>VDFB02193867.1:283122545-283142271 GCA_007258455.2 Sequoia sempervirens | reverse complement strand
CAAATGGATCTGGAATCAAAAGTCATTGCTCTCCATGCTCATGAAATAAACCCTAAGTCAATCAAATGGCAATACATCTGTCACTCATTTCTGCTACGCTCGAGGAGTGCTCCTGCTACTCCTCCTAGTGTTTAGTTCTTGGTGAAGTTTTATCTGTTACAATAAGAAGACATTAATATATATAAATTACATTATAAAAAATGATATATTTACCAAAATAATCACTTACCACCATCTAATGATCACTCTCCATGAGGGAAATATTTGCACACCCAGGCTGAGGCATGTTAAATCCCTATATAAACCATCCAAATAGAAATTAAACTACGAATAAATAATGGTTTTCTTTTACACTAACTAACATCTATAACAACAAATGTAAATTGAAATTTAGTAATTTTCCTCATACATCCCATGTCAAAGCCATCAAGGATTGTATAGTAGATGAAACACCAATCTCCATTTCCCTTGTCACATTTGGAGGTGTTTCAGTTTGCAACATCTAAAAATAAAACAAAAAGTTATTCAATCACAAAAACTACAATATTGATCTATGTCATGAACTATAATGTATGAGATAATGAACAAAAATTTTAGTACTTATTAAATTATATATTTCTAACTATCATGCTTACTATTTTTCGTATCCATATCTTGTTCAAAAGGATATGTTTTTAGGCTTTTACCCATAGCAGCAAGCCGGTGAACTATTTGATCAAATGCTTTCATAGACATGTACAATAACTGTGGTGGCATAGAGAAGGAAGTGAACTATTTGAAAATATGCCTCAAAGAAATGGGATCTTGTGGTGATGGAATGCCATTACAAACAAATACATGTCATGGCATTCCATCACCATAAGACTGCATCTCTTTTAGGCAGTTCATTGCCTTCTCTATGGTATTATTGCTTAATATTATGCTTTGATAGATATTTTTCCACTTGCATTCATAGTTTGTTGTAAAGCACCTATTTTAGGCTTCTAGCCATAGCAGCAAGGAAGTGATTAGTTTGATAAAATGCTTTGGTACACATGTATGGAAAATGTGGTATCATAGAAAAGGTGGTGAGCTATTTTAATAAATGCCTCGAAGAAATGTGGTCTCATGGTGATGAAATGTCATTCCATCACCATGAGACCACATTTCTTCAAGGAATTTTTTTAAACTACCAAGTTCCTTGTCTATGCTATTTCTTACTATTATGCTTTGATAGATTTTTTCCAAGCATCCATAGTTGTCGTGTAGGTGCACCTTTGCAAGCACATGCCTCCATGAGGAAAATTTTGGAGTTTGAATTGGTTAAGGTATTTTGATGATGTAATAAGGCTTAAATAGCAATTTTGGAGGCTGTAATAGTCTTAGTTAGCTAATTTAGGTATAAAGTGCAAAATTGCAAAATATTGACAAAGTTGTCAATTTCAAATGTTGTAAAAATGCAAAAAATGTGTAAAGGCATGGAATGCCAAGGGTCAAAGTAGTTGTAGAGGTTATTGAGTCATTTTAGGAAGTTGGGAAGGCTGGGAAATGTTTGAAAATGATATGATCCATTGATGTAAGTTGTTGTTGGAGAGATTGAAGGAGAAAACCAATAAAATATCGATGTTATACTACTATTTTTTTGTGTTTTCCTCCATTATCTACTAGTGTACAGTTCCGTACAGGTGGTAGGGAATCTATCATGTGTATGAATTAGAATATTTAGGTGTTGGAATCAATTTAAAACTAATTTTACCATTTGATATTGAGTTTCAAGCTTTTGGTGGCCTGATTACTCTTGGCGGTCAAAAAACATGGGTTTAGTGGTTTGATTACTTAAATGACTTGACAAGTCATTCCACCTTTTTGTAACCACTTTTTCTTTGTGGAATGGACTTGAATAGTGTAGGAGTAGGTGTGGAAGATAGATATTAGGTTTGGGAAGGATATATGGTGAGTTTCTCAACAATGCCCTATTGTAAAAACCAATTTTAGTGCCTTTGAGCAAAACTAGAGTGAGTTAGTTGAAGAAAGGGATAGAGAACCTAATGGAATCTCATGAGATCTATGTAAGTAGATGTTTTTAGACAATTTTTTTAAACTTGAGAGGCTAGGAGTCGTCAGTTGTGAGAAAGAGAGTATGAAACCCTAGTTAGAAAGGGTGAAAACAAGTGAAAAGTGAGAAGTTCATGAAGTGTCATAAAGACTTCAGGGCAGCATAATAGAAGTATAAAATGAGCATGTGTAGACATAAAATATCCTGACTGAGGTGGTTTTAAGCTTGTGAGAGGTCAGGGCACAAGAGTTTCAATAATCCCTAGTTGGTTGCAAAGAAAGTGAGGGTTTTATGAAAGGGTATGTGCAGAATCATGATGCGCCAAAAGGTGGTGATATGATGGCTATGTGTAGAGTATGTGGCTGATGATTTTTTTTACCCAAAATTGATGAAATGAAAAGGGTTTTTAAAGGATATTCTCAGCTTTCCACCAATATAAATTATGCTTTACATTGAATTTAATAAATAATTATTATTCATTTTCTATTTGATTATGACTAAATTCCTGATTGATAGGCTAATTGAAAAACATCTATAGCTTTCAAATGGTATCACATTTTTGAATCCAAAAAATGCATCACATTCTATGCTTCACATACTATTGGATTAAAAAAAAAAAAATTCATAAGTTTTGCCCAAGTTAAGGTGGTCGACATCACGAGGAGTTTTATATTTTTTAAAAATTTGTAATAAAAATTCACAATTAATTATTTACTTAGAAAAAATTACAAAAAAATGTGCATCACATCAGGACATGAGTCCTTTACTTATATCAAAAATATTATGAAAAATTATTATCATTTTTGGTTTAGGGGGTGAATTGAGACGGTAGCCTACTTCTTATTTTTCCACTGAAATTTAAGTACTACTACATTGAAATTTTCAAATTTCACCAAATATATTTCTTTTTTCAAATAAACCTAGTAGTTTAGAAACTACATTCAATTTTCTACAAATTCTATTCTTACATATCTTTTAAATAATATAGATAATTTATTCAAATTTTTACGTTAAGTTTCCTAACTCTGATTTTTCTAATTTTTTTGCCACTCAAGGGCCTGTTTTTTCCATGATGATCCTACACATACCCAAAAAAAGGGATCTAAATGAGTGATTGGAGACCTAAAAGTTGAATAATCTAAGGTTTTGTTGGCTATCTTTTGACTATTTAGTGGGTTCAAGGTTTGGTTGTGTGTTTGGAGAGGTACCTCTTTGAAAAAGAGTCCTAATTGAGGCTTAATTCAGCATTGAAAACCAAGTTTGGAATCAATGATCCAAAGAAGTTAGTATTGAGTTTCTGATATGTGAAAGTAGGCTATGATGGGTGCTTTATTTGGGGATTTTTTGACAAGGTTGTTTGAGAAAATTGAAATTTTTGATAGGAAAAATGGGTTGGCTAACCTAGTAGGAAGACTAGGTAGAAGTTTGAAAACAAAGGAACAATTGAGTTTTTGAGTTGCAAAGTGGATTGAATCCTTTTGAATGATGAAGTTAAGTTATTTGACTACCCTACATTGCATCAATTTTTTGTAAAGCACCTTTTCTAAGCTTTTATCCATAGTAGTGAGGAAATGAACTATTTGATAAAATGCTTTGGTAGACATGTATGGAAAATGTGGTAGCATAGAAAAGGAGGTGAGCTATTTGAAAAAGTTCCTCAAAGAAATTGGGTCTCATGGTGATGTCCATCACCATGAGACCACATTTCTTTGAGGTAGTTTTTCAAAAAACTCATTTCCTTGTCTATGTTATTGCTTACTATTATTCTTTCATATATTCCTTCCAAGCATCAATAGCATAGACAAGGTAGTGAACTGTTTGAAAAGATGCTAAGTAGTAAAAAGTGGTCTCATGGAATACCATGACAAGAAAATGTAATTGGAAGTTGCTCCTAGAATTATTACTTATGCTATGTGAAGTAATTACATCATTGCTTATGTTGACTTTCTAAACAACTATATTGTAGTTGAAATTTTGTCATCTATCAACATCTAGTTATTAGTTATGGAATGTGAAGTAATGTTTTGAGTTTGAATGATGTGAAATGCAACATAATAAATGATATGAATATAAAATACACAAATCTATTAAGTACAATTCATTAGTTAAACTCTTTATTCTATTACATGCGTGTAGGTTTGAGTAAATCCATTGGCACTGGGAGGTGTTCCCTCGAAACCTCCAATATTAGCCCGTTCAACATCCAAAATCACATATTAAAATACCATTCATAAAACAATGCTATTAACATGTAATAAATTTATAATTTTTTACTAGTTACATACCCCATTGATAGGTGTACTGCAAAAATAAGTAGGTGTAGGGCCAGTGTATCCAGTCTCAACACTGTGACCCTAGAATTTTATTAAAATCATAAAACTAAATTAGTTAATCTTGCATTTCAAAATTGAAATTTAATAAATTGAATTCAATGAACTTGCTAACTTTTACCTAAGTATTAATGCCATACGCCTCATGCAAAATGTCAACTAACCTCTCCATCTCCATAGTAGTGTAGGTGGTTTCTAGATTTTAGTTTTGGTTTTTCCTAGAAATCCTTTTTCTCAGTTGTAGTCCTTTTCAGACCTTACGAGCTCACATTGCATATACTTATGATTTTTTAAGTGCACTAAGATAAAGTCCCTCTGTATTGCACCTGTATTATGGGGTGAAGCCACAATAGTGGTTTACAATTTGATGGAGGAAGGAAAAATCATTTTTTTGTGTTTGTGCTAGGTAAGGGTGTTCATTCGAACTAGCATGTTTGACCAAACCCTTTAAGATGTTCGGTTGAACCATAGGGTTTGATCGAACTTCTAGTTTGAGCTAACCCCTCACAAGTCAATAGGGAAATAATATTTTAAGGGGTTCGATCAAATTGGAGTTTGATTGAACCCCTTGAAATAGAGCTTTTTTAAAAACTCTCCTATCATTTTTGAACCTACACTTTTTCCTCTACGTGTGGCGAACGTGAACTAAATAGTGCATGTGGTGAACAGTGAACTTCTAGCTCGGTGAAGCTTCAATGTGCACCACCTCCACAGTATATAAATCTCCCTCCATAGTCCACCAAGTTGGTTATCTTTGCTTGAATTCTTTGATTTCAAATTGCATTTGTTTGAAAATTTGTAAACCCTAAATGTGATAAAAGAAATCCATTTTGTGTGTATCATTTTATCTCAACATTCCATGGGGCCAAATTTATCATGTGGGTTTCCTTTAAAATGAAACAAATTTAATATACCATGTGGGTTTCCTTTAAAATGAAACAAATTTAATATACCCTATTTCAAAGCTCTAAAAAAATTTAATATACCCTATTTCAAAACTCCCATTTTGGCACACAGAGGGTGAAGGTTGTGGAGGTTGTGGAATTTGGCTTTACACTTACCAATTGCATTTTCTTGAAAAAATCTAAATCCTTTTCAACAAAGCCATTTGCTTTGTAATTTGGCTTTATAGCTGCCAATTGCATTTGCTTGAAAGTTTCTAAAGTCTTTTAAACAAAACTATAAATTGCAAAATTTGGCTTTACAGCTGCCAATTGCATTTTCTTAAAAGTTTCTAAAGCCTTTTAAACAAACCCATTTTGCAAAATTTGGCTTTATAGCTACCAATTGCATTTGCTTGAAAGTTTCTAAAGCCTTTTAAACAAACCCATTTTCTCCAAAATTTGGCTTTACAGTTGCTAATTGCATTTGCTTGAAAGTTTCTAAAGCCTTTTAAACAAACCCAAATTTGCTACAGCTGCTAATTGCATTTGCTTGAAAGTTTGTAAAACCTTTTCAACAAACCCATTTGCTCTATAATTTGGCTTTATAGCTGCCAATTGCATTTGCTTGAAAATTTCTAAAGCCTTTTCAACAAACCCATTTTCAACAGTGGAATAATATAATTCAAATAAGAGACTAGCTTCTTTTTGATGAAATTATGAGTTTTTCCAAAATCTATCAATACCATCAGTTTAATATATCCCATGCAAAATATAAAAGTAAAAATTTAGATTTTAATTTCTAGTTGTTAGGAGATTAGTGCTAATTGTTAGTTTATTTTTATTTTGCACTTCACATTGAGATTTTGATAATATTCCCCAACTCTTTACTTTTGGCATATGCATCCCTAAATTATTGTTATACTTCCTCAAAAATGGATCCATACACATACACACTCAAGATTAATTTATGGAAACATTGAAGAACTTGTTAGGTACACATATGGCTTCCTCAAATATACATAAAATATCTCTCTTGATCTAAATAAAGGTCTTGGATAAGGAAAGAAAGCTTAAATCCAAAGGAAAGACCCTTATAAAGTCACAAAAACCATTTAAAGAACATATAGAAGACTTGTCCATTATTTTAAATAAATATGCTTAAAGAGGAAATTAGCCAAAAATCTTAAGGCTCCATTCAATTGTGATAATCATATTATTTAACAAACATGAAAATAACATAAAAATAATATCATTATTTTTAAAGAAAGGTAGAGTTAGGAAAGGAATAAAATATCACAAGAGAACTATCCCAAGTAAAATTTAAAATCCAAGGAGATTTGATATGTTGATAGAACACCCTTTCCAATATTCTGACAAGCTTTACCAAATCCTTCCCAATCCAAACCCTCTTGGTTTCTTTCACTTCCCTCTTCTCAAGATCCTCGAATTATATAATAATAAAATTGCAAAAGAGGAAACCTCTCTTCTTAACCTTCCATTTTGGCTAAATAAGTTGAATCTGAAATATATTTCTTGATGTAATGGATTTTTAACATGTTGAGCCATTTATTCAAAGAAAAGAAGACAATCCACAAAGGAATTTTGAGTAAATACTTGGTAAGTTTTAACTTATAAAACGTGGTAACTCTTAGATATTTTCCTCACCAGAATAGCTCTCCAAATTTAAATCTAAATGCACATCCAAAAAAATACAAATTTATAACTAAATTTAATTCAAAAAGTGGGCCGTCTATAGCCTTCTATAAAATTCTCGAAGATATCATTCCCATAAATGATAAATTAAAAGTTAAGTTATGACCTACACCAAAATGACATGAAATTATCTTTCTAAGATGTCATATTTGCATAAATCCCTCAAAGAAATTTGTTAACTAATTTTAAACACTCAAACAAATACATGTATATGAATATAAGTTTCATTTAAAAATTCTTGGAATATATCAATCCATCACAATTAAAATCTTAGACATCATGCATAATATTTTTGATGTATTCACAAAGCCACCTAGGGTCTCATAAGACTTGAGTAGGTGAATACTAATATGCATATATCTAATGGTGGGATAAATGGAGGAGGATTAGGAGTAAGTTCATATATATCTATTACTTATTTTGCAATCCAATATATTGGTTATAGAGGTTGCATTTGAATAGAAGTGAAAATAAGATCTATTAAAATATGACTTGCCATCTTCTCTATTCTTAGGATTTTGTAGCATATCAAAATATCCAACCTATATTTCATTGTCAATCTCAACCAATCTTTGCTTCAACTTCCAAATCATCCACACAATCCTCCCTGAAATATTCAATATGTGAAACATATTTATGAGGAAGATACAAATAATCCTTGACATAGCTTTTTGTATCAAAGGATAATATGGTTCTAGAATTTTAAACTATTTCCAATTTTGAAATCAAAATACAATAAATTATCTATTTAATTTCAATTTAATTGTAATTTTAAGGACAACATAAATTACTTGAATCTTTTTAACCTATCTCTCGGGTATGTGTAGGATCATCATGGAAAAAACAGGCCCTTAAGTGGCAAAAAATTTAGAAAAATCAGAGTTAAGCAACTTGACGTAAAAATTTGAATAAGTTATCTATATTATTTCAAAAATATGTAATAATATAATTTGGAGAAAATTGAATGTAGTTTCTAAATTACTAGGTTTATTTAAAAAAATAAAAAATCTATTTGGTGAAAATTTGAAATTTCAATGCATTAGTACTTAAATTTCAGGAAAAATAAATAGGTTTCTATCTGACCACCCTAACCACAATAAAATGATCATATTTTTATAAGATTTTAGATATAAGTAGAGGACTCATGTTGGATGTGATGCATATTTTTTGTAATTTTTTTCCAAGTAAATAATTAATTATGAATTTTTATTACAACTTTTTAAAAAATATAAAACTTCGTATGTCTAACCACTTTAACATGGTAAAAATTCATGAAATTCATTTTTTTATTTTTTAATCCTATAGTATGTGAAGCATAGAATGTGACACATGTTTTAGATTCAAAAAATGTGATCGTTTGAAAGTTATAGATGTTTTTCAATCAACCTATCAATCGACTTTAGTCATAATTCAAATTGAAAATGAATAATAATTATTTATTAAATTAAAAGTAAAGCATAATTTATATATCAATGGAAAGTTGAGAATCTCTCTTTAAAAACCCTTTTTTCATCAATTTTGGGTAAAAAAGTCGTCAACCACATACCCTACACATACCCATCATATCGCCACTTTTTGGCCCATCATGATCCTGTACATACCCTCTCATTAGATTCTACTTACTCTAACTTAAATTTAAAAAACAAAATTAAAATCCACATAACAAATTTCAAAGACAATATTATTACAATATTTTTTAAAAATCTAATTGTAATGAATGTTATGGTAATAAATTTGTATTTTTTGAGCAAAGGCAAGAGCCTATATATATATATAATAAGATAAATTTGTACATAGGAGCTTATAAAACTATCTTTTACGAATCAATAGATTCCCCATCTCGCAAATACAACAATACAATGCACAAGGGATCAAAATATTTCTAAAAAATTACCCAAAACACCCAAAAAAAATTGAAAACCTACGTATCAAAACCCAATTACATCGCTCAAAAAGCTTAGACAACTTTATCTATCCTTCAAACATCACTACAGAGAACTAGAAACTTCATACAAAAATGCTTGTACTCATACTAGCTAATTTGTTCCTCGTGCATCCTGCACAAAATTTTCATCTTGAACCTCTACATTCTGAACGGCTTGACAAGGTTGAAACACAAGAGAAACCATAGAACCACCAGCTACAACTCGAACATGATGCCCAATTTTCCCTCGAACACTAGACTCAATTCCTACAATCGGAGCTTCTACTACATCTGAAGTACGAGAAGCTTGCCATCCACACTTGTTAGAACCATGGCCATCACTTGGGACATTCACCTTATCCTTTCCCCACTCCAAACATGGTTGAGCAATTGATTTCCTTCCACGGTTGGGAGCATTCTCTGCAATTTCATAAGCATTCACCATACACACTTGACCCACATTCAAATGAGATGAAAACCCTTGACCTAACCTTCCAACATAATTTATGGGGGAGTGGGGATTATGAGCAAAGAGGAATGAAACAATATAATACTTTTCTTTTATGGCCATGTCCATATGCACACAAACCCTTCGACAATTTTTCCTCAATGTGTTCAAGAGCCTACTATCACTCTTGTATTGCAAATCCAACCTGATAGACTCATAAATCTCCTCAAACCTAGGACAATGAAAAATAAACACCCTTGGAAATAAACGGCCAATATCCCCATCCCCAAAAAAATATTATACTTTTGGACTGCAATTAATAGGGCATTGTTTTGGAGAAACTGAGGCTTGACAAACTGTTCTGCTACAAAGACTAACTCCCTATAAGACTGCAATATGTCCATAATGTTTGAGAGAAAAATAGAAAGCACCTACAAAGGGAATATAATTCATCTTGCTCGCAGACTTGTCACCTCCAAACCCAAAATAATGCAAACAGCTTCCTCAACCCTAGGACAGGACAAATTAAACATCACCTTCAGACAATCATGAGAGATATACTCCTCAAAAGGAATCTCCCATGGTTGAACCACCATATACACTCTAAAATTCTAGGGCTTAAAATCCATTCTTCTACTTATCCTCACCCAAACTCTTGAACTAGAAGACAACTGTTGCAAAAATGTCGATATATGCCACTTAGCACCCACCTCCATTTATAGCCAATAAAAACCATGTGATTGTTATTGCTAAAATCAATAAACAAATATCCAGCTATGATGAAGAGGTCATCCTGGAGAAAAATGCAATATTTCCTTTTATTTTCTTGTGTGAAACATTCTTTCCTAACTCTGCATTCTATGTCACATAACTTGTCATCATAACTCAATGTACCTACAGGGCCACGAGCATTAAACATAGTTTTGATGCAGGCAACACATGTACACTTGAGGAAACATTTTCCATAAGCCTCTATGAAATTGTTTCCTTTCAATCCACCAATACCTTGGTGATGTTTTTTGCAATCATTCCACATGCATCATCTTTCTGATAACCAAGTAAATTCATTATGAAAACTTTTTCACATCACACCGCTTAACTAGAACAGAACAGTGCCCAACACTCTACTTGGGTGTCAAGCCAGCTAGGAAAAGTAGACCAAGCAATACATTGCTTAGGTATCAAGCCAGCTAGGCGATGTAGATCAAGAAAAACACCACTTAGGTGTCAAGCCAACTAGGAAAAATAGACCAAGTAATACATCCCCTTTTTTTAAAAAAAGGGTTTGACTTCCATCTTCACTTGTGAGCACTATCAACTGAGGATAATGATTTGCAATCTCCCAATTTCCTATTACCTCAAAAAATTTCCCATCACATCCCAAATTTGCAACTTTATTAGCTAACTTATTGCCCTCTCTGTAAGTATGTGAAATTTGGACTTTAGAAAAAGTGTACAAGATTTTCCAAGCTTTATACAAAATATATCTCAATCCCCAATTCTATATAAATCTTTCTTTGCATGCATTTATAATAATGAAAGAGTCTCCCTCTATGTGAAGCTTATGAATATGCATAGATTTAGCTACTTGCAGACCATAGAGTAGCGCTAACCCCTCTGCACAATTGTTAGTGCAACTTAGCAAATGAACTACCTTGCTTGCTAAAAGAGAACTATTCCAATCTCTAATGACTATGCCAACACCTGATAACCCTGGATTACCCCTCAAAGATCCATCAAAGTTAAGCTTGAAGAAGTCCTATAGAGGGGGTTTTCACTTGACTTTACTTCTATCCACTTTCAAATGCAGAGCAACCTTTTGAGACCCTTTGAAAGGAAAAGTTAGGAATTCTCAATTTTGAAGAAGCCAATTATCCCAACTTGAAAAAACTGAAGAAACTTTTTTTGCCTTTGGACATAAGCATTAGCAACCTCTGATATGGAATGCTCAATCTTATTTTTAATATGCAAGATTGACTGAGACTCATATCTAAATATTCTTTTGTTTCTTTCCCACCATAAGTTCCAGACTACTAAAGCAAGTGTAACTCTCCATATACATTAAGAAAAGGAAGACTCAAATAGTACCAGCCAAGCAATAAATAAATCCCATAAGGTGGATGACATTGGAAATGAAACATTCAGTTTAACTTTGATGAATTTCCAACATTCTTGTGCCCAGGCACAATTCAAAAACAAGTGATCTACAGTCTCATAAGCTTCTTGACAAAGAACACACTTAAATGGTTCAACAAACCCTAATTTACTCAATCTATCACTTGTCAATATTCTTTTATGAAGCGCTAACCAAGTAAAGTTACCAGCCTTGTGTAAAATCATTGGATTCCAATAGAAGGAATATGCTCTATGTGATTGTGATTGAGCCAAAGAAGCTATAAGAGAAATATAACCCTATTTTACTATGTAATTACCATCCTTAGATGGTGCCCAAATTATCTTGTCTGGTTCTTCTATAAAAAAAAATTTCCTTTCTTGCAATAGATCTTGTAGGTCACTTCTTTGTTTAGAGGATAGCAATAGGGGAGGAAAACTTCTCCAAATAGCCTTCCCAAAAATAAGATCAACATGATCAACATAATCCTTCAATTTGGTGCCCCATAATGATGATAGCACTTGCTCCACTATGATTAAATCTTGATTTGAGGACAAAGGAGGAAATCCATTCCATGAATCCTTCCAAAAGTGAACACTTTCTCCATTATAGACTTCCTAGGTCAAAATGGAACAATTACCTCTTTCCAAGTTACCATGAAATTCCACATCACCGAGCCAATAGGAAGATTGGAAATGGTTAAAATTCTAGCTGGGTTATCGTTATCTATATACTTGGCTTGCAATAGAGAACACCGCCTCAACTCTGGTCTTTGATACATGTGCCATACTAGCTTGGCTCCCAAAGCTAAATTTCTGGTAGAAAAATTATGCATACCAGCACCTCCATTTTTTTTACTTATACACATATTTTCTAGGGAAACTAATGGTATCTTTTTTGTATCATCCATATTTCCTCTCCACAAGGTTTTCTTAATTCTCTTTTCAATTTGTTGCACTATACCTTTTGGTGCCTTCGACATAGCCATAATGTAGTTAGGAATTGTTACTATAACTGACCTGATCAAGAGGATACGGCCAAAGAAAGATTTAACCATCTTTCCTTCCAAGATAAGATTCTAGATTTTATTCTATCTATGACCTTCTGCCAATACTGAATTTTGTCTACCCCTGTGAAGAAAGGGATACCTAGATAAGCACTTGGGAGCTTTGCTGCTTGAAATCCCAATATGTTAACTAGTCTTCTTGAGAGCGATGCAGGAGTATTAAAAATATACACTTTCAACTTTGAAGCATTAACTTTTCACCTCAAAGTAGAGGAGTATTTTTCAAGCACCTGTTTAACTTGTTTCACCTCCAATAATGATGATTTCCCAAATAATAGTGTATCATCAGCAAATAATGAATGTGTTGCTTGGAGTCTTGTGTTTGGTATGGAAACACCCTACCATAAGCCTAGATCATGGGCTTTTGTGATAGTTATACTTAGTGTTTCTACCATTATGATGAAAATAATTGGGGATAATGGATCTCCCTGCCTCCCCCCCTAAGTAGAAGCAAAAAAACCAACTGGAGACCCATTGATTAAAACTAAAAAGTTTGCCCATGATAAACATGACCAAATCCACTTGCACCATTTCAGAGAAAAACCAAATCTTTTTAGAACCTAGATCAAAAAATTCCAATCATATCCACTTGCACCATTTCGGAGAAAAACCAAATCTTTGTATCATAAGCCTTCATCATATCAATCTTGATAATGAAAGAGGGAAATGCACTGGATTTAATAGAATGAAACACTTCATGTGCAATGAGGGCCCCTTCCAGTGTCTCCGTTAGGAAGAAAACCTCCATATTCATGAGATATTATTTTAGATATGAGAGGCTGAAGCCTGAGATAAATTTCCTTAGTGAATATTTTATATATGGTATTACACAAAGAGATTGGTCTGAATTCTACAAAAGACTTTGACTCATTGACCTTAGGAATGACTACAATGTGTGTTGTGTTGAAATTCTTCAGCATAGTGCATGTCTTTCTTGATTCTTCTAGGGCTAGCAAGACACCAAAACCAATAAAATTCCAACACTTATGAAAGAATAAACCAGTAAAACCATCTGGCCCTAGAGCTTTATCAGGTGGCAGGGAGAACACAACCTTCTTTACTTCCTAAAGAGTGAAAGGCTTTAACAAATGTTCATTCTCCTCTTGATAGAGTAATTTAGGGATGTTCTCAAGTAGTTCCTCAGCATCATTAAGATCAGAATCTGAATT
Organism: Sequoia sempervirens; assembly: GCA_007258455.2. Taxonomy (NCBI): domain Eukaryota; kingdom Viridiplantae; phylum Streptophyta; class Pinopsida; order Cupressales; family Cupressaceae; genus Sequoia; species Sequoia sempervirens. The sequence continues at coordinate 283,128,589 of VDFB02193867.1, read as the reverse complement.
GTTCCTTGGAGCTGACAACAAATTGGAAAAAAACCTTGCCCCTTCCTCCTGGATCTCTTCTTCTTTTGTTCAAATTTCTCCTATCAACGAGGATTGAATGGAAAATAGAGAATTCAAAGTCTTTTTTACTTGTGTTGAGGCATGAAAGAACTTTGTGTTTTTATTTCCATCTCTTAGCCACAATTCTCTAGACTTCTCCCACCAGTAGATTTCCTCTCTTGCTAACAGCTCATCCCATTCTGTCTACAAAGCTTTTTGAAGCTCATAAGAGGACTCATCTAACCCATTCTGGATTATATGTTCATTGATTTTTTATAACTACTTATACACCCACTCTTTTTCACCAAATGATCTTTAGTAATTTCATATATCATTTGTGGTGAGAATGTTGAATATTATAATTTTTTAGGCCAATCTTAGGCACTAATTCACCATTGTTAGAAATATCCTTAGTTTATTCATTATTATTTTTAGGATTATAAATTTTTTCAATTTCTATTAAACCAAACTCAAAATAATGGTATAGATTAGGATTCTTGTCTTTATCCTACATTTGGGTCATGTTTGATGATATTTACTATCATATTTAGAAGTTGTATTTTGTTATTATATATTTTTTAACATATATAAATGTATGGTTGGATTAGTGAGATGCTTATAACAAGTATACAATATGAATTCAAACTTTATTAGATTGATTCTTAATAAATTAGGAATAATGATTAAATTTATAGTTTTATGCAATCTATAAGTATAAATAGTTTGATGGTAGAAACTTTATACATATAAAAATATGATAAATGTCTAATTATTTTGCTTTCCAATCTATAAATTTTTGATGTGCTTGGCTATATAATTGAGATGATTCACTCATAATGTAATGATAAAAAATTTAGTACATCAAAGAAATATTTTTGAGACATCAAGCTACCATTCTACATAACCCTCATGGAAATAAGAATATTATTTTATTTTAACTAAATTTTGTGTCTACTCTATCTTGAATTACTAGTTAATTTTGAATTATATACTTATAATTTAAAATAAAAACATCCTTTGTAAAATAGAATAGATAGTTTAATTAATGAAATAAAATATATTTTTATATTAAGAAAAATTTACAAATATGGAACTCATATGAGAAATTGATTAAGACAACTCTGTGTGAGAATTAAGATGAGAATAATATATACCTTCTTTCAATAATTAACATTAGATTAATACTTGGTTCATATTGTTTAATCACACTAGAAACCAACAATGGAAGACTAAGAGTCTCAACTAAAAATTCCACCTTATAAATCACATTCATACTAGAAGCCAACAACTAAAGACCAAATTTCATAAATAGAGTTCATGTGTTATATACCATGCCTTTGAGGGGTCCACAAGTACCATGAGCCTTTTGAAATCCTTCTCGATTTAAATGCACATCCATTCCAAGACCATTGGGAGGTGGGTATCCCAAGTTCCTTAATTTCTTATAGGAATTTAATTTCAAGAGTAGGACATTGTGACAAGTTGGCATGTAAGATAAGGTAAACCCATAATATTCATGAAATGGAATATTTGGAATAGGTTTGTAGACCATTTGTAACTAAATTCAAGTGTTAAATTAATGGAAAAAGATAAATATTAAGAACTAAAAGAAGGATCCAAACCATAAAGGAAAATAAAATATTAATTTAAAACCTCAAGGTCAAAACAAGAGTTGACATAAAATTAGACAAAATGTTAGTAGGAGGAATGATCAAAAGATTTGAAGATACCTATGGTAGATGACACCAAACAAAGAAATCACATTTTATTCATCTACGTACCTAATATTCCATACAAATGATCTTATTCCAGGTGAAATATGGGTTTTAAATATAATGACATGACAAGAATATCACCTTAGTAGTTTTTGACATCTTTATTCTTGTCGTAAGTCACAAATTCACAAAATCATAAAAATTCTCAGAAAGTTGATAATTTGGGTAATTGATAGTTGATTTGAGATGTGACCTCATTATATTCACTAAAACTTAAATTATGTGATCAATTTAATTATTCAATTAGGTGAAAATGAAGGGTATTAATGTTTATTCAATTTTCAATTTTTAAAAGTTTAGTATTTTGATTAATCACTAATTCAATTTATATTGGTGGAAGATTTGAGGTAATAGAAAAAATATGTACAAAGATTAAATCTTCATTTTCTCCTATTCTTTCATTATTTCTTTCTTTTTGTACTAGGGTTAAATCTTCATCTAGGTTTGTTGTTTACTTATAAGAAACCTTTGTTCCTTAGTATCATGTTCTTGTACATTGTATGGTAACTTTCATGATAAATATTATGTGCATGTCCCTTCCTCCTATCAAATTTTCTTTATGGATATGAAGAAGTTTATTTCTAATTTTTTAGTTTCCTCATCAAAATATTGCTTCAATAATTTAGAAATTATATTTACAAGCTTATCATCTCTCTCATTTTCTTCTCTTATTTGTACCTTCAATAATGACTAAATTGATTTTACATGACCACAAATGTTAAGTAATGATTCTTTCCCTTTATTACTAGTTCAAGGAAATAAATGTTAGATGCAAGCTTTATCAAGATTTTTTAAGTCTTTAATGGCACATTTTGTACTAGAGTGCACACTTGTAAATTTAAATTTTATAACTGTTTTAGATTATGTTTTGTGTGCAATCTAGTAATTTGAATGTTTTGATTATTAAAAACTACGATAGATGTTGAATGTTTTTTTTCTTAACATGGTATGAAAATATTATTGATGGTTAGATGAATTATTAGAACTGTTTTAGATTTCTATTCCCTAGATCTATATATATTATTTACCAAGGTCTCATTGCTCCTTTAAGTGTACATACATATATAACATGGAAAATGAAGATGTTCCACCTCCAGAATATTTGTTTGCAAATACCACTAATGAGATTAAGAAATTGAGAGACTCATTAGCAGAGGGTGCAAACCCAGGGATATATTATGAAGTATGTGTTGGTTATTTTTTTAAGAACCAAACTGATCTTCAAAAATACCTATGGATTTTTCCATCTCCAATTATCAGTAATTCCAAAGGGATTGGCCAACGAATGAATAGAGGTTGCTAAACTTCTATTCCTACTCTTTGGGCTCTATAAAACCTAGGAGGGTGATTCCACAATGTACACCTAAAGACTTTTCACAATTACAATCAAATACATTGTCAATAACAAATATCTCTCATGATACCACTCAATAATATACATCAAGTAAGTTGGAAGCTTACATATCAATGCTATATGTATCAAGTATGAGAGAGAAGACTTCGAACACAAAAACAACAACAATAGTATTCCCTTAATTTTAAAAAGACTGAGTAGTTAGTGAATCAACACTATAAATGTAACACAAACACTCTGAATGAACTAGTGTCTTTATCCCAAGCATGAAGTCAATACCAATCTATATAACTTGATAACAATTTAGACAATAGCACCTATAACCCCAAGAAATATTGCATTACAACATTCCTCTGTGACATTTAGGATTATTACTTATTACAAATATCCTAGCACATATTTCTTATAAGTTATCAATCTTATACGAGCACTTACATCAATTCATTGAATCAATAAGCAAACATGAAACTAAACATCCATTAGATAATGACAGAGACAAATGAAAGAAATTCTTGATTACTTTCAATCATAACTCATAACACACATACAAGGAGAGATAATAACCATGAAACTGATATTACTCTATATTATAAATGCTATATCATTATCAGTCTTACATGCATAAGTATCAACTCCAAAAGAAACTTGAAACAAAGACTATAAAACTTGCTCCGTATTATCTTGAAAAATTAGCAGTATTAACTCAAAAAAAAATCAACTCTCTTGCTACTAGTCCTGAATTCCTTCTTATAGAGTCCTGAATTCCTTCTTATAGAGATGAAGGAGCAAACAAGCCTCAAACCAGATAGCAAGCATGTCATGATCCCATTGGACCGCTTGCAACAATATTCCCCTTTCAATTATACTTGAGTCTTTAGGTGGAGCAAATAAACATGAGGTAAAATTAACCTCAACTCTTCATGGAAAATAGGTCCCACCTCAAAAGACATCATTAGTTTGTTACAACAGTTATAAGATATTCCCCATGTGTTCAAAATGCCAACTATGGGAGAATCAAAACAACAAAACTTGCGAAGCAAGTTAAGGAAAGAAAAAAAGAGTCAAAATTTGTTAATCAACATTAGCACCACATTCTAATCATTTGAATAATAAGGAGAGAATAATATTTTACCATGTTATACCAAAAGCCTAATATGTACTATATTCGGGCTATGTATTATTTCCCTCCTGTCCATTAATTTTCTTATTCACTAATCCTATCATAGATTCATTCTGTGTATTTCTCCAATCAAATGTTGTATTCCTCCTTAGTGGGCCATTTAATATTCAACAAATCATGCACCTTAGTAATATACTAGGAGTACCTTGCATCAATCAAGATCATGACTTCCTTAACAAATATATCCATTTTTAATTCAATTTATGCCATTGTATCAATGTTTGAATTGAGCAAGATGTAATCGATGACAAAAAAAATCATCATAGCCACTCCAAGCATTCCTCCAAAATTTGTCTTCCAAGTGTCAAATGGGTGTAGTTCACCTTTAGAATTCAATATTTGAGGCATACCACATTCCTCCATCTCCTTGAATATTTTCAACTTATTCTAGAGTTGTATACCCAACTTTCCATGGAAGGTAGTTATCTCATTTATCAAGAGTCAATAGTTTTCAAGATGTTAGGAATATTTGTAGGTGCCTTGGGATCCTCATTCATTTTTGGCATCATTTCTTTCAAAGCATTTACCCTAGAAATTCAATTATTCCATTCATTCCTAAAGGCCTCATGTACTTGTAGATACTTTGTATTTGCCTCATGAATATTCTTATACGTGGCCCAGAAATCATTGGCCCTGTGGACCAACTTTCCCACCCTATGCTTCAGCACTTCCTCAAATATTTCATTGGCCACCCTAACTATTTCTAGTTTGGCCTGCTTGACATTTTCCTTCTCAATAGTTAACCTTCCTTTCAAATCATTAATTCTTAGGCCAAAGTCTCCCTATCCTATGTAGACATATCAAATGAAGAAGTTTTCTGAGTAGCCTAAATAATGGCTCTCATTTGATTCAGCTCATTCAAGGCCTTATTATATTCCTTAACCAAGGATTCATATTTTTTCTGAGAAATATGTCCAATATCCATGTTAAGCATTGCAGCATGTGCAGTTAACTCAGCTGCCTAGATAGGAGTTATGTCAGTAGCTCTCTTAACCACTAGTGAACCAATAACTTCTTCAATAGGCCTAGCAGCCTCATGTTTACTAGTATTAGGTGCCATAGACCAAATTGAAAGAGTATACAACTTTGGACTATATCCAAAACCAAATACTTTATCCTCAAATTGATCTTCAGATATCAAAGCTTGAGGATCTCTCCTAACTGTATCATATGCTATGAAATAAGTGATAGTACATCCTAGTAACAACATGATTCCACTATCTTTAACAATTCTTTGAGGTTCAGTGGGAGTAATAGCTACAATTTCAGCCCTAATTTTCTCTTCCTCTACTTTCTCAACTTCCTCCTGATGAGAAGGGTTAGCATTGACTCGGGTTGATTCAAGTCTCTCTTTTATTTCCTTACTCCACTGTTGAATCATAAACTCCTAAAATTCTTTGTTCTGCACAAATTTATCATCAACCCAAAACTCATCACACTCCCTAATCCTAGGATAATCATCATTTTCTCTAACTACCACTTGACAATCCTGTCAGGAGGAACATCTAAACTGTGAGTTTCTTCAATATGAGGAAGGGGAAATTTTTGCTCCACCTCCTCATTTTCTAGCACATGTTCTACCATTTGTTCCTCATTGACCTCTTGAACATCTACAAGTTTTTTTTGGATATCCATAGCTTGTTGATGTTGTTTTTGTTCTAAAAGGACATTGGCTTTGTCTACAACCTCCTTTACC
>VDFB02193867.1:282923831-283122445 GCA_007258455.2 Sequoia sempervirens | reverse complement strand
GCTGCCCCTAATCCGCAGGATCTCCCATAACCGCATCAAAATCAGAGTCATCCTCTGAGTCACTACCACTGCGATGGTCCACCTCAGCCTCAACCAACAGAGCCCCAACCAAACCCTCAGTTGTCTCCTCCTCATCTACCTGGGCTATGTCCTTGGGATCAATATCCCATTGTAGAGCTAGAGTTTGTTGATACTCTAGAGTCTGCCGATCCTGAAGTCGAAGAGCACTATGAATGGCCACTAGCTTCTCCGCTCGTCTAGAGGTAAGTCTATTCCTCTTGAGGGAGTGGATAAAGGTATATGTGGACCAATTCCTCTCTGCGTTAGGGAGGAACCGGAAACTAGGAAGAAGGCGAAAGTAGCAAGTACTTAACCGGTGTATCCCTCCCATGATAGGTCCATCATCCAATAGGGTTCGATTGAGCTAATATAGCTCTATCCAACCTCGCCTGTGGTACTCAAGTTTGGGCCACTAAGATTTGCAAAGTCTAGGAATTGTGTCCAAAGTAGTGAAGCCTGCTTTGCTGGATAAATCTTTTCAATGGCCCGTGTGAACCCATCTAAAACCTCAGGGTCATCACATGGAGGCACCCTACCAGCCCTTGGTGTATACCATTTTGGATTTAGAGCAAAGGAAGCCATATGAAGCGAGGTGTTCATTGTATTCCACCTCCACGTCACAATGGGCCTAATGTTGCTCGATAAATTGGAGGGATCCTTTACAAAATAGTTTGCTTTGTCTTCTCAAGCATAGTGTCAAATGCCCATATATCTCCTCCAAGACCAGGAGAGTCTCTATCAACATATCGACGAGACATCTACAATAGGCGAGATGAAGGAGCAAACATATTTGCAAAATGCAACAAAAAGTTCAAAATAATTAATTGACATGTTAGAAACTTCAAAAGTTGGAACATTGGACAATAAAATTAAAATATTAAAATCAAAAATTTAATATGAAAATCAGCAATCTAATATGTCTTACCTCACATTGGACCACCAATCGTCATTGAGGATCTTTTGTTTGATGGTCTTTCCTTGAGCAAAACTTGAATTAGGCCATCTAGTCCACTCTGCATTGACCATCATCGATTGTAGAGGCTCATGCACCTCTAGCATCCTCTCCAACAAGATGAAGTATGTGGCATATCTACATTCATTGATTTAATGATTCATTAAAACAAAATCAAATTATGAATACAAATTGAAATGTTTGAACTTTGAAGTTTTAGAATTTGAAAAATTGGAAGTGAAACAAAATGAAGTGGCATACCTTGTCTCAACAGGTTTGAGAAACTCCTTTGAAAATGATCTGAAGAGAGCAAGTGAGGTGTGGTGATTGCAAATGAACATCTGAATATCTCTAGCTTTTTCCACCACTTGCTTCACCCAATCCACTTCCCTATGTCTTTCAATGCATTGTTCAATTCATAACACAACATGGGGTCCAAAATATGTGCCTATAAATACCCTCCACCATCAAACCAGCCAATTTGCACACAAGTGTTGAATCAGTGGTCACCTACACCACATTAGCAACTCCAACCTCCTCTATGGCATCTCTCAAAATGGAAAATTGGAAGTATGCATCCTTGCGTATCCCTGAACAATCTATGGCTCTAAGAAAATAAGAGCTAGTAGGGCATGTGACTATGGCATTGATGAGTGGCCGATGTCTAACATCAGTCCACCCATCCATCACTATAGACCACCCCATCCTCATCCACATTTGCCTCATCTCCTCCATTAACACAATAACTTTGGAGTACTCTTTGTCTAGGAGGGTGGTGTGTAGCTTATGATCTCCAAGGGGTATGAATGAAGGACCAATAGTGGCTATATCTTTAACCATTTGTTTGAAATAAGATGAACGGGCCACATGAAATGGGATGGCATGGGCAAAAAAGAATTTGGCAATGGAAGATTTGGTGGCTTCTCGTGCTTGGTTATTAAACATTTGACTGAAGCTCCCTTCCCACTACCACTCACCTTCCTCTTTCCTCTTGAGGCAACTCCACTACTAGATGATTGTGCACTTGGGAAAGAAGATTACCTACCTTGAACCCCATCCAACTCCATTTGAATTCTTTGGCACTCTAATGCTACATCATCTTTTAACTTAGGACACATTCTAACTCCATGGCCCGCCTCACCCAAAAAATGAGACCTTACCCTGTGTAGCTGCCCCTAAATTCTTTTTTGCAAACATGGCAATACCACATCCTACTCCCCCCTAAATTTTTTTGCCTTTGGCCCACGGGTGTAACATCTTGAAGGAATGGTTTTTTTTGTTTAAAGGGTGTTTTGCATAGCCTTCCATGATTGTTGAAGGGCATTAGTATGGGTTTGTTTGTTCTCCACTAACACCCTCACCACTTTCCCTTCTATTTTGCATTTCATCTTCACTATCACTCCCACCCCCACTGCTGCTCATGTTTTTTATATTTTGAATGCAAGTTTCAACCGAAAAATGCAAAAATGCAAAAAAATATTAGACAATGTATACTTGAGATTTTGCAAAAAAAAAAAAGAAAAATAAAAAGAGGGAAAGGAAATGCATACCTCTTTGGTGGATTTGCACTCCCAACAGCACTAACTTCAACCTCCTCTCCTCCTTCAAGTTGCTGTTCTTTCTCTTCGAATGGCTGCAATTTCTCTTTCTCTCAAACCCTTGGCTGCTCACAACAAACAAATGCATAAATGAATAAAAAAGGGCCTCTTTCTTCCTCATAAGAGAGCAAACACCAATGGGGCCCACAATAGCCATGTAGGCAGGGCCGTCCCTTTTTTCAAAATGTGTGTTTTTTTTTTAATTTAAAACCATGCATAACGTGGGGGACGGACGGCCGTCCTCGGGACGGTCGAGGGACGACTCAACCATCCCCTGGCCGTTCTAGGGATGGTTAGCTGGCTCCCATTTGGTCAACCCCGTTTCCCCGTTTCAAGGACAGTTTCTGATTTTTTTGAGCAAAAGGGGACACCAGGGGACCATCCCCTTGCTGTCCCCTTGTACCTGGGACGTCTCGGGGATAGGGACAGGCCATTTTAGGAGGGGAGGGGAGGGGGAGTGGGGGGGGATGCGTCCCCGGGTTTCCTTGTTAAAAAGTAAATATATATTCTCAAGTGTAGAAGAGACTGTGACATTTATTGCCCTAGTTATTGCCAAAAAAAATTGTGATAGTGATAAATGCAGAAGACAGCTTCAAATATGCTTTACATTGTGTAATCATTGAATTTTTAAAGAGGTCGTCATTCACCATCTTTGGAACCATACTTGCATATACAAAGTGTCTCAAAAGAAGTTTTTTTTACAATATTTTGTATCTTTATTTATTTATTTATTTTATTTAATCATATTCACACGACCTAATTCTGTTTTAGTTTTGCCAACTTTTCATTATAATTGATAGAAGAAATGAGATCCCCATGAATCAAAGATAGGATTTTAAGACTGATGAGCACACAGTTATACCGCGAAGGGTGGGGGGTTAAATCAGTATAACAATATTCTTTTACCTTTTAAAACTTATTTAATCACTTCAATATTTAATCAAAATTAGCACATATGTAAAATCAAATAATAGCAACACAATAACAACACAATTTACGTGGAAACCCTTGCGGGAGAAAACCACTGAAAAAATATTACTTTTATTAGTCTTCTTTCTACAAACTTTGTAGGCACCAACCTACTAGAGGCACCAGCCCCTAAGAAACTCCAATTTCTTGTATTTGTAGGCAACAACCCCTATAATATGAGGCACTGACCTCAATATAGATAATTTTTCTTCTCCAATCTGCTATAATGCTGATCATAAATCTGCCATAAAACTGATTGCAATCTCCTCTTAAAACTATTATAAATCTGCCATAAATTTTTTCACAATCTCCTCATACAATCTGCATATGTTCCCCTTGAATTCTGCTCTAATATTCCTCACAATAAAATCTGGAAGTAAACTCCTTCAATATTCTCTTTGCACACAAATATTTGTGAATATATGATACATCTTTTATCTTTCACACACACCTTTCTCCACACATTTCTTATTATATTTATATCCTCATGGCTAAGTGAAGAGAGGCATCCTTTTGGAAAGTGACGACCCTCCAAGTAGACATGACCATTCCTTATTCCATCGCACCTTTTGAAGACTATTTAATTTCTGCCTTTAATATCTTCTTTAATCGCCACTTTTCACTTTTAATCTCTGCCTTTTAAAACATAGTTGCTGCTTTTCCACTTTAATCGTTGTCTTAAATTAAAATATAATTGACACACTGTTAATTGGAATAAAGGCTAGGTAGTACCTAATATTGGGTGTGAACTAACAGTCGCAAAAGCAAACCCTAGTTAGGGCTTTGCATGGGGAGAATGTGAGTTGCTTTGATTATGGTTTTTGTTATTTTTGAATGGGAGACTTTTGCACTGGCAAAGCCATGCCACATTGTAGAATAATTGTGCTCCATTCAAGAAGCAGTTTTAAAGAATCATTATTTAGATTTATCTTGAGTTGTCTTAGCAAACCTAGTATGGAACATCCTATTAATGAAAAATTTGATTCTTGTAAAAGATTGCACGGGTTGTTTACTGTCTGCTACTATAGCCATTGAATATGTTGAGACTCTGTGTTTCCATGTCTTCCGTCTAAATAGTTATGTAGATGTATTGGTTGTGGCATACCTATCGGGGGGCCTATGAGTTTCCTTAACTGTGATCAATGGAACATTGTTGCATGGTTGCAAGGGTCACTATAGGTTGAGTTTAGTCTTGGTATAATCTTGATTAGAGGAATTATAGGTTTGTGTTAGATGCTTGAAGAAGGCAACCTTAGGTTGCATTAAGATCTCCATATTCCAACTCTTTGTGATGCAGAATCATATCAAAAAGATTAATAGAACTAATATAATTTAAGTATCTAATTGTTGTGGCAGTTTTAATTATTGTTACTGTATGGAAATATCTTGTATCTGACTGTCTAAATCTTGTGATTTAATCTTAAAAAAAGTTGTGGAATTACATTCTGAGGATAAATCTTTGACCAAGTCCCATCCAATGTATACTGTATGTATGAATCAAAATAAATTTGAGCAGTAAAAGTCATGGAATAATTGTTTAGTGGTTCAAATAACTGCTATTTATCAATCTTAGTCTCTGTGGAGTAATGGATGCCTATAATCTTGAGGGTAGAGATCTTTGTTGCAGCCTGTTGACTGTTGGGAACTGTGAACAAGGTTATGCAAGAGCCCTTGGCGACCTGTTCACTATGATCCCCCATCATGGTGTTTGAGATTGGCCACCATCATGGTGTTTGAGATTGGCCAAGATAGTCTTAGTAGTCATAATATAGTTATCAGTTTGTGAGCCTACTTTGTGTTGGGAATACTTGATGTGTTGATTGAGTGGTAGAATATGGATATAATTTTGGAAGATGGATAAAATGGGGATTGGTACCCTTTTGGTTGTAAACGTATGTTGTCATTTAGGTGCACTACAAGGATATTGATGTTTATTGTTTTGTAGTAGTTGACACCAAGAAGTGGATGTATCAGTTTGCATAGCGAACTTGGATTGCATACTTCTGTTTTAGTTATGAACTTATGTTATTCAACTTTTTAATGCTTCTTGGAGATCTTCCTTGCAACCTTCAATTATAAGGGATGAGCTCCAATATCCAAACTCGGGGATTGAGTCAATCTAGGCAAAGGAAATTTCTGGTTAAATTGGGAATAAGAAAAAAACAATTCAACAAAAGTGGGATAACTTGTCTACACTTTAAGCCCTGCCAATGTAGTGTCCCCATTTTTTAGCTATTCTGATTTGCAAGCTTTTGCCCGGCTCCTGTTTTGATCAAAATAGCTTGGTGTTTGTTGAGGGGAATTCCAAGGTTCTTGGAGTATGCAGGTTATGTTTTGTAGGGATGTTTGTTGTTGGCAATGAGCTTAGTTGGTCTTGAGGACTCCTATGACACTTTCTGAAGTGAATTCCAGAGAGATTGACTATTTATAGAATGTCACCCGGTGGACCTCGATTTTTATTATTCATCATAAATATCATTCCAATATAGTCAGATATTTATTCCGATGCTGTTCAGTGGTTTTTGCTGTTAGTTTTATGATCAGATGTAAAGCACAGAAAATTAATTCAAATTCAACACAATAGCACAGCAGATACCCTGGGAAAACCCTCCTCTTGTGGGAGAAAAACCCAGCAACAATATATCACTTATATATTGAATCAACACAATAATGATCTCCTTACAAGAGGCCGATATGCAGTCCCAAATACATGCACCAAAGAGTGATGCAACACAGCAATACAAAGAGACAAATTGCTGATGAAATCTCAGCCACCAATAATGTCGATCTGCCTTGAGAAGAACTTGCACTTGAGATGAAGGACGAACTATGAACGAATTGATGCCAAGTGAGATACAATGAAGGTGTATATATACATGATGGGATGGAGAGACGTGACCTTTCAAAGAACACAAGTCGGCCTTGACAAATAATCGCGCATCTTACAAGAGGTCGGCTTCCTTAGTAAATCGAGCCTCTTCAATAAATATTAATTATCATTAACAAATGACGTGTCTCTTGAGCAATTGCAATCTTCTATGAATTAAATAGCCCCAAGGCTATAATTTAATTTAACCAATGATGTAAAGGAGATCGCTGGAAGAATACTATTGACTCTGCCATAAACATCAACACTCCCTCTTAGCTAGGGAGTATACTTTCAGCTGCACAAGACATATCACCTCATCGTGATGTCTACCACTATGGCTACAACCATATGTGGAAAAGAAAGATATCACCTCATCGTGATATTAGATATCACCTCAATGTGATATCAACCATAATGGCTACAACCATGTATGGTATGTACAAGTGTTCATCGCTTGCGTGATGTTGTCACCTCAACATGACTTTCACCATGGCTCTCCCAGAGGGTGAAACACAAGTACAAAAAAATCATCACAGACTCTTTCACGTGATGCTGTTATGGAGTCACACACATGACATCCACCATGGCTCTCCTAGAGGGTGGAAACAAGGGCTTTCATCTCAAACTTCTCTTGTAGAGAAGAATGCATTAATAAGGGATTTCACCTCGAACTTCTCTCACAGAGAAGAACTCATTAAAGAGGATCACTGATATTGAGACTCCTTCTTAGTTAGGGCTGAATTCTCCACCATACCAAGCTTATCTCGAAAGTACACAAACTTTATCTTGGAGAGAGGCTTGGTGAGAATGTCTACCGTCTGCTCATCAGTGCTGATATACCTCAACTGTATATAGCTTTCCTCAATACCATATCTCTGATATAATGGTATTTGATCTCAACATGCTTGGTTCTGTCATGAAACACAGGATTGACAGAAAGCTTCACACAGCTCTGGTTATCACAATGAATGATAGTAGGCTCCATTGATTGTCCAAACAATCCTGCAAGGAGCTTACGAAGCCACATTGCTTCCCAAGTTGCCACACAAGCTGCAATGTACTCTGCGTCTGCTGTACTCAATGCTACAGATGACTGCTTCTTGCTGCACTAGGATATCATAGCAGATCCCAAACTGAAGCAACATCCAGAGGTGCTCTTTCGATCAGTGACACTTCCTGCCTAATTAGAATTAGTATAACCATTCAGCTCCAAGTCCACATATGAAGAATATCTCAACCCATATCCAATTGTGCCACGCAAGTATCTCAGGGTATGTTTCGCTGCAACAAGATGTACCTACCTCGGTTCACACATGAACTGACTAAGTGCACTCACTGCATAGCAGATATCAGGTCTAGTGTTAACTAGATACATCAAGGATCCAATCAACTGCCTGTACATCGTGGGATCCATGAGGTCTAAACTAGCTCAGCCTCCTTCAACTTATGTAGGTTGGTTTCCATAGGTGTAGACATGGATTTGCAATCCATCATGCCAAACCTCTTAAGTATGTCAATGGTGTACTTCCCTTGACTTAGAATCATCTCATCTGGCTTCTGCCAAACTTCTAAGCCAAGGAATTAATGCATGAGCCCAAGGTCCTTCATTTCAAACTCAGAAGCCAACTCCTTGCATTTGAGAATGAGGTGATCTTCTCCAGTAAGAATCAAATCATCAACATACAAGACCAAAATCAATGCTTCACCATCAATTACCTTAAAATACAGATTTGAGTCCGCATCATTCTTAGAGAAGCCTAAGCTTGACAAGTAATGATCAATCCTTTTGTACCGTGCACGAGGAACTTGCTTAAGACCATACAAGGCCTTCTTCAGCCTGCAAACATGAGACTCCTTCCCATGTACCTCGAATCCATCAGGTTGCTTGATATAAACTTCTTCCTCAATCACACCATTCAAAAAAGCTGTCTTCACATCCATTTGATGAATCTTCCATCTTCTAGATGCAGCAATGGCAATAATGGTTCTAACAGAAGTGTAGCGAGCAACTGGAGCAAATGTTTCTTCATAGTCAACTCCCTCTTTTTGTGAGAACCCTCTAGCCACGAATCTTTCCTTGTACTTCTCAATGCTCCCATCAGCCGCATGCTTGATCTTGAAGAGCCATTTTGAATATACCACAGATTTGCCTTCAGGTCTAGGAACGATGTCCCAAACATCATTCTTGAGAATTGATTGATACTCCTCTGTCATAGCATCTTTCCGAACTTGTTGACTAGAAGCTTCCTCAACATTGGAAGGCTCAAACTCAATAATCTAACTCATCAAAGCAACATAACTAGAGAACTTGTGAGGTCTCTTGCTTTCTTTAAAGGTTCCTCTTGGAGTTGCAAACCTTTCTGCCTCTTGCATTGTTTGCCTAGCCCAAAGAGGCCTTTTTCTCCCAAACACAATATTGGTAGGCCCATCAGTAGGTTCCAAAGGCTCAACTGGATCATTTTTTTTTGGTTCTGAAGTCTCACTCTGAATCTCAAGAGCATGGTCAACTTCCATACCTTGAGGAGACTCTTCATTATCAATCTCCATGTGAGTGCCCTTGGATCTTCTGAATGCAACATCTTCCTCAAATGTGACATCTCTACTGATCTCGATCAACTTCTGACCTAGGATGTAGATCCTGTAGGCTTTTGATGTTTCACTGTAACCTACAAATATCCCCTTCTTGCCAGAAGGCTCCACCTTTGTCCTCTTTTCCTTCAGTACATGAATATACATTGGACATCCAAAGATCCTTAAATGACTCACTTTTGGCTTCTTCCTAGTAAAGGCTTCTTTAGGAGTCATGTTCTCCAGGATCTGGTGAGGACTTCTATTCTGAACATAGACTGCTGTCCTTGATGCTTCGGCCCAAAGGAAGGTTTGCAGATCTTGGTCATGAATCGTGGCTTTAGTTGCTTCCACGATCGATCTGTTCTTCCTTTCAGCAACACCGTTCTATTGAGGATTATAAGGGACACTGAACTCCCTCTTAATCCCAGCGTCAATGCAGTAGTTTCGAAAGCTTCCGGAAGTGTACTCTCCTCCATTATCGGATCTCAGGACTTTGATCTTCTTCCCGGATAGATTCTCCACATGAGCTTTGAATTCCTTGAACCTTTCCAATACTTCCTCAAATTCTTTAGATTTCAAGAAATAAATCCAAGTCTTTCTAGAGTAGTCATCAATAAAAAGAATGTAATACAAGAAACCACTCAAAGAAGCAACATACATTGGACCACATAAATCAGAATGGATGAGATCTAGAATACATTTGGATCTATTTTCTCTACTATGAAATGAACCTTTAGTATTCTTACCCATAGCGCAGCCTTTGCAAATACCTTCATGCTTCTGGTTGAACTTCAGAAGACCTGAGACCATCTTCTCCATGATAGGTAGAGCCCGAAAGTGAAGGTGAGCCAATCTTCGATGCAAAAGATCACACAAGCTTGAAGAATCATGAACTAGAGCTTGAAGTGGACGAGTGCATAGCCTATAGAGACTCTCATGTCTAACTCCAATCACCCGAGCAATCTTGAAATTGGAGTTTTTTGTCCACACAAGAACTTTGCCTTTAGAGAATGCAACTTGGTAACCCTTGTCTTCCAAGGCTGAAATGGAAACAAGGTTTCGCTTGATGCCTGGAACATATAGAACATCGCACAACTGAAGGGTAATGCCGAAATCCAAGTGGAGAGTGGAGGTCCCAATTCCTTTCACCGAGTAATTAGCATCATCTCCAATAATGACTTGTTCACTAGAATCTCTCTCCACCAAATTACATATATGTTCCCTGAATCCGGTGATGTGGCGAGAGGCACCACTATCAATCAACCAAGTGTTGGTGTCGGTAGAAACATTGCTTGACAATGCTAAATAGAATAAGTACTCACATGAATCCTTCTGCGGGGAGACATCATCAACATTTGCAATGGTGGCCTGCTGCTTAGGCCTGGATGGACAATGCTTAGCAAAGTGACCATACTTGTCACACCTAAAGCATTAGACTTTGGAGAGGTCCCTTTCTTCTTGAATGCGGGAGCACCATTAGCTATCTCTATTCCTCTTGAACTATCCTCTCTTCCCATTCTTGCCTTTCTTCTTCGATGATTGAGAGGCAAGAACATGTCTTCATTGGTAGAGCTTTGACCAATTCCTCTAGCAGCCAATCTAGACTCCTCTTGTGTAAATTTTAGTGAACAGATTATATGCACAGAAAAATAATTCAAAATCAAACACAATAACACAGCAGATACCCTGGGAAAAACCCTCCTCTTGAGGGAGAAAAAACCCAGCAACAAAAGTCTCTCTTATATATATAAACAATGGCAACAAATCTCTTTACAATGAGGCCAATCACAAGGCCAATATTCAGCACCAACTGTAGATGCAAGAACAGATAATAAACTGTCACTCCTGAAGATTCAATTCTGCCCTAGAAGAATTCGCAATCTGCCCTTTGAGTAATTCGTAATCTGCGCTTGAAGAATTCGCACTTTGCTCTTGAAGAATTCGCACTTACATAGAATAAACTTGATGATCACAAATGATAAGATGAACCTCTATATATACAATTTGAAGAGGTGCAAATATAATAAATGCAAATCGGCTAGATAAGATAAATTGTCTTCTAGAATGAAGTCGGCCACCAAGAACAATATAGGAGATTGCGCCAAGGAGAGAAAATCGAAGATAATATGTATGAAGTCGGCCTCATACAAATCTTCATTAAATATAGCTTCGTGAAAAACTCGTGCCAAGTATATATAAATTAAATAGCCTTTTGGCTATCATTTGATTTATCAATCTGGAGTATTATATCGACGCTGTATGTTATCATTAACACTCCCTCTCAACTAGAGAGAATACTTCCAGCTGCTCAAGATAAATCACCTCAACATGGTGCCCACCACATTGGCTACAATCAGATGTGAAAAGAAGAATATCACCTCAACGTGATATTAGATATCGTCTCAACACGATATCAACCATAGTATGGTAAGTACAAGTGTTCATCACTTGCGTGATGTTGTCACCTCAACGTGACTTTCACCATGACTCTCTCAGAGGGTGAAACACAAGTACAACATATGTCATGGAGTCTCACACATGACATCCACCATGACTTAGCTCAGAGGGTGGAAACAAGGCTTTCACCTCAAATTCCTCCGTCTCAGAGGAAAATGCATTAACAAGGGCTTGCACCTCAAATTCTTCCGTCTCAAGGAAAATGCATTAACAAGGGCTTGCACCTCAAATTCTTCCGTCTCGGAAAATGCATTAACAAGGGCTTGCACCTCAAATTCTTCCTTCGGTAAGAAAATGCATTAACAAGGCTCACTAATAATGAGACTCTTACTTAGTCAAGGTGGATTCTCCACCATACCAAGCTTATCCTCGAGAAGTACACAAACTTTATCCTAGCGAGAGGCTTGTAGGGGAATATCTCGCCCGCTCATCGATCGATGTAATAACTCAGCTGTTGCCTTCGTAGCACTCATATCTCTATAGTAGTGGTACTTGATCTCAACATGCTTCGTTCTGTCATGAAACACAGGATTGACAGAAAGCTTCAAACAACTCTGATTATCACAATGGATGATGGTAGGCTCCATTGATTGTCCAAACAATCCTCGGAGCTTACAAAGCACACCGCTTCCCGAAGTTGCCATACAAGTTGCAATGTACTCGCCTCTCTGTACTCAATGCTACAGATGACGCTTCCTCTGCACCAGGAAATCATAGCGGAACCCAAACTGAAGCAACAACCAGAGGTGCTCTTCCGACTGCGGACGCAACCTCGCCCAATGAATCGAAAACCATGTAACTCCAAGTCGCATCAGATAACTCAACCCATATCCAACTTGCCACGCCAAGTATCTCAGGATATGTTTAGCTGCAACAAGATGTATCTGTCTCGGATCACACATAAATTGGCTAAGTGCACTCCTTTGCATAGCAAATATCAGTCTAGTGTTAACTAGATACATCAAGGAGATCCAATCGGTCTGCGTACAATGTAGGATCCACCAAATCAACTAGTCGCATCCTTCAATTTATGTAGATTGGTCTCCATAGGTGTAGACATGGATTTGCAATCCATCATGCCAAATCTCTTAAGTATATCAATGGTGTACTTTCCTTGACTTAGAATCATCTCATCTGGTTTCTGCCAGACTTCTAATCCAAGGAAGTAATGCATGAGCCCAAGGTCCTTCATCTCAAGTTTAGAAGTCAACTCCTTCTTACACTCAAGAATCAAATGATCTTCTCCAGTAAGGATCAGATCGTCAACATATAAAACCAAAATTAAAGCATCACCATTGATTACCTTGAAGTAGAGATTTGAATCAGCATCATTCTTCAAGAAGCCCAAGCTTGATAGGTAACGATCAATCCTTTCGTACCATGCACGAGGAGCCTGCTTAAGACCATACAAGGCTTTCTTCAGTTTGCAAACATGTGACTCCTTCCCATGAATCTCAAATCCATCAGGTTGCTCTATATAAACCTCTTCCTCAATCACTCCATTAAGAAAGGCTGTCTTCACGTCCATCTGGTGAATCTTCCATCCTCTAGATGCAGCAATAGCAATGATGGTTCTGACTGAAGTGTAGCGAGCAACAAGAGCAAATGTCTCATCATAATCAACTCCCTCTTTCTGAGAGAACCCACGAGCCACAAATCTTGCCTTGTACTTCTCAATGCTTCCATCTGCAGCATGCTTAATCTTGAATAGCCATTTAGAAGATACCACAGACTTGCCCTCGGGTCTAGGAACAATATCCCAAACATCATTTTTAAGAATTGATTGATACTCCTCTTGCCATAGCATCTCTCCAAACTTGATGACTAGATGCTTCCTCAACACAGGTAGGCTCGGATTCTATAATCTGACTCATCAAGGCAACATAACTGGAGAACTTATGTGGCCTTTTGCTTTCTCTGAATGTGCCTCTAGGAGCTGCAAAGTTTTCAGCCTCTTGCATAGTGTGACTGGCCCATAGAGGTCTCTTTCTCCCAATAACAATGTTAGTAGGCCCATCAGTAGGTTCCAAGGGTTCAATAGGATCAATATCTTCTTTTGGTTCTAAAGTCTCCCTCTGAATCTCAGGAGTATGGTCAACTTCCATATTCTGAGGAGACTCTTCATTATCAATCTCCATATGAATCCCCCTGATCTCTTGAATGCAACATCTTCCTCGAATATGACATCCCTATCATCTCGATCAACTTCTGACTGGAATGTAAATTCTGTAGGGCTTTTGAGGTCTCACTGTAGCCCACAAATATTCCCTTCTAGCCGAAGGCTCCAACTTGGTTCTCTTTTCCTTGGGAACATGAACATAGACAGGACATCCAAAGATCCTCAAGTGACTGACTTCAGGCTTCTTCCCTGTAAAGGCTTCTTTTGGAGTCATATTCTCCAAGATCTTATGAGGACTTCTGCTTTGAACATACACAGCTGTCCCGGAAGCTTCCGCCCATAGGAAGGTTTGCAAATCTTGATCATGGATCATGGCCTTCGCTGCTTCCACAATCGCTGTTCCTTCTTTCTGCAACACCGCTTTGTTGAGGATTATAGGGAACACAGAACTCCCTCTTAATCCGCATCAATACAAAAATTCCGAAAACTACCAGAGGTGTATTCTCCACCATTGTCAGATCTGAGGACCTTAATTCTTTTACCAGAAATATTTTCTACCAAGGCTTTAAACTCTTTAAACCTATCCAACACTTCTTCAGACTCTTTAGATTTCAAAAAATAAATCCAAGTCTTCCTAGAGTGATCATCAATGAAAAGAACATAATACAAGAAACCACTCGAAGAAGGAACATACATAGGACCATAGTTGAAAAAATCGCCAAAAACTCGCAATACTCGCGAGTAATCGTTCTGAAATGTGCTGGGCGAGTAAATCGCTCAATAACTCGCAGCCGAGTATAAAGTAAAACGCGCGGCGATTTATTCATGAAGAAAACGCAGAAAATCGCGACTTGTAGAGAAAAACGCGGTTAAAAAATAAGGCATTGATTTTATTTTTGTTTGCCCTAAATTTTTTCGCATAAACATAATGATAAAGCATCCGCCATCACTTGCAAACTCGTATTATTTAGATTCAGAAGAAAAACGACAGGAGACGAGGGCAGAGAGAAAAAAACGGCGAAGGAAGAAAAAAACGTAGGTTTTTTAAAAAAACGCGACCTCATTTCTGGAAAAAATCATAAACAGTAAACACCATGATCGATTTCTGCAAAAAATAAAACTCCAGGTCGATTGATTTCTGGCATATTTCATTGTTTTTTTTAATAATTTTTTTTAAAAATTTATTGATTTTTCTGAAGAAACTCATATGATCGATTAAATAAATTTATAAAAGGTAAACTCATACATCTTGAAAATTAAATAAAACATAAAAATTAATTATTTCTTACCGTATTTCTGAATAAATTGTAAAACAGAAAGCGTATGTTTATTTTTTTTTAAATTTATTGATTTGTAAATAGTTAATACTAAAAGTTTGAAATTTAAATATTAAAAATTTATAAGATTTTAAGAATGTTTGTAAAAAAAATTAATATATTATATAAGTTTATCATTTAGCATTTGAAAAATTGAAAATTTTTAATTTATTTTATTTCCAAAACTTATAATTTAATATATTTGTAAAATATAATTAATATATTTTATAAGAGTTAAGAATATTTGTAAAAAAAATTAATATATTATTTTTTATTTTATCATTTAAGTATTTAAAAAATTGAAAAAATTTAATTTATTTTATTTCCAAAACTTATAATTTAATATATTTGTAAAAAATAAATAATATATTATATAAGAGTTATTATTAAATCAAATCTTTAAATTAAAATAATGAATGATTACAAATCAATAAATAAATTAAAAAAGTTATTATTAAATATTAAATCAATAAGAGTTAAAAACTTTTATTTCCAATATGACTAAGAGTTATTATTTCCAATCTTTTAAATTTTTAATGATTAGAAATCAATAAATAAAAAAATAATTAATTAAAATGTTATTATTAAATATTAACCAGAATGACTATTATTAAACTCTAATTTTGATTTATATATGATAAAATAAGTAATATGTTCTAAAAATTTAGTTTATATGTGTAGTTTTTAAGAATATTTTAAAAATTGTGTATTTTCAAATGTTCGATAAATTTGCCGAGTTATTGCCGAGTTTTTCCCCGAGTTTTTGCCGAGTCCCGAGTTTTAAATTTTTTTGGGTCTGCCGAGTTATTGCCGAGTCCGAGTTTTTCAACTATGCATAGGACCACATAAATCAAAATGAATAAGCTCTAAAATACACTTAGATCTATTTTCTCTACTATGAAAGGGGGCTTTTATATTCTTACCCAATGTGCAGCCCTTGCAAGTACCTTCGTGCTCTTGAGTGAACTTAGGAAGGCCCGTCACCATCTTCTCCATGATAGGTAAAGCTCGGAAGTGTAGATGAGCCAATCTCCGATGCCAAAGATCGCATAGACTTGAAGAGTCATGAACCAAAGCTTGTAATGAACGTGTGCAGACCTTGTAAAGGTTTTCATGTCTAACTCTAATTACTTGAGCATCCTTGAAGCTAGAGTTCTCCATCCATACTAGAACTTTGCCTTTGGAGAAGGCAACTTGATATTCTTTATCTTCCAAAGCTGATATAGAAATAAGATTGCGCTTGATTCCAGGAACATAAAGAACATTACCCAATTGAAGTGATATGCCGGAATCCAAATGAAGTGTAGAGGTCCCAATTTCTTTCACGGAGTAGCTAGCATCATCTCCAATGATGACTTGTTCAGAAGACTCCTTTTCCACCAAACTTGATAAGTGCTCCATAAAGCCGGTGATGTGTCGTGAAGCACCACTGTCGATTATCCAAGTGTTGGTGTCGGAAGGTACACTGCTTGATAATGCTGAATATAACAAATATTCACTTGAATCCTTTTGAGGAGAGGCATCATCAACATCCGCAACGGTGACCTGTTGCTTAGGTCTAGTTGGACAATACTTGGCGAAGTGCCCAAACTTATCACACCTAAAACATTGAATCTTGGACATATCCCTCTTCTTCTTAGATGGAGGTGCATCATCATTTCCCTTGTCCCGATTCCTCTTGAAGAATCCTTTCCTTCCATCTTTTCCTTTCTTCTTTGAAGTATGGGAGGCGAGAACATGAATATCTTCATTCTTTGAACTTCGACTAACGCCTCTTGCCACCAACCTTGATTCCTCTTGAATGCAATCAGATCTTAGGCGATCAAACTTAGACAATTTTGACCTTGCACTGATTCCCTGAATGTATGATTCCCAAGACAAAGGCAGCCCATTGAGAGCGAGCATAGTCAAATCCTTGTCATCAACCATATGCCCAATTGTAGAGAGCTGATCTCTCAAATCTGCAATCCTCATAAAGTATGCAATCACTGATTCACCTTTCGTCATCTTCACATGATGAAGTTGTTGCTTCAGTGCAAGTGCCCGACTGGTATTGTTGATTTCGTACATCTCTTCCAAGGTCTTGAGCATATCTCTCGCTGTCATCAACTTAGAGATGATAGGAACAATGTGATCCTTTACGGAATCAACCAATATCTTCATTGCTTTAATGTCTTTCTTCAGCCACTGCAACTTTTCTTCTTCCTCCTCAGGTTCAGAAGCGCTAGACTCCACGAACTCACCCAAGTCATTTTCACGCAAGGTAAGCATGATCCTGAATCTCCATGATGTGAAGTTGGATGCACCTTCGAGTCTATCTTCAACCTTCAAACCATTCACCATCTTGATTAAGTGAACAATAGGGTATGCTGATTAGCAATAATCTGATCACGATCCTCTCAAACCCCCTCTGATACCATGTAAATTTTAGTGAACAGATTATATGCACAGAAAAATAATTCAAAATCAAACACAATAACACAGCAGATACCCTGGGAAAAACCCTCCTCTTGAGGGAGAAAAAACCTAGCAACAAAAGTCTCTCTTATATATATAAACAATGGCAACAAATCTCTTTACAATGAGGCCAATCACAAGGCCAATATTCAGCACCAACTGTGGATGCAAGAACAGATAATAAACTGTCACTCCTTAAGATTCAATTCTGCCCTAGAAGAATTCGCAATCTGCCCTTTGAGTAATTCGCAATCTGCTCTTGAAGAATTCGCACTTTGCTCTTGAAGAATTCACACTTACATAGAATAAACTTGATGATCACAAATGATAAGATGAACCTCTATATATACAATTTGAAGAGGTGCGAATATAATAAATGCAAGTTGGCTAGATAAGATAAATTGTCTTCTAGAATGAAGTCGGCCACCAAGAACAATATAGGAGATTGCGCCAAGGAGAGAAAATCGAAGATAATATGTATGAAGTCGGCCTCATACAAATCTTCATTAAATATAGCTTCTTGAAAAACTCGTGCCAAGTATATATAAATTAAATAGCCTTTTGGCTATCATTTGATTTATCAATCTGGAGTATTATATTGACACTGTATGTTATCATTAACATATTGAATGCAATCCACCCTCAATCGATCAAACTTGGGAAGCTTCGATCTTGCACTGATTCCTTGAATGTAGGACTCCCATGATGAAGGAAGACTATTAAGAGCAAGCATGGTCAAGTCCTTGTCATCTATCACATGACCAATTGTAGAGAGCTGATCTCTCAACTCCGAAATCTTCATGAAGTAAGCAATAACCATTTCTCCTTTCGCCATCTTCACATGATATAGTTGTTGCTTCAGTGCAAGAGCCCAGCTGGTGTTGTTGATTTCGTACATCTCCTCCAAGGTTTTGAACATGTCTCTTGCCATCTTCAACTTGGAGACAATAGGAACGATATGATCCTTCATGGAATCAACTAACATCTTCTTTGCCTTGATATCTTTCTTCCTCCATTGAACTTTCTCTTTCTCATCCGTAGGTTCTGGAACTTTGCTCTCCACGAACTCAACCAATTCGTTTTCCTCCAAAGTGAGCATAATTCTGAATCTCCATGAAGTGAAGTTTGATGCTCCTTCGAGTCTATCCTCAATCTTAAGACCGTTCACCATCTTGACGAAGAGATAGAGATAGACAATAATGAGAAAGAGAAAAGAGTATCGCTGTAATAATAAATCTGATCACGATCTTCTTCAAACCCGCTTTGATACCATGTTAGTTTTATGATCAGATGTAAAGCACAGAAAATTAATTCAAATTCAACACAATAACACAGCAGATACCCTGGGAAAACCCTCCTCTTGAGGGAGAAAAACCCAGCAACAATATATCACTTATATATTGTATCAACACAATAATGATCTCCTTACAAGAGGCTGATATGCAGGCCCAAATACATGCACCCAAGAGTGATGCAACACAGCAATACAAAGAGACAAATTGCTGATGAAATCTCAGCCACCAATAATGTCGATTTGCCTTGAGAAGAACTCACACTTGAGATGAAGGACGGACTATGAATGAATTGATGCCAAGTGAGATACAATGAAGGTGTATATATACATGATGGAATGGAGAGACATGACCTTTCAAAGAACACAAGTCGGCCTTGACAAATAATCGCACCTCTTACAAGAGGTCGGCTTCCTTAGTAAATCGAGCCTCTTCAATAAATATTAATTATCATTAACAAATGATGTCTCTTGAGCAATCACAATCTTCTATAAATTAAATAGTCCCAAGGCTATAATTTAATTTAACAAATGATGTAAAAGAGATCGCTGGAAGAGTACTACTGACGCTGCCATAAACATCAACATTTGCAACTAGGGTGAATTATTGAGCTTTAATTTAATTATTTCACTAAGGTTGCTTAATTTTATAAAATAATTTTAAAACAACTTAGTTTAATAGTTTGTTGGAAAGGGAATTGAAATTTTTAAAAATCATGGACACTTGAAAAAGGGACCTTGCATATCAAATATAATTATTATTTCATAAAAAAGGGTCTTTTTTGGAGCTCAAAAAGGGTCCATATTAAAAATTGATTTTTTTTGGAAAGTTCGGTGTAAAAAGTATAAAAAGAGATTTAGAGAGCTCATTTGGCTATGTAGATATTTTATTTTCTCTTGTGAAACCCTTGTGGTTTTGTGTGATTGAACTTTGTTCATCTCAGCCTTCTCGAGGACGAAAACCCTCTTGAAGAAGATTAGCCATGGTGGTGAAATATCCTCCCTGGTTAATACTGTATGACTCATTCAAAGTTACAGTTGTGCAAATTGGTTTGTCCATAGATTTATCCAAAATCTATGCTTGTGTTGAATGTAGAAGACTTGGAGCAATTTCATATGGAGATTGTTTGTGAGTTGAATGTCGCTAGTTGAAAGATTTGTTGGTGAAATTGTATAGGTTTTGTGCTTGGATCAAATGATTGAATAAATCGTGAAGTCTTGCAGGCAAGAAAAATTATTGGAAGAATTGTCAAGTAAACATTGGGATGCAATATTTGAAGTTTACAGGGCCATATTGCTTGTGCTTTATTGTTGTAAGTTCTAGTTTTGGATAGAAGGGTTTATGATGCAAATTAAGTGGATTTTGTGAATAATACATTGGCTAAGGGAGACATTTCCGCTTTAGGGGAGTTAATACAGATTGTAAACATTCTTTTTGCTGGCCGCCATTCTTGTCTTGTGCTGATAGCGAGGAGATTAAAGTTGGCGTGGATTCCATTGCAGATTGGGGCAATTTTATAGGCGAATGTTGGACACCATGATCATAGCAGGATAGGCGACTGAAGGAAGAGCAGATTTGGGGGTTGTGTGCCGTGAGATTGGTGAAATATGAGGATGGTGTAAACCTCCAGGTAGTGGCATAAGCATCAGCTGTTGGGCATGTGAAGAGGACAGGTCATGGGTTTTGGAAGATACAATCAGTATACAAAGGGTGATTAAAGTCCATTTCGCTGGAGGATAGTGACCAGCAGGTAGAGGTGAGGAAGTAGTAAGCAGATGGATGAAGCACATGCAATTTAAAGAGGTTGATAAGTTGATAACCATTGAAAGACAAGTGCAGACCTATCGCTGATTGGTTTGTTTCCCAGACTGTTGGCGTAAGATTTGGAGCATGGTTAAGGTGAATGTGGGCCTTGAAAATCATTTGTCAAGCTGGGTAAATTCTAGGTGAATCGCTGCAACAGAAATCATACCTGTAGCTGTTCAACTGTAGCTCACTCTTTGAATCTGCGAGTATGTAACCTCTCTTTTGAAGTAGATATCATTGTTGATTGTGATTTCAAGATTTGTAATATGTGATGCAAGGAAAGATTAATGACTAAACTTCAAAGAAACATCATTTGAGCACAGACAACAGCAAAAACCTCCTTAATATTTGTTTGCACTTGAACTGTTTGACAAAATGCCTGTTTAGTAAACAATGAGAAAAATGCATAAATTGGCATAGTTTTGGCACGGGACTTCACATACAGCCAAGCTCAAAGGAGTACTCCTAGAGATCTTTGTAGAATAAAAGAAAATTGATTCACTATGGGGTTTCTATGTACAAAGACATTCCAAATAATGGCTATGACTTCATGTTTTTATACTAGTTTAGCGAATTTGCAGGCCATAGATCTATCATAAGGCAGAATACAAACAAGTCGAATGATGTAACATCAGATATAAAATAAATTTATTCCTCCTTAGATGAAAGCATTCATAATTTCCTATTCTATCAATAATTTGGTAACTTTAGTATATACTATATATAATGCCATAAAGATAACTCATAAATTGCAGGTTCACAAAAGGTTTGACAGACACTTATAAACACTGGATCTATGCATACTGGCAAAACATACTTAACAAATATTTTAGTCAAACCATGTGATGATTTTTCATTTGGATTTAAAGTGTTGCATCAGCTACAATTAGCGATGGCTGGTGGCTACTCCTGCAGTAACGGAGTCACAAAAGAGCAAGCTCATAGTACCACAAAAGCATTTCACAGTTTTAGATAGACCCAATGTATTTCGCTCTGTCTTGCAATGCTTGGATCTTTAATTGCCATTCTTCCCCAAGATACAATTCACTCATTTATCCATTTTCAGTTCAATCACACTATATATCAGACTGAAAAGAATTTCTATTGGGATACTCCTTGTAAAAAATTTACAACACTCCTTGAATGCAAACTAACTACATTTTGATATAGATGCAACAAATGTGCAACTAGAATTTTACAAGATTCCCTGAAATACTCAATAGAAGATGGAGACAAATTGTATCAGAAGAATAAAAGCAAGTCTTAAATTTATTTTTTACATGAGAAAACATTTATGAAAACCATAGTTTTACTCAGAAAATAACTCTGCTACAACTCATCCAGAGTTTGCAATGGATTCCTTGCACAAAATTGATACAAAGCTACATGTACAGAAACAGACTGATTCAAGATTGGCTCCAACGCTTAGAAATTAGTTGAGACCTAGGAAATACCAACCTCCACAAATGCCCATAAAATTACAATTTGTAAAAGAAGGCTGATCAGATTAGACATAAATTTAATACTTGGCACCACTTTAGCCCTTCACTTGCAACTGTACATGGGTGCGTGGAATATGCCAACAACATCTTTGAGCCCCTCCTTTTGCTTCATTCTGGGCCTCTGGGAAATATAATTTTTAGAAAATATTTTGCAAAGTTTTCCCGTGTATAAAAAGTTTTCCTGCAATAAAAATAATCTTTTCATAATAAAACTCACCTTCCCATAAAATATTTCAGTAATGCATTTTGAGAATAAAAGATTAATCTGATAGATCTATGAGCTCCAACATTTTGTTCCAAACCATAAAGTGAGAGCTGAAGAAGGCTACCTGTCACTTCCTCTACAATTTTACATTGCTCGGAATGCACATAATGGATTATCCTTTTCAAGTTCTACACCCAGGTTGTTTGCCTTTTGTACCATCCTGCCTTAATATGCTCTGTATTGTTTAGATTTAATGCGCAATACATTAAAAAATTGCTGCACGATTATAATAGGTCTTCCTTCTCTGTACTTTTGAAAATAACAAATACATTTCAGCTTATTTTTTCATTTCTGCACATTCCAAGAATATGTAAGGCTATTTTCCACAATTTTATTCTTCTTATATGTGCTAAGAGTCACACCATCTTATAAGGCTTGGTGTCGAATGCTTCATGTGCATCTATATATTTTCTATTTTGCATATGCATTTGTAAACTTGTTTTCCCAACAAACTTCATTCCATTCCTGTGATTAACAAATTCAACCAGTTTGTTCTTCATTTGCATGTAAAAGATTTCTACGCATGGAATTGGCCTGATCCATTCTCCAAACAGTGCATTCAAAGAGGCATTTTGTCAAACAATTCATGTGCATTGTCGTTACTTCCATATTTGACAAATTTGTCTGTTTGCAGAACTTCATGTCCATACCTTTCTTGAGAAAATCCTCTACTTAGCAGACTTTTGCAGATGTGAAATTTGCATATTTCAAAGAAAATCTCTGTTAAATTTTGGCACCTCCCTGCCACCTATTTTAATAAAATTTAGCTCCTTATTTGTAACAGACTCCTAGTACGATGCATAGATGCATCTTTTGCTACTGGAAACATTTATAGACTCTTATGAAAACCACAAAATTTGGCACCTTCCTTCTGTTGCAGAAACTTGCAGATTTTTAATACAGAACTTTAATAAAATAACGCATCCTCATGGAGTTGTAGTGCTTGGCTTTAGCTACAAAGAAAATCACATCGTCTAATTCCTCCAAGCTTTCCTACGTCTCATATACTCAAACAAAGATAAAGATTACTGTGTATGTGTGGTGCCAAGAATAATGGAGTCTGCTTTGCAGATGAAAACAAGAGACTAAATATATCACGTGCGCCACTTTAGCACATAGGGGGAGAGGTCCTAGTTGCTGCCCATGTCCCAATATCCGTTTACTCCTTGCCCACCTAAACCGCCCGCCCTCCCCCCCCAAAAAAAAAAATCTTTTGCATTTTATCCAATAAAAAACAAGTAGTCTAGTAAAATATTACAAATGCACTAATACATGCTTACTTGTGAATGTATAGTTGACCAATGAATGTGATCAATTACATATGCAACTTCATTTCTAATATAAGACAAGTTGCTCCAAAATTCCCACTTTTATAATTTCATGAAACCTTTAATGTTTACAATTACGACCCTCTTGCATAGGGTGCATAGTTATTGGTTCCTATTATGACATAAATTGAAACTCCCATCAACTTGATGGGCTGTTAGGTGCACATTCTCCTATACATACTCTCACATCCACATGGGTCAACTCCATTTACAATTGGTACTTGCACAAACAATAAATGGTGTAAGGCTCCCTTGGTAGACAAGAAATAAAATATAATTCAAAATGTAGTCATCTCATCTTTCAATTCATATAGAAATGGCAACAACATAATCAGATGAACAAGCTCATTTAATATCCTCAAACAACAAACAAAATTAATTCAAAATTCAAACACAACTCAACAAGAAGAATGAATGCATTCATTTTTCAATTTTGAATGGATCAGAAGACAAATAGTCAACGTCATTTCACAATGCAAAAGGCTATCAATTCTATCTAGGTTTTCTGCTAATGTTCTCTACAATATACATATCAACAATTTCCTCCTTGTTTTGATTAGGTTAAAACAGGAAAAGGCCCATATCTGGTACAAAAACAACCATAGAGGTGAGCAAGATGAGTCTCACCAGAAGTGAGATTGGAAAAACCAAACAAAGACTAGCAATGCTTTTGACCAAAGCATATAACTAGAAAGAGACCAGAAACAAGGTTCTTGTCCCTATATAATTGACTAATCACTCAAGACACGAGAGTGAATAAGGGAAGAGCTAGAAGAGGGACCTTTCCACCTTATACGAACAACAGTCCAAGCGATACTATCATCCAATTTTCCATTGCAAGGGGAAATAAGAGGAGACACCCCCATTGGAAGACCATTGACACTCAAAGGGGGAATAGGGCAAGTAGGCAAAAGGTAGTGGCCATCAACATTAGAAGTTTGGAATAGAGTTGTAGCAGTCGACAGATTAGAATGTGAGCACAGAGGAGTAGGAACCCCAGAAGAATCCTTAGGAC
The DNA here is from genome assembly GCA_007258455.2 of Sequoia sempervirens. NCBI lineage: Eukaryota > Viridiplantae > Streptophyta > Pinopsida > Cupressales > Cupressaceae > Sequoia > Sequoia sempervirens. The sequence goes on along the minus strand of VDFB02193867.1, from coordinate 283,097,869 downwards.
ATGACACATCCACCCTAGGAGTAAGACTCTCATCCTTACAGGAATCATCCACTGAAGAGTTAGGACCCTGAAGTGCCAAGTGGTCACCATTAACATTCTTCCACCAAGTAGCAGATCCTTTGTGACACAAGAGAGAGCAATCCAAAGCCAAGTGACCAGTTGCAAAGCAATGACATCTAAAAGGGAGGCCCTCATAATTAAGTGGTTAAGTCGAAGGCCTATCCCCAACCATCAGAACTACATCCTCGTGAAGAGGCAAGGGGATATCTATATCCACTAGAATGTGAGCAAAGGTAGAGTGCCCCATGTAGGAAGTGGAATAATCAACCTTCAAGAAGCGATCAATAGAGTTGCCAATGGCTTCGTAATAAGAATCCTTCCAAAATTAGAGGGCAAGATTTGGAAGTCTAACCCATACCAAATACACATCGAGTGGTTTGGTAAGGGGGTTAAAGGAGGTTGTTCGGGTTTTGAGCAAGAGAGAGTGCTCTCCCCAAGCCCAAAGTCGACCCAACATTGAGAATCTGTCATTAATAGAGGCAACAAAAGCAATGAAAAACCTTTACCACAAGGGAAGAGCTCAATCTTACTAGCCATGAGGGGTCTCCAAGAATCCAAAACCCATTTGTGTAGGTTAAGAGAAGGCCAAAGGTTGGAGAAATGGCACACCAAACCTCTATGCTTGTAGAAATCCTCGTTTTCAGCCACATCTACACCACAAATCACCAGTGGGGATGGTTTGGTGCACAAAGGAGGGCGGTTCACCTACAAAGAGCGAGCATAGCCAAATCCGACTGCTTGAGCAAAGCTACGAGCTCCCATAGAAGCAACAAGTCTTAGAGGGGCAGGTGTGACGAAAGGGGAGTTTGCATCAACAACTTCCGACATAGTCCTTGAACAACTAGGGAAGATAACTTTGCCCAGCTGGGAGCAATGGGCACTAGTTGCAAACTCGAGAGGGGGTGAAGCTGCAGGGGGCATGTGGGCAAATAAAAAAGCTGCAGGGGGCATGTGGGCAAATAAAACTTTAGTAGTAGGAGGCACTCGATTGGGGGAGCGAACAAGAGAACAACCACACGCCACCAAGCCAACGATCTTAGAAGTTGCATTTACCATACCATCGAGCAAAGGTTGCGAGGGAATCGATAGAGGCACATGAACTTGCACACACGGGAGGGAGTTGGAGGAAGCGAGAGCTAGGCGAGAGGAAGTGGGAGCCAAGTGGGAGGAAGCAAGAGCCATCTCCATCATTGAGTCAACCATAATGTTTCAATTTCCTCGTTTTCTATTATTATCCTTTGCAATATTCAGAGCATCAACATGCATCCTCTCCATGTTCCTCAACTATCCACACGTCTTTAGGTTAGTACACGTTATTCTCTTTGCCTTGTCAACGTATGCTATTCTCTAATGACTCCATACATACATAATGAGTTTTTTTTGTTATAAATTTAAGGTTGTCTTGTTTGACGAGTTTAGTTAGTAAAACAACGGTTAATATTCATGTAATTGTGTTTATATACAATTTGCCCATTTGCCAACTTAACCCAACATACATATTCACTATCACACACACACCCACACATATAATCATGTTACGTACATATGCTTCCAATTTTATCCACTCTTATAAATTCGGGGTTATCTTGTTTGATAGGTTTATTTAATAAAATAATTGTTTACCCACTTGCCAACTAACACAACAACATACATATTCACTCTCTGTCTGTCTATCTCACACACACACATGCACACACCCAAACACACACATGCCCGCACCCACACACGCCCACACACACATGCAGACACACAATCATGTTTTCTATGTAGTGTTCCAATTCTTTCCACTATTATAAATTAAGTCTTTTTTGACGAGTTTAATTTATAAAACAACATTTAATATTCATGTAATTGTGTATATATATTGTTTGCTTGCTTGCCAACCTAACACAACACCATACATACTATCACTCACACACACATACCAGTGGATTGATTTATAGCTTGTGTATAGTCACGTTTACTTTTTGGGGATCTAAATTTAACCATTGTATTAAATTCAAAGTCCTCTTTCTCTTACAGGGTAATTTCAAAATACCCTTGTTTATATTCATGAAACTCTGTATATGTGTCCTTTCACTTACCTCAAACTTTGTATATAATTAGTATGCCACTATGGTATTGAAATAAATACAATTCAATCATCCGTTTTTATCATTTTTAATCGTGCAATATGCCCGTGGGATACTTTGCATTGTGGGTGTGTGCAAGAAGTTGAGTTCACTTTTTGGCCAAAAAGTGGAAGTGTTTTGCCTAATTTGACATTTGACCTTAAAATTTGAAGCGCACTTAGAGATGAAATTTTTAAAAAAGTCACTAATCATAAAATGTAGTACTCGGAGTCTAATTTCCAAATATGTAATTTATTTCAATACCTAGGTGGTACAAATTGAGTTTCAATAGGTGTTTCTAAAAACCACTGTTTAAAAGTCATTTTTTTTTACCATACCATGCATGTGTACGACATCCATATTTTGACCTAAATTATCGTATTTTTCTAAATTTGTGAAAAGATTTATGACTCATTGAAACACGTTTTCAATATTGTTTTATAATTTTTTATTGAATATTTTTTTTGTTAAATTTTTATTAGCCATATTTGCCATTTTGAAAAATCATTGTGTACGACACACATAAAATGACCTCAACTTATTATTTTTTGATTTTTTTTTAAATTGAAAAGAATTGTCTAAAGTACGTTTTGGTGCAATTCATTTTACAAAAAAATATTTTAATAAAAATTTATTAAAATACTAAAAAACTCTGATAATTCAAGTTTATGGACCAGTTTCATTAAAAATTAATTGAAAAATAGAAAAAATAATCAAATTGTTATAAAATTTACATATTTGGTATCTGCACTGTTTCGTCTATAATGGGTTTTAATTTCGTAAAAAACTTCGACAAAATAGGTCTTCAAACATATGTTCAAAGTCACTATTTTCCTGTGACATTAACATGACCTTCAAGTTGCAGGTCAAACTAGGTTCAAAGCTTAGGTTCGGGTCTCCAAGCCATTTCCCAAACCAAAAAACAAGCCAAAAATTTGAACAAATAATTCGTATTTTAAAAAATGGGATCCCATTTCATAAATAAACGAGATCCTATGGTTTTATGAAACAAAATCCTGTTTTGAAAATTGTTAAAAATGGAAAGTTTCCATTTTCTGAAAGTTTTCAAAATGGGATCCTGTATTGAAAACTTTCTGAAAATATATTTTTTTCAAAATGGATTTTTTTAGGGATCCGTTTTGAAAACTTGCCATTTTGAAAATTTTACGTTTTTGGAAAATTTTTCAAACGGGATCCAAATGGGATCCCGTTTTTTAAATTTAGGCTCGGGATCTTGAAGCTAAACGGGATCTCGTTTTTTAAAAAATGGGATCCCGTTTTTTGCAAGCCGATTTTGTTTTTTTGCCTAAGGCAAAAACTTCCACGTTTCGTGGACTCATCTTCTTGCATTTACTCTTGTTTTAAGTAACATTAAGCTATCATTTCTCCTTTCCATTTGCAGACAATGATACTTTTGAATCTATTATGGTCTAGTAGATGTATCTTTCTCTCATCATTGTGCAATTCGTATATGGGTTCATTCTCATTACCGAAATGCCCTTTTTAGGTGAATACAATCAAAAGATCGTGTATAATCTAATACCCTCATTATTTAGGGTTAACTTCTAAAAACTTTTGTTTGTTTCCTGCACAGGTTTAGTGAAAAATATGGAATGAGGTAAAAAGGAAAGAGAACTTCTGGAACACACAATTAAAGTGAAGTTCACTTCTGCACAATCTGCCCACAAAGAAACAACAATGCCCAATGAAGAAGTTGTTTAGGAATGTGACCACTCAACACATGGTTCAAGTTTCAAACCCACTGTTAACATTGGTCCAATCAGGTTTGAAACCACCTGTTGGCAATGCTCAATCAAATGACGTGCAATTGGGATACTCAAAAGTCTTCAAAACTCATTGGTTTGTTTCTAACATCCATAGTTTAGTAGCAAATATTGAAGATGACCATATGTTCATCAAGGCTGCAATAATCATAAGTGGGGAATTCCACCTAGTAGTTTGAGGGCATGGCTGAATGGAGTAACCACCACCAAACCAAGGGGGCTATGAACCATTTTATTCGAGTCCAAGAGGAGGCCAATATTGTTCAGTGGTGCAAGGACATCGTTGATATCGGCCATGGCCTCCAAGTTTCTCAATTGAAATCAATTGTGGCTCAAATAATTGAATGTAGGCCTCACTCGTTCAAAAGATGGGATGCCAAGAAGGTCATGGTGTGATGGTTTTCAAATTAGGTATCTAGATTTGACAACTAGAACTGTAGAGGGTGTGGACAAGAAAAGAGCAATTATGCTAAGGCCCTCCATTATTGCATCCTTTTATGACAACTTGGATAAGTTATATAGTGAGCACAAGTATGGGTCGAGCAAAATTTGGAATTGTGATGAAATTGGTGTACAGGCTGGTAGAAATTGTGGCATGTAGGTGATTGCAAGAATGGGTTCCAGATGTTCCCTCTTAATCTTTAAAAGTAGGGACTGTATCACAGTTTTAGCATGCACGAGTGCATCTGGAATGAGTATCCTTGGTTTCTATCTCTTTAAATAAAAAAGGCATATGAGAAACTATATTTAACAAGTATGGGTCGAGCAAAATTTGAAATTGTGATGAAATTGGTGTACAGGCTTGTAGAAATTGTGGCATGTAGGTGATTGCAAGAATGGGTTCCAGATGTTCCCTCTTAATCTTTAAAAGTAGGGACTGGATCACAGTTTTAGCATGCACGAGTGCATCTGGAATGAGTATCCTTGGTTTCTATCTCTTTAAATAAAAAAGGCATATGAGAAACTATATTTATAATTGTGAGCCAAGGGTGTGCATGGCTACCCAAGAACATGTCTAGATGATGAAAGAGTTATTTGTCAATTGGTTGGAACATTTTGCTGCATCAATCCTTGGCGGGGTGTCACCCACATATAAAGCTCTTCTCATTTTTGATGACCATAGCAACCACATGGCATTCAGGGCAATATATAACACAATGTGTATAAGCATTGACTTGCTTACCCTCTTTGTACATACCAACCACAAGTTACAACCCGTGGATGTGAGTGTCTTCTCTCCATTCAAAAACCATTGCAAATAGGATAGGACCATATGGATTGCAAACCACCCCCAAATCGAAATAGGAAGGGAAGAGTTGACAACTCTTGCTAGCAAGGCATTGCAACAGGCATTGACACCGTGGAATATCACGAGTGGCTTTCGAAGAACGAGAATTTGGCCATTAAATCGCAATGCACTTGACAAGGATATGAGGCCAAGTGAGGCCTTCATAGTTCAAGAGGACGTAAACACTCGTGGAGGTGAAAGTGACACCATGATAGTGGAAGATGATGCAGGCTATTTTGTAGCTGAAATTTGCTTGCACCTGAATGTATAATGAGGATCAAATAGATCAATTTGTCCAAACATACAATCTTGATAATGCCATGTGTGCAACAAACAATTTAGAGGACAAATGCACCAAATATCTTGATATTGAATTGCATGACACTAAAATCTCTATTGTTTAGAGTGGCTGCAATGAGGCAACAAATAGTGGAGAAAGTCTAAGTTTGCCAACAAAGACAAGCCAACCATAGTGGTTCAAAGAAGCAACTACAAACCTTGGGGTGCAAATGAATTTTAGTCAAGTGGATGTTGGTCTTTCATTGCCATCAACCCCACATCATGACTCAATAGAGGTCATTCACTACTTCACCAATGCAATAAATCGTGATGTAGAGAACATGCTAGACTGTGAAGATGACAATGCTTCAAGTGAACAAAACATTGACTTTGTGCCATGCACACAAGATGTTGACCAACATATAGGTAGACCATTGAATAACTTTCTAAGGCTTCCAATGCAAAGGGTGCAGTCAACGTCACAGGGAGGTTGGACATGGGTACTTTGTCTAAGTAGACAATCACATACCTTAACAAGAAATGCATACATTGATATGCTTAATGAACAAGAGACACAAAAAATGATTAGAAGACGTGCAACTAAGGAAAAGGGAGCAAATGAGAGAGAGGAAAGCAAAATAGGAAGCAAACCAAGCAAATAAGGAAAAAAATAAGATTGGAGAAGCAACAAAGAAGACATGAAATGGTTGCAGAGAAGTGCAAGCTACAATGGAAGTAGAGCAAGATTGCTCATCAATTGAAGACAACTCAAAGGCATGTAGATAAAGCACAAAAACATAGATGTACGAGTTAAACACTCTCCCCTCTACCACCCCAACATCCTATTTTAATATACATGTTCAATATATTGTCCCCAACTTTTGCAACTCTAAGCAATCTGCAAGTTGGCTCTGCCCTTGGCTACTCAGAATAGTTGCATTGCAGCTAAATTCTGAGGCTAATCAGGCATTGCTTGCCTGTATTGCAACAATTGGGGCCTCTAACCTAATCACAAGGATTAATACTTAAACACACTTTGTTTTGAGATTAACCATTGCACTGAGTTCTTCAATGTTGCGCCCCTTCCTTTCAACGTAGCATCATACATTAATATTATAGTAGAATTTGGTGGGCCCTTGAGTTGTACTACATTTAAAAAGAATATTTTTTATTTCCTTATGTAAAAGTAAACTCTAATGTGGTTGTTTAGGGGAATATTTTAAAATTGCCCACAAATTTAATATTGGCTACTCATTATTGTTGGGCCCACCTAAAAAAGAAACATAAGGAATGGGAGAATACACAAATAGTGAACTAGACTTTGCACACAATGAAAATATTTAAAAAAATGTTTTCCTATTACCACATTAAAATAGCCAATTAAAAATAATGGCTCGCCATTATTTTTGATCTTTTATTTTGACTATCTTAATTCTTTTTATTTTGTCCAAACTATATAATATGGTCGATGTATATAAAATACTATACTAAGTGCTCTCGACCCACCATTTTAATTAAAACAATAAAAATGGTTTTATTTTTCTCTTTTAAAATAACGTTGACAATTAAATTATCAAACTTTGATTTGATAGTATTATTGTTACGACCACACAAGATGTCCATTACTAGAAATTCAAATTTCAATTATTAAATCCAAGCATTTCACAAACAAGATTTGTTGCTAGTATGCTATTCTAGGGTTAAAAACCACAATTGTTGCATCAAATTAAAGGTTGGCTATTAGGAATATGATGGCATGAGATTTGTCCCAACAATGGTTCATGTATTGGGAATGCATGCCCCTTGTGGGCATAGTAAGGTCCCATAACTAACCTTCAGGATGCAAACTAGTGCCTTAACTATGAATGTGCACAAACTAACCAACTTGCAAATTTTAGAAATTTCAAATTTGTAATAATTTCTCAATGACCCAAAGCTATTGAAAATTGTAAAGCTAATGTCTACCTATGTCATATACATTGTTCTATGATGAATTCTTGAAATTTGCTATGAAAAAACACACTTTGCCTAATTGTAGAATAATGATATGATGCATTTTGTTGTATATTTGAACCTACCACTATTAGGAGATGTACATTATACTCGAACTTTGCAATCCACTATTATGATGGAATATTACATGTTAAAGCACATATGAGGTGCATTTGTTAGATGTATCATGCTCACTTTTGTTGTAATACTTTACATCAAATTTATCATAACTATACATTATCATGGGCTTACCAAATTGAATTGAAAATGGAAGCATTTGAGATCTATTGAATAGGACATATAATGAGTATCAAAATCTTATGGCACTTTTATATCAAATTTAAATCCTTTGTATTCAATCTATTCATGGAAGAATACTTGTGTATTTGCTCAAATCATTCCCCTCCAAGCCAAAAGAATGCTACATTACAAAATCATTCCCCTCCAAGCCAAAATAATAAGACTTGAAAAAATTGGTGACTTGGGATATGCCAATTGAATTGTATTGATCATGATGACATGGCAATTTTCCATTCTTCTTTGAATCAACAACAAGATATATAAGAAACATTTGACCATCATGGGGCACAAGAAGATACACTTATTTTGAATTTTTCTTTTCACAAAGAAAATGGTCCTTATGCACATTGAATTGGAAAATTTCACATTTAGACACTTTTTCAAGTTAAACTACACCACACTAATATTCATGTTTGTTTAAATGTTACAATTCTTTCACTTCATTGTGTGCTCCAATGGTTTGTACAAAATACTCAATTTTAGGGTGAACAAGGTCCTTATAAACGTTTGTTCTTTTGATTGAATATTTGCATACAACACTTTAGAATCATAATCAACAAGAGTTGATCCATTACATTGAACACTTGCGTACATTCTTATTTCATGATTCATAGAGTTATCTTGATGTGTAATTCCACATACCCTAGCCTTCTATACACAACATGCATTTGGAGCATGCTCCTTATAAGCTTCATTAACATACACTGCATCTTCTTTTGCTTACTTAAGATAAATGAATAATTACCATCAACATATGAAGACAAGAGTATTCACATGTCTTTGCCTTATTTCTTCAAGAAAAATAACCCACTCATAGATTTGATCAAGTTTAATAGGTTTCATTTCTTTGGGCATTGCAATCAAGCTAAACTCATAAACTTCACAAAATAAGTCAATAGATAGTAAATCCTTAGGTTTGTGACACTTAGGGATTGTATAAAAAGCAGCCACAAACCTTGTGCACAAATCAAATGGTGGTTCACCTCATTGTTTTCTAATATCAAGCAATGCTTGGACAAAAGAGGTAGGATACACACTACATGTGTATTGTTCATTAAATGCTACAAGAAAATCCTTCCAAGTAGAAAAATAATGTTAAAGGAAACATGCCAACCACTTTTTGGATTTACCATACAAGGATCTAATAAAATACCTTATCCACATGCCCTTATTTTCAAATTGAAACAACTCCATATATTTTGAAAATGCTTGAATGTGAGCATCTTCTCATGAACCAACATGTGCGCTAAACCAAGGCATTGATCATAGATTTCTCTTGACAAGTTGTTCATATTGTGCATTACCCAAGAGAGATCTAATTTCTTGTATGTAGTGCTAAGAGGGATATTGTGAGGCTTAGACCAAGGAATTGATCAATGTTATTAAGACTTGTAGATATAACACCTTTCATCATGGAAAATTTCATATCATCATTGATATTTGTAGCCATGATGTATGCTTACTGAAGTGTTGTAGGGTGTTATCTCTCAAAAGAAAACCCATTTCTTCATTGAATGCCCTAAGCACATAACCAAACACATTGAATCATTTGGGTTTACATTGTTTAGAATGCCCCTCATAACTTTTGCAAACCTTGGATTGAAAACATGGACTAACTCTTCCTCATCTTTGTGAATATTAATGAGTTTAGTGATTGCCCAGGTTAAGACTAATTCTTATACCTAATGGATCAATGGACACTGCTTTGAAATATTTTCATAAAGAAATAGAAAGAGTTGGTAACCCATAGAACTAGTCTCTTGCATCCATGGTTAATAATTGATCAAGGAACTTCATTATGGCATCTTAAATTTCAATTTCATAGTTTTCCATGAAATTAATGATTCCTTGAGTGTAATGCTACTTTTCTCCAATAGTTATTTAGGTAATAGCAACAAATTTAATATAATTAATATTAGAATTAAAATAAGTCGATTTATGTAATGTTATCAACATAGATGTGAATAATCAATGTAAACTATAAACATGTGACAATTAAATAATTAACATAATAAATGGAATAACACCTCCACATAGATTAATCATATTAACATTAAAATCATATAGACAATATTCTCAATATTGTTGAATCAATGGTTTACAATACTTATCTTTAAATATATTTTGAGAGGCTACTATCTAGCACTCAAAGGAATGGCTACATGTCTAGGCTGTTCATGGCAAGGAAGCATCCTCAGAGGAACCAATTCTTACACAAAACCCAACCTGCCTTCACGACATAAAAATCACAATCTGCCTCATGGGCCTCACAACATAAACAACCTACCTCACGGGTCTTACAATTTAAACAACCTACCTCACAGGCCTTATGGTTCAACAACCTGCCTTAGAGGCCTTATGGTAAATCTCTTGCCAAGATAACCTCGGGTGTACACTGTACCTCGAGTTGGAAACACACTGTGTGCCCCTTCTCCAAATGCCTCAATGCTAACCAATGACCTTAACCTTCACTCTTTTGTGCCTTCTAAATTCTTGTGTTTCTCCTTCTAATTCCTTTCCCTTTTCTCTTTTTTCCTTGAAAATGACCTTTTTCCTTGAATGTCCCCCATGCCTCTCACATGAATGATTTATATATCCTTTTAAGGGGTGATTTCCAAACCATCACACCCTTTCACAAAGGCTGCATTTAGTAATTATTTAAATAACTAATTATTCTTCCACCTTTTTAAGATAGTTCTTATACATCTTTATTAATATCTATTTTAACCAAAGGATCATGTAATATCCTTTATTTTTTATCTCCCTTTTAATTCTAAAGGGTTATTTCATAACTTTCTCTTTGGGAAAAAAGTCACATAACATTTCTCCCCTTGTAAATTAACTACTATCATCATAAGCACAATATGTATCTACATCACAACTCAAAGAAGCACATGATCAATAATTGAAGATAGTAACATTAACATTGAATATACATACATACATACATACATACATACATACATATACATGTGTGTGTGTACACACACATATACACACATACATATATATATATATATACATATACACACGCATATATCCTTTTCTTGTTTCAATTCATAGATCTCTTTCTTTTATTATTTCAAAAGAATTATTTTTGTCAATCAAAATTATGACAAGAATTGTACATACATAAATATAAGAATTTTACAATTGAAGAAACTAAGGCTATTCTATATATTTAATCACATATATTTCAATTTTTATGAATTTTCTCTCATTTAACTCCTTCAAAGTATTACAAGGTGATCACACCATAATTACTATTCATATCCAATACTATGTGACCACTCATAACTTATAAAAGTATAATCTATAACTTCAACATACATTCCAAGATGATATTCATGCATTCTAGACTACATGAATGTCCTCTTTTCATAACGTACAAATAGAATCTTAGTCCTATATAATAAAGAAAATTTACGAGGTTATTAGGTTGATCAAGTCCAATAACAATGTACAATTAAAACACAAGATAATCTCACAAGGCATCTTAAATAGCAATAGAATAATAGTAAATTATTACCACCTAAAGAGTACTTCATAAAGAAATATTAGTTTTAATCTTCCTTTAAGAAACTAGGTTAATTATATTTCAATTTACTTCTAGGATGCAGATTTGTTCAATTATGTTTTTGGATGAAATTTTGACTATAAAAAATGAGGACACCTCATATTGACAACCATGTTGTAATCCTAATAGTAAAGTGGAACACAATTTTTCATTGAGGATCTCATCATAAATTTAAATATTTTCATGACCTCGAAATTGTAAGATATAAACATTGAAATACAAATAAATAAATAAAAATAAATAACAAAATAAATATTAAAAATATAAAAAGAAATATTAACAATTTAATATTATTATGATTATCATAAGATAATATTATAATCATAATTATCAAATAATTTGGTATTATTATAATTATAATTATAATTATTATAAATAATATAATTATATATTAACACATTAATATAAAACATCAAGTAATATCAAGCCTGATTATTATGAAAGTAAGCAACAAAGGCAATGACTATTGGTGAGATGATTCCTAAAGGAGAAGCGATTGATGTTATCATTAAGACTACAAATAACAAGGGCAAGAACAAATGTTCAGAGGCTAACAATTATATGAAGAAAAGGAAGGTCGCAATCGTTGGTAAGGTTTATGAGAAGTTATCAAAGATAACAGAGGATTTGTGAGGGCGGCGATTCACATTACCAAGGAACATCAATCATAATAAAAGATTTAAGAAATAATTAATAAAAGGCACGTCCACTCATACATTGAAGACACCTCTTTTCATGAAGAGGCGTATAAAATAGTATAAAAGGGAATAAAGAGCTGGAAAATGGAGCAGACGGGAATCAGGGAATTAAGAAGAAGAAAACATATTACAATAGAAAAGATAATAAGAAATCTAAACAGAATAGCAGAGCCGATGAGGAAAGTAAGCATGAATAAAAAATAGTCTGCACTCAGAAAGGTAACAACCTCTAAATATAATAGGGGATTGGTATCATGAAGAGTAAGATAGTTCAAGGAAAGATAAATAAAGATAAGTGATGAATCAATAAGGGAAGTAAGTCAAATATAATTATATAACATACACACATTCAATAAGGGAAGTAAGTTAAATATAATTACAAATACACACATATATACATATATATACACATATATACATATACACACACACACATATATATGTGTGTGTGTGTGGAATATATATGTATGCATATATATATGTATATATATGTGTAGAATATATATATATATATCTATACACACACACACACACACACACACACACACACACACACATATATATATATATAGAATATTTGTACATTTGAATTATATATAATACAATTATACAATAATGATGCTTTCAACAATTATTAATCCATATCAGTATATTTTTATTTGATTTAATCTATTTGATTCTCTTTAAGCAATATCTTTGGAATATTAGAACAAATGGATTAAGGTAGAAAGGTAGAGACCAAGAACAAGAAAAGAATCAAATTTGTTCATCACATCAGAGTTCTATTACTAGATATAAGAATATATTCAGGTGTATTTTTGTCAATCATTGTTTATATGTGTATGCATTTTTCCATGAATAATTAAATATGCTTCATATCTAAAATATGATGATAAATATGCATGAGTGTCTGAAACCCACCTTGTGGGAAGGGCCTGGGGTGAAGTGGTATGAGCCTAAAAGAACCCACTTGTGACCTCCACCCAATCCCACAATGAGGATGGGCTTGGGGTGAAGTGTGAAGTTCCAAAAGAGCCTTCTTGTGACCTCCGTCCAATCCCACAAGTTAGCACGTGTCTTTAGGGAGTCGAGACATTGATGGGGAAAGCAGACACAAGTCACCAAGGAAGAGGGATATGGTATACACCCTCTTAGGCTTGGTATATGGCTTTGGGCAGACCCATCATATCTCTTCTCCCAAAATTCTAATATGTTTGTATTGTTGATAATCTATGGATGTGATGCAATTGTCTAACTCTAACAACAATATATACATATTAGCATATATTGTTCATGTGGTGAATGCAAGATCCCAATCCAAGATTGCATCATTAAAGATATATTTGTTTAACAAGATGAAACCCTAACCCTAATTTGTTTCAATTTGTGATCAATAGAAAAATTCTAGGGCAAATCAAGATAGGGGACATTATAGTGGTATCAGAGCATCTTTCCTGCCATCCTATGTATGCTTCATGTATTACATGCATTCACATATATGCTTCATGCTTCCTATGTATACTTCATGAATGTATTGCGTGTATGCTTCATGATTCCTAGGCATACTTCATGTATTACGTGTATTGATGTGTATGCTTCATGCTTCCTATGTATACTTTATGTATTACATGTATTAATGTGAATACTTTGCATACCTTGTATTCAAGCGTATACTTTGTGGCTTATGTGTATACCTTGTGACTTGCATGCATTCGAGTGTATACTTTGTGGCTTACGTGCATTCAAGTGTATATCTTGTGATTTATGTGTATTCAAGCACATACTTTGCGACTTATGTGAATTCAAGTGTATACCTTATGACGTGTGTATTCAAGTTGTATACTTTGTAACGTATGTGTATTCATGTAATACTTTGTGACTTCATTGTATCCATATGTATAATTCATGACTTACGTCTATAAATTTGTGACTTACGTGTATCCATGAGTGTGCTTTGTGCTTTACATATATTCAAGTATATACTTTGTGACTTATGTGTATCCAAGTGCATACTTTGTGACTAACATATATTCATGTGTATACTTTGTGACCTACATGTATTCATGTGACTATGTGTATAGATTTCATATACTTTGTAACTTCAAGTGTAAATTACATGCTTTATGATCTACGCACACTCATACATCTATACATGTATTCATGTGACTTACGTATTTAAGTGTATACTTTATGTCTTACATGAATTCATATCTATGCTTTGCAACTTCATGTATTCATGCGTATACTTCATGTATTATTCACATATATGCTTCGTGCTTCTTATGTATACTCTATGTATTACGTGTATTCATGCTTCATATTTATACTTTATGTATCACGTGTATCTATGTGTTGCTTCATGTGTCTTCACCAAGATCATTGCATGTAATTTTATGATTACTTTATGCTTAAAAATTATGAAAATGTTAAGAACTCCGTTCCTCAAAATGCTTCTTGAGTTGAGAAGCACTAAATTTTAGATAGGCCTATGCTAAATTACATCATGGGTCCATAACCCACAAATTCCAGGATCATTCCCACCTTTCAAACTTGGGGATAAATTGATATTGTTTAAAATGAATTAGGAAAGATAACCAATACTTTCCCAAGATATGACAATAGTCTTAGGGTCAAACCATGGGATAGGTCAAATTTTACAAGAGGAGTGACAAAATCCAATTGATTTAGAAGTTGGACAAGAATTGATATTAGTGTAAACCTATAAATTCATGTCGTATTGCTTGATTGTAAATGCTAAACTTTTGATTTGATCAATCCAATAATATTATACTTAAGTATTATCTAGAAAATATGTACCTAGAGGGTTATAACATATGAGACAATGATAAGAAAATACATGATTGGAAGATGTTTTAGGCTATTTTGCATTCCCAGGCGAACTCACCTCAAACTTGGTTTGAATGATTATGTGGAATGAAGTATATGTTATTTAAGGAAAATTTTCACCTAAATTCCTCACTCAAATAACCTTGCATCAAAGGATAAGATCTTGATATTCACAACACTTCCATCACAGTAAAGTATCCAACATTTCCTAGATTAGGAAGTTTTATCATGGCCTAGGAGCCTTGAGGTGATGAAATGAGAGAGCTTGTCATTTTATTAATTCCCAACTCTTGGTTTAAAGGATAGTATTAACCTTATTAGTAAACAAATATATTAACTACTCATTCAGGTACATCATAACAAGGCACCACAACAAAAACCAATTTCATCACAAGGAGCAGTGTTTAGAGATTACAAGTCTTAGTTGTGATTTCTTGAGGACATGCAATCTTGGGTAGGGTGGATTGTTATGACTCCGAAATTATAAGATATAAGCATCAAGAAATGCAAATAAATAAATAAAAATAAATTTAACAAAATAAATATTAAAAATATTTAAAAAGGAATTATTAATAATTTAATATTATTATGATTATAATTATCATAAGATAATATCATAATCATAATTATTATGATATAATAATATAATTATATATTAACACATTAATATAAAACATCAAATAATATCAAGTACGATTATTATGAAGGCAAGTAACAAAGACAATGACTATTGGATGAGACAATTCTAAAGGAGAAGTGGTTGATGTTATCATTAAGACACCAACTAATATAGGCAGTCCAAACGAATGTTTAGAGACCAATGGTTATATGAAGAAAAGGAAGGTAGCAATTGTTGGTAAGGTTTATGAGAAGCTATCGAAGATAACAAAGGATTTGTGAAGGCAACGATTCACATTACTAAGGAACAATGGTCATAATAAAAGATTGAATAATTAATCAATAAAAAGGAATGTCCACTCATACATTGAAGAAACACCTCTTTTCATGAAGAGGCATATCAAATAGTATAAAAGGGAATAAAGAGCTATAAAATGGAGCAAACAGGAATAAGGGAATTAAGAAGAAGAAAACATGAATATTACAACAAAAAAGATAATAAGAAATCTAAATAGAATAGCAAAGCCGATAAGGAAAGTAAGCAAGTATAAGAAATAGTTTGCACTCAGAAAGGAAACAACCCCTAAATATTATAGGGGATTGATATCATGAAGAGTAAGATAGTTCGAGGAAAGATAAATGAAGATAAGTGATGAATCAATAAGGGAAATAAGTCAAATATAATTACAAAGCACACACACACATATATATACACATCTGAAGTATATACGATTATGCAATAATGATGCTTTCAACAATTATTAATCCTTATCCATATTTATTTATTTGATTTAATCTATTGGATTCTCTTTAATATCTTAAGAATATTAGAACAAATGGATTAAGGTAGAAAGGTAGAGACCAAGAACAAGAAAGGAATCATATATGTTCATCACAACAGAGTTATATTACTAGATATAAGCATATTATATTCAGGTGTATTTTTTCCAATCATTGTTTACACGTGTATGCATTTTTCCATGAATAATTAAATATGTTCCATATATAATTTCTGATGATAAATATGCATGAACTTGTTTGAAACCCGCCTTGTGGGAAGGGTTTGGGGTGAAGTGGTAAGAGCCTAAAAGATACCACTTGCGACCTCTCCCAATCCCACAATGAGGATGGGCCTGGGGTGAAGTGGTAAGTGCTAAAAGAGCCCGCTTGTGAGCTCTGCCTAATCCCACAAGTTGGCAATTGTCTTCAGGAAGTCGAGGCATTGATGGGGAAAGCAGATACAAGCCACCAAGGGGGAGGGTTGTGGTATACACCCTTTTAGGATTGGTATATGGCTTCAGACGGACCCATCATGTCCCTTCTCCTAAAATTCTAATATGTTTGCATTGTTGATAATCTATGGATGTGATGCAATTGTCTAACTCTAACAAGCATATGCACATATTTGCATATATTGATCATGTGGTGAATGCAAGATCCCAATCCAAGATTGCATCATTAAATAGATATTTATTTATGTTCAAGATGAAATCCTAACCCTAATTTATTTCAATTTGTGATCGATAGGAAAATTCTAGGGAAAATCCAGATATGGGACATTACAAATATTAAGGGTACCTAAGGAGAAGAAATATTATGTGATACCATAAATACATCCCTAGGCTTGGACATCTATTGGTATATGATACTATTAGATTGTGTAGACACGTAAAATGTATTGATTGACATCGGACATCTGATCCTGACCACTAACATCACTTCATCCTGAATCATCCTTCGGTCTAACCATTTAATCAAATGCCTTTATCTGATTAAATTCATCAATATTCCTCTCTTAATTAAATAAATCGGTTATCTAATTAAGTCATCCTTTCTCGATAATTAAATTTACTAGTCTGATCTAACTGTCCCCATTTAATTAAATAATTAATTTTATTTGATTAAATCTCTAAAAGTCTATCTATTAAATTAAATAAATTAAAATCTTATTTACTTTAATCTAACATCATTTCTTTTAATTAAATAAATCAAAAGTCCTTATTTAATTAACCCTTTATCATATTCTTCTCATATTTGATTTAAATAAATCCACAAATTTAAGTCAAATAGGTCACATCATTTGATCCCTTCATTAAATTAATTAAATTTGATTAATTTAATCTCTCCTCATATCCCATCCTCCATCTTTTGCCACTTGCACATGAAAATAGAGTTATTTGATTTATTAAATCTCTATTTTCTTCAACAAGGCATCTTTCAAGGAATATTCCTCAAGTTTGAATTCAAAATCCAAGTGGACTTTGTCCTTCCAACAAGGCATTTACTCCACCTACAAAGTCCTTTTGCCTTGAGCCAAGTGGCATTCAATGCACCTTCTTTCCCTTTTACTTTTTATTTCAACAATTTCAAAATTCAAATATTGGTATTTATTGGCACATTGATCAAAAATTGCACATCCTCCATCCACTCACATGTTGACAAGTGGCACTTTGTCATAGGATGAAATTTAGTCCCACATTGCTCTATTTTGGACATCTCCTCAACTTGTCAATCTATAAATAGAGAGCTCCTCTATTGTATTTGGCAT
Organism: Sequoia sempervirens; assembly: GCA_007258455.2. Taxonomy (NCBI): domain Eukaryota; kingdom Viridiplantae; phylum Streptophyta; class Pinopsida; order Cupressales; family Cupressaceae; genus Sequoia; species Sequoia sempervirens. Next base: position 283,079,767 of record VDFB02193867.1, on the reverse strand, counting down.
CCGCCATTTGAGTAAACTTTCTATGCTCAAATATTTAGCAATCTTCATCCATATTTTCAAATTTGTAGCTAGGTTATGCAAATTTTTGTCTTGAAGCACTCATCACTCCTCATCAAAGTGGATCACAATCTTCATCAAATCATCAAATCTAGCATTGGAGTTGGGAAAGGGCCAATTTACACATCAAATTGACACCAATTCCCCCATGGGATCAAGAGTTTGCATTGTTTTCAATAGGATTTAGCTTACTTTCGTGTTCTTTCATTTCATTCTTGCTTTATTTCCTATTTAAAGCTTTGCTAATGGATTTCATGGGGAATCCTTGTTCTTGCTTCCATATGATCTCCTAATATGTTTGTTTATTGTGTTTTGCAGGTGTTTGGATTGGGGTTCTACAGATTGTGTATGACAAAATAATTAGTATAAATTTATAATGTCTCTCCCTTGTAAAATTCAACATGTCTTCATGTCTCATCCTAAGAAAATTCATGTTATTGGGCAATTGATTATTTCATTCCAGCCAATGCATTTAAACAACACAATACTTTTCAAGGTTTATGTTGTGGAAATGATCCTTAAACTTGTGGGTTATAGACCCGCCAACGCTATATACTAGCTTGACGATTAGAGAGTGACATATTATACCATGAGAAATATTATACTACTAGCCACTCCAATATCAATTATAGAATTCCTATGTAAGTGAACACTTGTGGATCAAAGGTCATATGTAACGATTACCCAACATAGTAATTCCATGCAACTCATGGATTGTCTATCACCTCAATAAAGATAAATCACAACATAAGTTACTCATAATGAGCTACATCAAGTCATTTAGTAATTAGATTATAAATTCCATAGTTTATATAAAAACATGAACATAGTATAATAGCCTACCATGAAGTAGGCCTTGAATCTAATCTCATATGTAATGATTAGATATCTAAACAAAACAAACACAAGGGAACATACTTTAAGTCACATAGCAATTACCACATTTAGGTCACTTCTAAAAGATGGTTTATCATCCAAAACCTCATAACACCGATAAGTCATATAGTAGTTAACAACTCACATCCACACTATAATTATTCTTTATGTTAAATGGATTCCTCTAGACCTTAAATTATTTACATATTTTGACTCAAGAAAGCAATTTCATCCCTTCTTAAATTGTGTTTCACGTTTCAATCCTTATGATGAGTTTCAAAACTATAGTAAGCTATATTTGAGTCTCACGTTTCACTCCTTATGATGAGTTTCAAAACTATAGTAAGCTATATTTGAGTCTCTTAGTTGCATCGTGGTTTAATCAAGTTTCATTCTTAAACATACCTCAAGCTTGAAAATGCAAGTAAATCATGATTACTTCCTACCTCATCTATGCATTATATATATCTCATATCTAGGTTTCTTTGAAGCTACATGTCGCTTCTAATCTCACCCAATCTCACCCATGACGTCTAATATACCATAATTTCTTTTCATCTTATGCCACCATAGAGTCAAACTCATTTATTTGAAAAAAATAGAAGAGATATCTCTACTCAGTTTGATCAACCTTTATGCTTAAGCATAGGAACCAATAGTAAATATTTAATTCACTCCTATCATAACAATAAAGTTCTTTGTCGTCGACATGTTGTAGTTATATATGATTCCACTTCCATCCCAATTGTTTTTTAATTGGGTTTAACTAAATATTTGGGATAAGATTTTTCTATAAAGACTACACAGAAGAACCTTAAAGTAACTTTTTTATGTAACACTTGTTTGTATTTATACAGGAGAATATAGCCATTTCATACGTTCCACAGGATGGAATTTGTTCAAGGTATTCTATCAAACAGTTAACATGGCTTGCCTATGCTTTCGCATCATGTGTATATGTCTACCAGGGCACCTGCAATTATAACATTTGATGAAAATAATGCTTCTTTATGCTTTTATAGATGTCCATACTGTGTTGGGGCGACCGCTCCAAAGTGCTCTTTTGACATGCTTCGATAGCTACAGAAGCACACTGGTAGCAAATACATTTGCACCAGTGGATGATAGAATTCGTTGATCCTGTTGATTCTGTCGATGCAGCCAATGGTTCTGCTGATTCCGTTGATTATGCAGTTGCTAATGCACCCCCTACACTTCCATATCCATCCTCCTCCATACGCAGTAGTTCGAGATCTCAAAGCTCCCATTTTAGCATAGGTAGAGAGGATGCTGGCAAAGGTTATAGAATTTGGCTTTGCACCTGCCAATTGCATTTGGTTGAAAGTTTCTAAAGCCTTTTCAAAAAATCTATTTCGTGCATATCCTACAATCATTGCAGCACATGAGACCACATTTCTTTGAGACATTCTATCAAACAGTTCATATGCCTTGCCTATGCTTCCATGATGTCCATACCCTGTTCCAAAGTTGCCATTTTGACACAAGCTTGGAGTGCGCTAGCAAATGTGAACTTATAGAGTTGGAAACCTGTTTGTTGCGTATAGTGAAACAGTGCGATTGGCTCATGACAATTTCCGTGTCTTTTGTACAGTGCAATAATCATATTCCATGGGATGTTTCACTCCTCCATGTGGTCAAATAATTTATGAGTATCTACCAACTTTTGAACATGTAAATAAGCTTATTATGATCTTAAAAGGGAGATAAATAGGTCACGTCCCTTGAAAGATGTCATTTGTGCGATACATGAAAGTCACGTCCCTTGAAAGACATCATTTGTGCGATACATGGAAGTATTCTCATACAAAAGTCGTAGAGATAGTCATATGTATCTTAGTCATATTCTAATCTTGTTTGGATACCCTCTCATCTGTCAGGGGTGCATATATATATATATAAATAATTGGTTGCCAACATTATTCCAGCTTCTATAGAAAACTTATCAAGAGATTCACCTATTTCAACATTCCATTTCTAACAACTATGAGATCTTCAACTTCATTCTAAAAGATCCATCTATAACTAGCGGATACACATGTCACATCATCCTAACAATACTCTAACCACAACACCATAATATCAAGGAGCTCTCCATAGGAAAATGATCATCGTCGTCACTGCTAGAAAACTAAATTTCAATTATAAAAAAACGTTTCCATTGTATGATCAGTGCAAACTCTAAGAGATCCTCATCGTTTCATAATTTCCATCTTTATAACAATAGATATCTGTCTTTAATAAACAAGTCTACACATGGAAATAATATCATGCCAAGACTCCCACTATAGATCCAAGATCTATCTCAATATTAGAAGATAATCTATCTGCAATTGACAAATCCACATCACTACCAAAAAAATATTATTGAACTTGTAATGTCAATGGATATAGAAAGATGAATAAGTTGGCTTAGAGGATATTTTGACAAGCACAAGGAAAAGTTTGTAGCTAAAGGCTAATTCTTAGGTTGAGGGAATTGTGGTGAGATCTTCTCTTGTCACGAAGCTTTTAGTTTTTGACCTATCACTACTAGGTTCAACCCTAATGTTGAATTTTCCTATATATAGTTTTGGAGAAGATCTACATGACACAACCATAACATTTTGTGATATAGTGTAAGAAAGACATGTTTTGTAATATACCTTTGTATAGTCTAAAAGTCACCCTTGTATCAAATTATTGATTCATATGTTATTAGAGTTGGTCTTTGTTATATTTAAGTCGTCATTGTGGATATTTTTATGAGTAATAATAGTATTAGCCTCTTACATCTTTGTAATAGAAAAATATGATTCAAAATTTTCAATATTAGTAATTCAATCATTCTATTTATTAGTCTTAGTAACCAAGTATATCCACTTAGCCATGGTTAATACAAATTTTTATATTAAGAATATCTCTCATTTGATCTATTTTATTTATTTTACTTAAATTTCTTCTACATTGTTAGTTCTATTTTGTTTAAGGTGTATGTGTGATATATCACACCATGATTTTCTATATAAATGACTAGTACAACCTAATCCAAATTAAATTTTGAATTTAATGTGAAGTTGTTTAACGTGATCTTATGTATTTGTCCTTATAGTCTTATCACTCTTAACTAGGACACAAAAATAAGAAGAGATTTAAGAATGAACTCAAAAGCCCAATTTTTGGCTTTGATACCAAATGTAATGCTACTTTTCTCCAATGGTTATTTAGGTAATAGCAATAGATTTAATATAATGAATATTAGAATTAAGATAATTTGAGTTATGTATTGTTATCAACATAGATGTGAATAATCAATGTAAACTATAAACATGTGACAATTAAATAATTAACATAATAAATGGAGTAACACCTCCACATAGATTAATCATATTAACATCAAAATCATATAAGATAATATTCCCAATATTGTTGAATCAATGGCTTTCAATACTTATGTATAAATATATATTGAGAGGCTACTATCCAACACTCAGAGGAATGGCTATAGGTCTAGGCCTTTCACGACAAGGAAGCACCCTCAGAGAAATTGGTTCTTACACAAAACCCAACCTGCCTTCACAACATAAATAACATAGCCTACCTCACAGGCCTTGTTGGTGAATTTTAAAGAACCAAGTAGATCCCACCAAGTATCTATGATTTTTCTAGATTCAATTCTTGTATACTTAGGAGACGATTGGCCAACGAATGAGATGAAGCTAGAATCTTTTTGTCCTACACTTTGGGCTCTGCAAAACTCGGGAGGGTGATCCAACAATGTGTATCCTACAATTCTTCTAGAAAATTATCTCACACATTGTATAACAAAGCAGATATATTCCCATTAGAGGCTACATAAATGAAATCCTTCAAGAAATTGACAATTCCTTAAAAGAATCAAACACCTAAAGCCAATAATACCATACAACACTAAACTTCAACAAAAGGTAATCATTTAAGAGTTTGTTTATGAAATTTGTTTTCAAATTAAAAGACTAGAACCATAAGAAATGCATTTAACACCTCAGACAAGTGCCATATCTCAGGGCAAGGAGTCAACACAGTAAATTGAACTATAAGGTCACCTTAATTCCAAACAATCATGATCTTTGTGAAATTTCCTTACAATTCACATATCAATACTTTGACTCTACAACTACTTATCAGATCCACTCAATATATACGCGTATGAATTCATGTTTTAATCAAAGAATTTTAATTGATTCATTGAACAAGAGCCAAAATTAAGACATACATCAAAGAAAAATGACCATGAGGATTAATGAAATTATCATTGATCAAATTTTCATTAATAATTCACATACAACATTAAATCTAGAGAGACAATAGACTCAAAAGATCATTATTATTTAGACATGCTTGGAAACCATACAATTGACAAAATTCACTTGCTCGACTCAAAACTTTAAGATACAAACTTCAAATGTATTCTCTTTGTGTTCTCAATTTGCATGTTCGGATCCAAAATTCAACAAAACACCCATACTAATGGCCCTAAATTCCCTTTTATAAGAATAAGGGAGCAAAACAAGCTTCAAGCCGAAAAGTACATGTCACATCTTAATTTGACTGCTACAACATTTATTCCCATTACAATTATATTTGCACTTTCAAATGGAGGGAACATATATGAGATAAAGATTATTTCCACTTACTAAAGAAGATAAACCTGCCTTCCAAAAGACACTTTGTTGAAAAGAATAATCTTCTAACCATTGCATCATATTCATTCCTTCGAGTAAAATGACAAAATGTGCAAAAGATGGAAAAGGTGGATACACATCAGAGTCAGTATCCTAGTCATCAGTAATCAACACTTACCTGTGGTGTTTCAATTGGGATACACATATTTTTATGCATTATAATCTCTAAGGCCAGACTTGCACTATACTTGACCAAGTATATGTGTTTACAAATTCAATTCATCAATAAATATCCTCTTCCACTGCTCGTATTTTGCATCAGATGACCAATTGAATTCAATAATTTCATCCATTTTCTATATGGAGATTACTTTGCCATCACTGAATTGGCTTCTTTATTGAAATCTTCTAAGAAGCTGATGATGAAAGATAATTTCTCAAGAGTATTCTTCAACATATCAATGTCAACATTCTCACAAATGAGAGTTGCTAGAGAAACGATAGTGGTATCCACCTAGTCCTTCCATGTTTGTAGAGGCTTGACCTCATCGTATGTATGCTGGATATCAGGGAGCAACGCCAATTCTACCTCATCCAACTTTGACTTCAATTCTTTAATTTTTTGCTCTAGAGGAGTAACATACCCCTGGAATTTCTACTCTCTAATCCCATCAACAAAACTATAAAAAGGGCCAATCCTTGGATACCTATCCTTTTGATGGGCAACCTCAATTTCCATAAGCTTCAAATCACCAACATAGGAATCCACTTGTCCAAAATTGGGGTAGCTATATCCTTATCTCTTTGGGATAACCTTATTGCTTGTAACATCAAAAAATAATTTGAATGAACACTATTTAGTTTACTCTGAATTTTCTCATTCATATGTTCTAGAACTGTATGAAAAATATTGAAATTGTTCTCATACATGGAGTTCTTAACTTGTTCAAGCAATTTATTATACACATCAATTAGTAAGAGTAATTGTGCTTTGGTGGGCTCATTTGATGGAGCTGCACCTAATGTGCTTGGCTCCTCAATTGCAAGTGGCTCTTGCTCCAATTTATATGGTACTACTGCTAAGGCCTGGTCTGGTGGAGGAAGAGGGGATTGAGAATGTGCCATTGGGGAGGTAGGTGCAACATAACTTGAGCTAGCTAGGCCTTGATTCCTCAATATTTCTATATGTTGCTTGTATAATGCTAGTTCAATTTCTAGTACAACCCTTTGTTGACTCCCATTATATTCATCAACCAGTTCATTATATACTTACTCCTATATTTGTCCCTCTCAAGAGTAAGGCTCTCCATAGTTGCTTTAGCAAAATTTGCAACATTTACTGCCATATAAGCCACTTTCAAGGCTGGAGTGTTAGAGACTTTCTTTATAACCAATTTTCCACTGAAGTCAGTTGGTTCAACAATTACTGGCTTCCTAGATCCTAAAGATAATGTCTAGACTACTAAAGCATCCCACTCTTCACTGAATGTTGATCCTTGAAGTGCCAATTTGGCCTCTTCTTCATTTTGAAACAGGGGAAATCTTTCAGACCTTCTTATGGTGTCTAGCACAATTGCATCAACGATATCCCACTTAGGTAACTACAATACACCATTTTTTTGCACAAGTTCTCTGCCTTCCCTAGCAACAATATTTTGGAACTGATTTCTCATAACTTTCCTTACCTTTGCCTGGATAGTGGCCTCATAGAGTTTCGGATGTAGGCTCCTTTTTTTATCCACATTTTCTGCATACTCTGAGGCCTTTGCTCTCCAAAAAAATCTTTAAATGCCTTTGTTTCAATAAAAGAATCATCTTGCATGAATGCTCTGTAGGCTTCCTACCTCAAATCATCTGCATTATTTAAACCACTAAGGCCATCCTTTCCAAGCCTAACATTACTTTCTCTTGAGCTTGAGGCATCATTCCTTAGGGGATAAGGAATTCCTTGCTGCATTTCTTCAGGAGTAATAAGAATATCATCTTCCTCTGTATCGGGGTAATCAACTACCCCTCTTACCTCAGTCCTTTGATTCTTAAGTGGCGGCTGCTCCGATGGAGTAGGAATTACTAGGGGTGAATATACATGAATCACAATAGACGGAGCCTGTCTTGGAGGTGATGGCACTGATCTCTCAGGAGAAGTTACCCTTGACCCCTCTAATGTAGCAGGGGTTAGCAATGTTTGTTGTTTTTGCATTGTCTTCTTCTTGGAGTATATTCTGATTTTTGGTTCTGGCTAATAGGAAGGTCTTTCCTCCAACACTACTGTAGGGTCTTCTTCAATTTCCAATGATTTCCCCTTATCTATTACAACATGTTCTTCTCTCAAGACACCTACTATATTTTCAAAATTTTATAGAACATGCATAAATCTATTAAAATCACCTTTGATATTGGGCATAGGATCATAATTGGGATTACCCCTTTTAAATTTCTCCACCATTTTATTGAAAGCATTATATTTTTCTTTCCTCTCCTCTTGTTCTTGGAAGTCAAAGACATTCCTGATTACATCCTAAAGATAATAAAAAATGTGCACAAAAGAACCACTCCTATGATTTGCCTTCAATGCAATAAAAAAACCCTTAGGGTCATGGTTCCTTGGGCACATAGTGCAAGAAGTTTCCCCAAATCCTTCCATCCTCCCTTTACCATTACAAAATCTGAAAACACTGTCCATTCTGGGAAGAATGATCCTTTTCTAAATGTATCAGGCAGGTGCACCATTTGAGCTCCTCCCAATTGTCTCATAATTTCCAAGAATCCAATCCTCAGTGGCACATCTCTTGGTAATACATATGGATTCACATTTGTGCTATACACTCTGAAGATTGTTGTGCTGAGATATGGGATTATATACCCCCAATTGTGGTTCAAACTCAAATATTCCCTTCTTTCCCTGGGCCTCAAGAAATAATGGATCTCTTTGGGGATCCTCGGTGGGTCATGAATTAGGAACCTTAGTTTCAATGCAAAGGCATTGTCGAACACCACATAATCAAATTTTTGGTCATCTTTGTCAAGAATTTGGGTCCAACATTGGATAGGTAGATCAATATCATCTTCCTTTTTGTTCAGTGTCATATCCTTCCCAAAATTATTCTCTCCTTTATACAAGAACATATGCATCAAGAGAGAATACCACCAGAACTTTACCCAGTCCTTTCCACTTTTTAGTTCAACTAAACCCTTGTGGATGCATTCTGCTAGATATGTAGCGTAGTCATAAACTACATTGAAGGCTGGGTGTTGTAAATGTGCAACCATGTAGCTATACTCCCTTGACATGGTATCTGGTAGATTAAAACCAATAATCTGGCATAAGGAATACATTATTTTCTTGAAGTAGTTAGAAAAATACTTCATGGGGAAGGGTTCTAATTCTACCAATATTGATTTGTTTCCTATTCTTCCCCACCCTAGTACTGGCAGTGTGCATAGGTACCATTGTTGTTCTGACCAACACCCTGGTATTCTCATACTCCTTTATGAAGACATCCATATTAATGGGAATCATATCTTTGCTCCACTCACGCAGTTGGAAAATCTCTACAATTTCTTCTTTGGTTATCTTTAACATATCAACACCATCAAATGCCCTGACCATTAGGGAAATAGGGTCATACCTTGCAACAATATCCTTCAATAGGTCAATATCCATGTATACATTGGGAACTACCAGTTTTCCCATGTGTAATATCCAAGGGTTGCAAATAGGAGCACCAAGATTTCTGTTCCTGAACCAATGTTGAACAATTGCCATCTAGTGAAAGGCAACTCGACATCCTTGATGAAACATTGTTTGTCCATTAACCCTTCTTTAATTCTAGTGCCATAAAACAAAACTCTTCCCTCAGTCTTTTTGTTAGTGGAGGGTTTCAATTGATCAACCATGTCTTGGGAGAGCAATTTGGATGCTATGGTAGAGCCGGTGGTTTGTGTTTTGGGTGCCATTGTAAACAGTGTGGATTCAAAGAAATCTAGGGTTTTGACTCAAATGTTTAAACCTTGCTTTTCAATTCAAACCTAGGGCTTGGCTCAAAGGTGTAAATTTCAAAGGGTTCGATAGAATTATGAATTTTTAAAGAAAATTCAAACCACAATAAAAAATTAAAACAAAGCACAAAAGCCAATTCGACTGAACACGCAATGGATATTAACCCTAATTCCAGATAGTTTGAATAAAACACAAAAAGTTGTGTTTGTTTTACTTACAACTTTTTACTCGTAGGAAACCCTAATGTTGATCACGCTAAACTATGTAAATTCCTTTTCTCAATATTTTGTGCACTCCAAATTCATTCGCAATTCTCAATTATGCGAAAACCAATCATTTATGTGCAATTTGGGTGAGATTGGGTAGCTTTGGAAATCATTTTTTCCATTACTGCTACTCGTGTGAAGCAAAAAATGGATACCATGTTCGTACCTTCAATTTTGAATGTCTGCCATTGATCTTCTAGTGAGATGGCCTTTTGGATGACTCAGATTGTGTCAATCATGTTTGAATTTCCATCTCCATCATGCGCGAATTCATTGGCCAATGAAAATTTTCCAACTAGACATTCATCTACCCTTGGGCTCCACCTTTTCGCTTTCTAAACGACCTTATAATACACGTGGTGACAACCTGCTGACCCCACGACTTTTAATAAAGCCTTATTTTAATCCCGCGGGGTGAGTGAGGAAGGAATGAGATTTAATCTCATCGTTGCACTACGATCATTGATTTGAAAGCTTAAGACACTGAGTTCAATAGTGAAGACTAGGACCCACACCCACAATAGTACATGTTTCAATAGCCCACTGACCCCGCGACTTTTAATAAACCATTATTTTATTCATGTGGGGCTGGCAAGGAATGACCAAGATCAAATATTGAGATCGAACGATCAGTTAATCTCCACATGAAATAAAGTTAGTTTTAAAGATGGGGCCATGACTAGGTAGATAAGACTTAACCCTCAGGAGCAAAGACTTAAGACTTAAGTCATTTTCCATATGAAATATTTTCGCCTAACTATGGGAAAATTAAAATGATGGGAAGGCGTTTGGTAACTAACAAACCTATACAAAAGGGCCGGTGAGAACGATGATTTAATGGCTCGAGTTGCAACTTAAGTGACTGGTGACCAGGTGTGATAGGTTAACAGAGGATTAGAAAATTTAGGGTTTATGACTGTGCAAATTTTGAAAAGAGGTTTTTTTAACCAAAACCCTAAACCCTACCCTTGGACATAGAAGCTCAAACTCATGACAAGGCAAGATTCAGCTCAAATTTTTCTAAAATTCAAGAGCTCTACCAGGCCTTACGGTACAAAGCCCTGGCCAGGACAATCTCGGGTGTACGTTGTACCTCGAGTTGGACACATATTGTGTGCCCCTTCTCTAGATGCTTCAATTCCAACCAACAACCTTAACCTTCACTCTTTTGTGCCTTTTTAATTCTTACATGTTTCTCCTTCTAATTTCTTTCCCTTTTCTCTTCTTTCCTTGAAAATGACCTTCCTTGAATGTCCCCCATGCCTCTCACATGAATGACTTATATATCCTTTTAAGGGGTGATTTCCAAACCATCACACCCTTTCATAAAGGTTGCATTTAATAATTATTTAAATAGCTAATTATTCTTCTACCTTTTTAAGAGAGTTCTTATACATCTTCCTTATTAATATCTCTTTTAACTAAAGGATCATAATATCCTTTATTTTTATATCTCCCTTTTAGTTCTAAAGGTTATTTCATAACTTTCTCTTTGGGGAAAAAGTCACATAACATTGAGGATACTTATTTCTTGATTTAAAATTTTACTTCCACTAAGCTTGAGTACATGATCTTTAATTTCACCAAGAATGGAGTAAAAAAAATAGGGATACTAACAAATTCAAGTGGTCTATATCTCTTAATAGTGAAAGGTGCTCTTATAGGATATGATAGGTGATAATCTTTGGTTTTGTAATTATGGGCAAGGGTATTGTAGGATTCATCAAAATAATGACCATGTTGTAGCCTACTATGAGGATCCACACCAAAGTGCATAAAATATAGTGGTAATATTTCTTTCCCAAAGTTGTCTTAAAATGTATCATTATAATTTTAGTTCCTTCTTTAGAACCAACAAAGGACTCTTAGAAGACACAAAACCTTCTTTTAGAGACACACACCTAAATGCAGGTAACCTTTGTTGGTGTGAATAAATGTCTTGTACCTAGATAATTCATTCACTAGGTAATTAGGGGACATATTCACATGGTTAAGTTTACTTAGGAAAAAGATTCTTTCTAGAAGTCTTAGTTGGCTTTTCTAGAACTTATCTTATCTAGATAGTAATGCATCATTTCCTAGGTGATTAGGTTGTTGGTTGTCTCATGTCATAGGATTATGACATTTGTCAACATCATGTTCATTACTACATCTCAACCTTGCCTTTATAAGCATGGCATCTCATGCACATTGGCATATCAATTCAACCATTAATCAATCTTGCATTGTGAAGCAAGCTTTCTTGCCATTCTCTCTCTTGTGGAAGTGGTTTTGGTCTAGCAATTGTTACTGGGGGTGTTGGGTAGTCACCATTTACTCCCACAACCTTCATCTACCCTTTTTATTTAATGTGCAAACTTGTGGGAACACATATATTATTTTATACTTAGTTTTAACATTGTCAAATGTTCTCATACAATATATTTATTTTAAAAATAATATGAACATATGCACATAAAGATATATGTGAACTACTTCCCTCTTTTAAGTGCATTCCCACCAAATATAAAATTATTTTACTTCTTCTATCTATAAAAAGTACCCTTTTGATATCACTATTTTTTTGAACTTTGTGCAAACATTCTTGTATCCATGAAAGATTGATTGTGAAGGAAGGTAATAATACAAAAATATTGTATACTTCATATGAATTCTCCCTCTAATTAAATATTTTGTAGATTTTTGTAAGAACCTTACATCCACATTAGACGATCTTTAATAATTTTGACAATCGAGTCACCACCTCTCAAAGAGGACAATGTTAGAAATCTGAAATAAATTGAATAATCCAAGAAATTTTTTAAGCGAAAATAAAAGACCCATAAAATGGAAAAACAAAAAGAATGCAAACCAAGACTTTAAGAGATTATGCAATGTCAATGTGACATAATTGCATTAAGAGCTCCCAAGCTGAAAAGATCAATGCAAAAAGATACAAGAATAGATCAATCAATTTGTAAATACAAGCTAGGTAGTGCATTTATATAGAACTAAGGAGAGAATGGAGGTGGAAAATCCAACCGATAGGTATCAACCACAAAAAGTGAAGGATGCCACCAAAAGTGGAAAGTGTTCCACCCTTTAAGGAATGGGACACCTCATCATTTATCTCCTAGTAATAAACTCATTTTATTATCCTAAGAAAGCTTAATAAAATTGTAGGAAAAACCTACACCAACACCCCTCTTAAGCACAACTTAGGAGGATGTAAAATATGATGGGTCTTGACAAATGAAGCCATGTTAGGTACCCATGTACATATCAAATTCCCCCCCAAAGAAGAAGAATCCCCCCATAAATAGAGAGATAATGCCCCCTAGAATAGAGAGAGAAAAGGAGAAGGACTATGTAGCCCCTCCCTATGAGATCCAATGGTCGATGCTCAAAACTCGATGGGGAAAATGGTCCATGATTTTCAAACAATGTTCCTCCCCTTAGGAAGAGTCAAAACCAAAGGTGTGTGCAAGCTATCTCCCAAGTCTTGAAAGGAATATGTAGGAAGAAAGTGCAAGATGTATGAAGTCTCTCAAGTTGGCTCAAGTATCCCATGTCGATGCTAAAAGTAGTCATAATCAAATCAAGAATTCTAGGTCACATTGTTGAAGATGACAAATCAAAATCTCCTAGACATTGATGTAGAGCACAATCCAAAGACACAAGTATCTCCTCTGAAGAAGTCTCCTCCAAATGTTGATCCAAATTATCCACATTCATGTCAAGCTATAATGAATGATCATGAATGAGAGGGTCAAAGTGATCCCTCACAACAATCAAAGAAGAATCACCTTCATCAAAGAGAAGATGAAGACACTCAAAAGTGTCTCCCAAATCTGCAATATGCGTCTCCATAAACAAGTTTGCAATACCCGTTAAGAGATCATCCCACAAAGCTAAATTTGAAAGACAATGGATATCCTACAACAAGAAGTCATTGGAAGCTTTCAAAGAAGCAACTCTGAACTTTGAAGTAGCAACAATAGATGCAAGGAAAAAAGAGTGGTCCTCAAAGAGAAGATGTATGTCCTCAATAGTGCCATCTAGGTCCAATATGTGGGACTCTACAAACAAACAAGGGATGTTTGGTAGAAATTGGTCCCAATGGACTGAATCCAAAAGACATAACTGATCCTTCTACAATGAATCATTGGAGGCCCTCAAAGAAACTTCTTTGGAATATGAATATGTAATAGGTGATGGTGATTGGTAATTAATGAATTGATCATCCACATAAGATGTATCCAAACAAGATGAGGCAACATGAGTCTCAGTATCATCCACAATAACTTGGTTCTCTAAGGAAGCATCACTTTCAAATGGAGATTCAATGTCTCCATACAACTGTTGGATGATGGTCCAAGCAATGATAGGGCACTCAGTGTGCTCTATGTGATGTGGAGTATCCTTAGGAATAGTAAGATATATTAGTCCATAGACCATGCCATTATTGTTAAACCATGCATTCTTCTGATAAATATCACTTGGCTTAGGAACGAGTCCAAGGAGATAGGGTAGTAGATCCCGCTCAAGGCAATGATTATTTATTCCTTATTTCCTAGATAATTGTTCTTTGAATTTAGCTTGACAACGAAATGATGGAATTTAATAAACATGATTAACCCCCCCTTAAATGGAACGTTATCTCAGTTTGTGATTAGAAATTACTTGTTTAATCCCACCATCTTGAATGAGTAAAAATTTCACCAAATAAGAAGACCAATACACTCACACCTTTTACAATAGTATAAAAAAATCACCCCTCAAATATTATAAGTTTGGCACTTTATAGTTTAGTGTGATTACAAAGCCTTTTCTAAAGTACAATGCTCAGTAGGCTCAAAATAGTCAAAATTACAAATTCTAATACAAAATAAACCCGAGACAAAATATAGAAAAAATAGCCTTATACATGTGTAGTGCTCTTCAATACCTTTCCAATGCCTATTCATTTCTGAAATAATGGAGCACAAGGGCGAAAGCTATGGCCTGTTGAATAAATTAGCACAAAAAAATTCAACCTAAAATATCTGGCACAAAATGGAAAAAATATTTTCAATACCTATGTGGATGGAAATTTCTCATCTTCATCTTTCCAATGATATATCGTTTTCCAAAAATGGACATCGTGGCAAAAGGATGATTTAAAAAAAAGGGGTAAATTTAGCTTGGCAAAATAATTTTTTTCCAAAAATCAAATTCGTCTAAAATAGACAAATTTTATATGAGAATAGGGGTTTTTGGGCCTTCTGAGTGTAATGGAAAGGTCCATTTGGGTTGAAAATGCTCCAATAAAAATTTGTTCACCAGATCTGAGCTTCAAACCTCTGTTTGCAACTTTGTCAAATGATTTCCAGTTGGATGAAACAAAACTCAAATATGAATTTCTTGAGCTTTCTATATGCGTTGGAATAGTAAAAAAATATTTCCAATATAACCAAAAATTTTGCAATCACCCGGATCACACAAAACACATATGCAATATGAAGAGGTTATTGGATCTTTGCAAACCCTTTTTGATTTTCTAGGTCATTCAAAACATAAGAGAAGAGCATACACAAATTTACAAGATATTTACATGAAAACTCAATCTCTCAATTAGAAATATATGAACTTAGATTTCTCAAAAAAAAAGATCTGATACCATGTTAGAAATCTAAAATAGATTGACTAACCCAAGGAACTTTTAAAGAGAAAATCAAAGTTACATAAACTAGAAAAACATAAAGAATGCAAACCAAGACTCTGAGAGATTGTGCAATGTCGATGTGATAGAATTGCATTAAGAGATTCCAAGCTGAAAAGATCAATGCAAAAAAGATGCAAGAATAGATCAATTAATGAGTAAATACAAGCTAGGTAGTGAGTTTATATAGAACTAAGGAGAGGATGGAGATTGCAAATCCAACCAATAGGAATGAACCACAAAAAGTGGAGGATGCTACCAAAAGTGGAAAGTGTTCCACCCTTTAAGGAAGGTGACACCTCATGTCATTTACCTCATAGTAATAAATAGGGAAAACTTTAGTGGTGAATCTTCGCCAATTGGAACATTCTAGAAATCGACCAAGTCAAAATTGACAAATTTGCACAAACCAATAGGGTGTCCAAATTGCCTAGATTTTACAAACTATAGGTCCAATGCATGTCCATTCACCAATGGGTTTTTTTTATGAGGCATATTTAAGCAAAAAATTTGTGATAACAAACTACGTGTTTCAAATGGACCAACTAATATTTTCGCTTGGAATCCCAGAAGCATGTAATAAAACACCTACATATTTGCCAATACTATTAGAACAACATTGTATCATGACCCATTTCTCCAATTAAAATTTACAAATAGTTTCTTGTGAAGACCCATTTCGCCAATTAAAATTTATAAATAGTTGCTTATGAGGATGTATTTCGCCAATAACATTAAAAAATAATTACATTTGAGGACACATTGCGTCTTGAAAATTACAACGTATCATTGTATAAACACACGAGATTCACCAAAATTTTAATATACCATTTAAAAATCCCATGGAATTCACCAAATATGGATTGATATAAATAAAATCGAAATTGTCATTTATTCTTACACATTTTGTTCAGTTCTGAGGTTCTACTTCTCAATTCAGAAGTCAACGAAAGCCAAAAACGTAGACTTAAAGGTGAGTGATCATTTCATCATAGTGTTATTAGTTGTAATAATAATTTTTCTTTATCTCTTTTCCATTCTTGCTTTAGTCTTAAAGTTAAAGATGATATTGAGTAGGGAATGGGATCTATATTCTCTATCCTTAAACAAAAGACAAATTTTTCCAGTTTTTATTCGAAGTGAGAGATCAATATGTCGAGAAGCAAGGGTGAGGCTCCTGCCACTCCTCAGGGTAGTGAAGAGACTGGGAGGCCATCAAAATCCCCAAAACTTAGAAATAGAGGTACCATACAGTATTACTTTGGAATTGCCAAAGCTTTAGATCCATTAGATCAAGATGGAGCTACATCATCAACTCTTCCACCAAATATTAATAAAAAAGGCATTCACAATACCTCACCGCCACTGAAAGGTCAAGTTGAGATTGTCATTGAGTTAAATCAAAATGTATCAAATGAGGATGGAAATACCATAGAAGATGTTTGAATGGATATCCTGGTTAGCAAAAAAGAGATAATTAAATTGGATGAGGATGATGTTGGTAGCAAGAAAAGAAAAAGCAAATAAAAAATGGGGTACAAATGGGAAATGACTGTAAGGAATTTTCAACTTGGTTGGTTGTCAAAGTACTTGTTCATTGTACCAGTGGGGAAAGCAAATGATATTGAAAGTGCAAAATTGGCCAAATGTACAATTTGTAGTTAGAAATGTGGAAGAGACAAGATGTTGTAGCTAAAGATTGACACTATAGAAAAGCATATCGGTAAAGTTTATGAAAAAAAAATCATAGACGGAAAGGAACAATTAGACGTACGATGGAAATCAAAGGAAGAATGCCTTCATGTTAGGTATGCCATGGATTATGAAGAGCATGACCAAAAAGTGTCAAAGCTTTTTGCATGTAAAGGTACACTTGAGGCTCAATTTGGAAAAGCAATGGAAGCAACAACTTTGTCAAAAACTGTTCAGATGAGTGTTGTTTTTCATATTTTGTCTAGAGGGCATCTTATGATAGACTACCTAGAATATTCTGGTTTATTATCTTATTTGGGTGTTCCTCACTATCCCTTCTCACATTGGTCAGTAAACACTAGATGGGAATGGGCAAACTATCTTGCTGCAGTTGAAAATGAAGATTTAAAAGAGAAAGTAAAAGAGTAAAATTTCATTGCATTATCTTTAGATGAAGTTATTGTGGTAGACAATACTTCTTGGGTCTGTATGCATTTGTATACTGTAGAACGACATGTTTTCCAAGCTCATCTTCTCTATGTTCATAAAATGAAGGACAATTCAATATTGCAAAATCTATTTGAACTAGTCAAGAAATTTTTGAATGAAATTGTAGGTATGGATGAGTTGACAATTTCCAAAAAATTGGTATGTGTAGGAGTTGATGGAGCTGCAGTGATGCAAAGTCAAAGGATCGATGTTTGCACAAAATTACAAACTACTTGTGCACCATACATGCTTGGCATTCACTGCATGGTCCACATAATGAATTTAGCATTCAAAATTGTAAGCAAGTTTCCTACAGTATCAAAAGTTGAAAATATAGTTTGCGAGATCCACACATAGTTCTACTGAAGTCCCAAACGTTTCGCAGAATTTCAAAATTTTGTTGAGGGAATAAAACCGGGAAAAAATATTCTCAAGGATGTCGATACCAGATGGATCTCCTTGCATGGACTAGTGCAACGAGTTCTTTCAAAATATCATTCCTTGATTGGAGTGATGTACGAGCATCACAACACAGTAGACAAAGCTCCTGACCTCTTACATAGGTTAAGCGATATAGAGAAACTCTTGACTTTAGCTAGTCTTCTCCCCACGCTGGATGTGATGAAAAATCTTGTGAAGAAATTCCAAGATAGAACTATGTATATTAATGAATATTCCAATCTACATAAACATACATGCTTGGCCCTTGATCATCTATATCTAGATCTAACACAAGAAGGCCCAAATTATTTCATGTGGCAAAAAATTACTGATATGAATAATCCTGATAATTATTTACAGGTTAATGCAAGTGGGAACTTATGTATCTATGTACGTGGATATGAGATACCAATGTACCATTGTAAGACAACCAGGTGCTCTAGTAGGGAAGTAGCTGTTAACGAGGAATATTTTAATGACATTGTTAAATCTATTAGTGATAATTTGAAGGAAATTGTAAAATATCTTTCCTCAGAGATTCATGAAAGATTCCGTCGACATGAAATACTTGAAGCCACAAGTAATGTGTATCCTCAATTTTGGGCAAACCGAGATAACCCAAAATATTTTCATGATCAAGTAAAAATATTGATCGAATAATTTTTGAAAAGTGTAACATACAATGAGTAGAAAATAGAAGGAATTTTAAATGAAGTTAAGCTTAGAAAACAATCTACGAGTTTTACAATAGCTATGAGGGACTAGTATAAATCCATGGGCATGGATAAGGGCTTTGAATTGGGATCAATAAAAAATGTTTGGACAAACTTAGGTCAAAGTGAAATATTGCGTGATTCGATATCAAAATATTTCAAACTTGTCGATTTATGTGAAAAAATGATATTGGGGTTAGTGGAGGATGAGAGAGTTTTTAGTACATTGGAGTTTTTGAAATCAAAGTTAGAAACAAACTAGACAAGAATTTGGAAAATTGCTTGAGGTTGAAAGGAACTACGTATAATGTCCAAAATTTTCCTTTTGAAAGGGCACTCACAATTTGGAGGTCCACATGTGAAAGAAGAAGGACCAAGTTGTACAACACTCCAATTCCAAACACTGGTATTGGTGGTAGTGGCCGTGGGATTGGGACAAATGACATTGATACAAATCACACAATGAATGTTGAATTTGAGACATAGGCTAAAGAAAATGAAGAGTAGACTCATAATCAAATTCAAGATGACTCTTTTACTTTATCTCAAGATGAATGTCAGTTTGAGGACTTGATTCCGTTTGGGAAATGGAAGAGAATTAGAAAATTTTAGGTATTTATACTGCACTTTGAATGGACCAGTTTCCATTGTTTCATACTGTAGTTGATGATATTTTATATTGTATTCAATGAAATTATGAATCATTGTAGTTCATGACATTTTATTTTATATTGCACTTCATGAATCATATTCCAAACTGTAGTTGATGATATTTTATATTGTATTCCATAAAATTGTGATATTTTATATTTTATATTGTATTCCATGGTATTGAATTTGATATGTGATTCTGCATCATTTTTAAAGAACAACACTTATCACACTACTTATAAATTCCTATTGCAATTCCATTCTCACAATCTTTAATAAATAATTGAAAGGAATATTAATCCATTCCTTGAACAGAAGCTAACAGTTCAACATCCATAACTTATAAGCTAACAAAAGCTAACAATTCAACATAAATAACTTATAAAGGCATCCACACAACTTAAACAATAAAAGCTTAAACTACCAAATCACCTAAATTATATTGAGAAATCCTTACACATCCATCACCATGAAATATTTATTCACTAATTAACATTCCACAACAATGAAACTAACCAAAAACCTATCATTCCAATAATAGACAATCCACTAGCAAACTACTCAGCAAAAGCACAAGAAATCCACACACCATAACTCAAAGATTATGTATGCATGAACTTCACCATTGTTTTTCTATATTGAAATAACAGAAAAATAGTAAAAATAGCAGATTTTTTTTTGTTGTCTTGATAACGGTTTCTTGAAGACAAATGTTTTAGAAATTAAAATAAAAAGTCTTTGAAGTATCAAGAGAGCCAAATTAAAGAAAATAACATAAAAACTAAAAACTAAACAGCGGTCCCACTCCCAGCACCGACTCCTTTGCTTTCAATTATTTCCACCTCCTGCTCCTTCAGTAACACCTCCTATGCCTTTACTCTTTTCCTGTTTTCCCGGTACTTGGTGACAATTGTAGTAATGTTTTTGCTTCCTGGAGTCGTGGTGATTTGTAGCCTTGTCCTCCATCTTGAAAGTGCACAGTTCCACTAAGCTAGCGTTTCATAGATGTTCTCACTTTCTAACTTAAATTCACTCATATAGGTCTATAACTTACTCAATTTTCTAAAGGAGTTTGTAGTGGTTGTCTCAAGATTAGCTACTTCTCTAAGATACACCTCCTTAAATTCCCTCAATATGTCTAAAAGATCTAGTACATTTTCATCGAACCCATTTGTGAGGTCCACTTCAAGAGCATTAAAGTTGTCCTTGATTTGCACCAATATGTCAAAGTATTTTTCTAACACTTTATTGATTTCCCTCATATAATCTTCATATACTGTCAATTTCCACTCTAATGAATCATACCAACTAGGATCAATTTCTTTAGGGTCATCCACCAATTTTTCTCTTATTAACAAAGAGTGCTCCATGGAGACTAATTCTTCAATTTCCTTTGAAAGAAAAAATGTGCTACTATATTCTCTCCTGATCTGCTGGAGCTCACCTACCAGTTCCTTTCTTTTATTAGACACATTAACAAAGAATTGCCTAAATTTATTAATGTGGAAAATACCATCCTGATAAAGCCCTTATATCCATTCGCTGGAAGCTTTAGCATAACGTAAATTTTTCCTGACCCGTTGCACAGTGTTATAATCAATACCTTGAACATTTGAGCTTGAGGCTTCCTCAGTGGTTAGATTCACAATTGATGAAATAAAATTTCTTAAGGAAAGATTATGAGATTGCAACTAAAGGTTCTCCTTTTTCAGTTCTTTTGCTCTTTTGATCAATGCATTAATAGAGTAATCGACATGATATACATCACCTTCAAAACTAGATGGCCCCATATCAACATGAATAACTTTGTAGTCGAATTCTGTTATCTCATTTTCATTTAGGTCTTTTTCTGGATAAATGATCTCCAACAGTTGATGCCCAGTAGTGGAATCAGTGACAATTCGTGACATCCTCTTAGCCTTTTTGGGCTTCTGGTGACCCTGCAACAGCATCACAACTGTATCTACTTCAATTGTGATTGTGGGAATATTATTTCTTTTCTTGATTGCTTTCTTTAACCATGTTGGGGAAGATGCCACTAATCTAGTGTCTCTACTTTCAACACTTACAATTTTTTTTTAGTTGAATGAACATAAAAAAAATTATCTCGTGGTGGAGAAGGGGGAACTTCAAAGAATGTGGGAAAAGAATTATCATCAATTATTTGTTGAAAAATTCCCTCAGAGTCTGTAGGCACTAACTTTTCTTGACTAGCCTTTTTCTTAGGTACCGAGGGTACAATATCTTGTTCACAAATTGATTTTAGCTTGGCCCTAGTGTCTTCTGGCTTCTCACCATCTCTTCCTAACTGTGAGCCAGTGCCAAATGGCCTAATTGATTGCTTTCCAACTAATATATTTATGCTAGAGGCATGTATAGTCCCTTCCTCTTTTCTCTGCGAGACTCTTTGCTCATGGGGGGAACCCACACTTTGGTGCCATTTTCTATTCAACCAGTCTGAATTTCTTCTCAAAATAGGGGCAAAAAGGACCATTAGGTCTAAAACTTCATCCTACGACCAATTAATTCTGTACAAGGGCTTATTGGCAGGGGCCCAATATTCGGGATCAATGATCATTGAGTCTTCTTGTGCATCTTCTGGAATATTGAGAGAAATACCAAAAGCTTGTATTTGCCTTAGGGTCAAATTTATGAAATTTATTCTATACACTTCGCCTTCATCTATACAGTCTTCCCAAAAATCTTCAATATCATGGCAATGTTCATAGGTGCCAGCTCCATACAAATTTTGCTTAACATAACCCTTGCTATCAAAATTAGTTCTCATGGGAAAACACTAAAAATTGAATTCATTCAGGGCTTTCTACACACCCCTAGCAATATTATTACTTTTGCAAGAAAATGAAGGCATGGACAATGGAAAAGCATACCCCTTCTTTCCCATGTTTGAATATTTAACATTTACAACAACCATCTGCCGACAAACTTCAAGAAAAACCAGGAAATCACTTGGATAACGGGGAAATTTCAATGGAGCCTTCTCAAAACCTCCAATCCTAAGATAAGTAAATCTATTGAATTAAATGTAGAAACTTCCAAACCTTAATCTCATAGCAACCGCTTCAGGTGAAACCTGAAGCTCCGATTTTCCATCAAATTTTCTCACAATTTCCATTAAAAATGTGTCATTGACGCGACAAAAATTCCTCATTCCAACCTCCTTAGTGAGCTGTTGAAAAGTTCTATACACAGGCGTGTTCGGCGTCAGAGACCTATGTAGTTCCAACCATGCCTAGACAACCTCTTGAATGACTAGAATGTAAACTAGGTATGAGCACATGTGGAAGGCAACAGTTTGCCAGAATTTTATCAATTGCTCATTAAACGATAACTAATAATTTCAACCTAATCAATGAATTTATTTTCACTACAAATCAACAGAATAAAATGACACATCCAAAATTCAAAAGAGTCCGAATATGCATTACCAACCACACGATGTAGCAAGGTTGTAGCATCTGAAATTTCATCCTTAAAATGAACCCTTTTAAGCTTTGAGGGAAAGTAAGACTTACCCTTTTTCAAAGACTTCAACGAATTACTTGAAATGGAATTTTTGCACCATTCCTCATTCATTCTAAAAAACTTGTCACCAACAACTACAAATATTTCCTCTACAATTTCCCTCTCTAGAATTCCTAATGCATGAGAAATCACTTTAGGAGTAATTATTGCAATGACTGACCCATCCATAACTCTAATTTCCCGAGTCTCTGAAATGTAGCCCCTTGCACACACAATCACTAGGTTGAGGCTTTGTACAACCTTAGGAAAACCTCTCACGTGCGCTAAACCGCTCTATAGAACTTTATCTTCCAGTGTCGTTCTTTCCCTTTGCTCTAGGCGCACCAAAAAATCCTCCAAATTGACATGCCCAATTTTAGTGTCCCTCATGCCAGACCAGTGATTTTGAATTCCACTCTGCATGAGCGCAAATTCACAGAGATATAATGTTTGCACTTGAGAAGTACTAGCATTGGAAAAGAATGAGAATGTAGGCTAAATGACTGAGTAAAACTTTGCCACCCACTTATGCTGTTATTTTTGATAGGACATGCATTAAATGTGATTCAATTTCATTCATCGAAAAGATAGCCTTTAAACCTACATGCTTTTTGAAATTCTTGAAAATACAACTCAAGGTTAGTACATACATAACATTCAATGAGATGTCAAATGACAACTTTGAAAGCCAAGATAAGTCCATAATGTCACATGGTTGCTGAAACTTGGAACCTTAGAACCAAAGTATGAAGTTTCAAAGTTTTCAAAACCTCCTACCCACTGACTACAAAGATGACTAACAAATACTTGCAACTCAACAAAGTGAACCAAGTTGGGGAATCGAGAAGTTATGAAAATTTAGAACTCCACAAAAAGGTTATAAAACTCATAGGACTAGCGACTAAGGTTAGAAAAAATACCAAAACTGCGAATTTGAGTGATAGTAACCACAACAATGAAACTAACAAAAAATATATCATTCCAATAATAGATAATCCACTAGAAAACTACTCAACAAAAGAAGAATAAATCCACACACCATAACTCATATTATGTATGCATGAACTTCACCATTGTCTAAGTCTTTCTATATTGAAACAACTCTCTCATCAACCACCGACTACAAAGATGACCAAAAAAGACTTGCAACTTGACAGAGTGAACCAAGTCGGGGAATCAGGAAGTTATGAAAATTTAGAACTCTGTGACAAGGTTATAAAACTTGGAGGAGTAGCGACTAAGCTTGTTTTGGTCCCTTATTTTGAGTCTTATCATCTCTCCAACTATAAAATTTTACATGAATTATTAATGAAATTTGATCAATGATCTTTCATTAATCTTCTTTGTCATTATGCATTGATGTATGTTTTAATTCCGTCTTTGGTTTAATGAACTAGTTAAACTACCTTGATTAAAGCATGAATTCATATAAATATTTTGTGGATCTGATAAGTAGTCATTGAGATTGAGTATTGATGTGTGAATTATAATGCAATTTCACTAAGATTATGGATGCTTGAAATTAAAATCACCTTATAGTTCATATTTTAATTGTGTTAAAAGTAAAACTTGAACATGTACTCAACAATTCATCACTCAACTCAATGCTTAATAACATATTAACAATAGTATTAGTAGCATATACAACAATGAACATCAACAATCGTTTAATGCGTATCTAGTAGTTGAAACCACCACCAGACTTTTTCTTCAAATGATAAAATAAATAATACAGATAATTGAACATCAACACATTACTGAAGTTTGAATTTGAGATTTTTTATTGATTATCACATGAAGGAATACATAGAGGCATTGGCAATGCAAAATATTGATCAAAGACAACTTTGCATAAAGCTGAGTTGGAACTTGGAAACTCATATTATCAAAAATCAAATCACTGCATCACCTTTTCTAGCAACTTCCACTCTTCAGGTGGTGGAATTGTCATTTGTTCTAACTGATGCTATTTGACTTGAAAATTTGTTAACAATTCTTGATTCAAATTGGAACCTGTCTTGGATTCTTCAGTCAATTTTGCATTCAAGGTTAGCAATGGTTTGATGGAATCCAAATAGTTCACCACATCTGGGTTCTGAGGAAACTGGTTCAAATCAATCTTCGTTGCATCCTCCATCTTCTTTATGAAATCATTCTTTCCAATGAATTTCTCATTTGTGTTAAAAGCCTTTGGAAAACCAAGCTTTGTGAAGTTCCTTACCTTTTCATCCAAGTTCTTCATCTTGTCTACAACGAAATGCAAATATTCCTTTGTTTCACGCATTCTCAAACAATTTTCAATGATAGATGACAACATCATTAATGTAGCAAGCTAATTAGTGATCCCTTTTGATTTCGAAACATTGTCACTGGCTTTGTAGACTATTTGTTGAATTTGATTTGCAGATTTCTCTAATGCCAACACATTTTTGTTGTCCACTAAATATTTGTTGAGCTTCTTATGATGTTGTCTAATAGCATCAATCAATTGAAACATGCCACACAAATGATCAATTTTCTACATTATTTCATCACAAATATTTTGTTTCATATGCCTTATTGTTTCTCTACAAAATGCAAATAACTTATTTTGACAAGAATTAATTTCATTTTTTTCTTCCATTAGCTCTACCTCCAATCTTTCATTTCTTTTTCTTGCCTTCTCCAATTTTTGTTCCCATTGTGCATTTCCATTCACAATTCTTAGTCTTAATTTTTCTAAAGTGGATTTTTCCTCATCATATTTCTTGTTGCTCTCATCTAGCCTTTGCTTCAGTTCATTCACTATAGTATCATTCTGCTTATCCTCTTTGCTTGTCGAAGTAGAGGAATTTTTTTAATTCTTTTTTCTAATTCATTGCTCTTGTTATATGCTGCTTTCCTCTTTGCTTTCTCATTTGCTAGGTCTACTTGTAACTTTTCACTTTGAGTTTGCAACCTTTTTTCTCTCTATCTTTCTTTAGCAATGATGTGTACACCAATTCATTTTTCTTCTTTGATACATTAATTTTTTCAGTATTTCTGAGTCCAGAAAATCTAATTGAATATTGTTCACCTAGAATTTAGATCGAGCCATCTAATTTGCTGGCTTGTTTTGAATTGTGGGAACAAGAATTGTGTACTTAGTGACTTCTTTATTTATGTCAAATGTGGGTAGTAACATGGTTGTTGCAGGCTCTAAAGTTACAACTGACACACTCTCCATCAGTTGCTTCTTTTATTTTTTATTCAAGTTTGATTTCTTTTTAAACTCTTCAATGTAATCAAAACCTAGGGACACAGAAACAATGGAATGATTGAATGGCAAAGGAATAGGAGTACTTGTAGTTTCTAATGATGTTGTAGACAGATTAATTGGTAGTGGGGGAGTTCCTAGAAATAACTCCTTTGTGGTGGATCCACTGGTAGTGTGACTTGGACCTATCAAAATCCTTTGCCTCTTTTGTATGCCTTGATCACTTGTGTTTCTGTGGTATATTGTATTGTTGTCCTCTTGTGTGTAATTTGTTGTTGTAGTAGATGTTGACCACTACTAGTACTACTACCCATACCATCACCACCAGAGGCAGTGCCAGTTGCACTAAGCTCTTCACCATGGGCATGTCCTAGTTGTGATTGTGTCTAACCATGATGATGAGGATTTGAAGCTCTAACAAATTGACTTGTATGCCCTAGGTCTACTTTTCCACCTCCAAGCCCAAGGCCAGATTTATCAATTGATTTTCTATGCTCTACATCTATTACCATCCAAGGGCCTTGTCTTTGAGACCCTAAAGGACCACCTTCATAACCCATTTTTTTTAGCTTTGACTGCTCCTATAATATATGCTTCTTTTGTGGCCTCACTTAAACCAAGTTTGAAATTGGCATGGCTTTGTTCTTCCCTATCATCATTAGATTCATAATCACTTTCTTTATCTTCTTATTCATCTAGATGCTCTACATTCCACAATTTTCTTAACTCACGATCTTCTTCATTATCTCCATACTCTGCAAGAGCTCTTGGATCACCTAGCTCCTTCCTCATAGACCAAAAGACAGTAATTTTGGATCGTGACCAATTTTTTTTCTGTAACTTCCTTCTCTAGTGAATCTGACATTTTTACTCTACTAGATGGTTTATGAATTTTTTCATAAAAAAATGTTGTACCTCCTAATTGTCTTTTGATACAATGCCATAATTTCTACTGACAATTGTTCAAAAGAAATACCATTTTCAACAACACTTTTCTCCATTGCTATTTTGACCTCATCCAAAGAATCCTTGTTTCTCAAGTTTTCAAGCAAGAGTTTACTTTGATGTTGAATTATACTTGCAACATTCTTATTGAGCATAATCATTGATTTAATGGTGTCACATGGATCATACTACTAGTGACAGATAGCATCAAAATCAAAAAAATTCAAAATATTATGTGCCACACTAAATGCTTTTCTCTCGAATGTGAACCCTCCACATGAAAAAGGTAAAGAAGGAAATAAGGTCTTCTTTTGCTAACCGACAAAGTGTAGTTCATCAGTACTTTGCATCTACCTTACATATTCCAATGCAAAAACCCTTTCTATCACATGTATTGGAAATTTTTATGGTTGTACTCCCGATCCATAAAATCTTGGCACAATATATTCTTCCATTAAGTACCAATCAACCAATTATATTTCCTTTTCTAGTTCAATGCAGTTTCTACATGATATAGGCAATCTAGGCATTGGAGTATTTGTAATTTCTTGATGCAATGGAGCCAAAAAGTAGTCTACAAAATGACTGTGGTTCCTTTGAGAATCATTCATCCTTATCTCAGTGGTCCATTCATATATTGGAGCCATTTTATTTTCCTCAGCATTACTATAGGGATGAATCTGAAGCTTGTTGGTCTGAAACATTCCTCTAAATTTGAATAGAAAAAGATAGCACAAGTAGGTTGTGAACCTAAATGTTTTGGTGGAACCTCCTTTAATCATTAATTTTTTTTATGCATGGATTATAAAATGTGCTCAATAAAATTATATTTGACATGTGGAACACCATAATGGATATTATACACCAATTCAAGGAGTCTTGCACCCACTTCCAAATTGCTATCCAGTTTGAGTCAAAATGCTAGCATGGAAATAGTATCCTAAACCCATGGTCTAAACATATCCAAATCATAAGGAAACTTATGATCACCTTTCAATTTGTTTCTATCCTGAACTATTTTATTTAAGAATATTTTTTCTCCATTTCATCCACTACTTCATAATCACTAGCAATCTTTTCTAGGTAAATGTGGACATTTCCAAATTCTTCAGTTTTAAAACCCAACACTTTTCCAAGTTCTTCTGTATTAATGGATAACAATTATTCTTTGCTATCTTTATTAACAATTTCTCTTTTGTTATCATCATAATTTTGGGTACAAACCATAATAAATTATGGGCAAGGGAAAACTTCATGTAACATCATGTGCCCTAAATTAGTTACCCACAATGCACTGATACTATTAACTTGCATTTGCTTTGAAGCTTTATTTTGAGACGAAAATATAAGTTTTGAGGTACGCTTAACATAGGTTTCAAGATCATAAATATCATGGTATTCATCAGTGAAACTTGGGGTTTTAAGCAATTTTGCATAATGTATTTTTTATCTGACATTGCTCTAGTGGTATTGGTGGTAGACATGTTGATACAATGTGAAATTGTGAATTCCCTATTAGTCCTCCTTAATTTTTCTTAATTCTTAAGCCTCTTAACCCTAAACCTAAACTTCAAATTTTGAAAAAATAAGATTTTAAGAAACGTCAAATGATGAAATGTAGTTGCAAGAATTCTTTCACTTACTCAAATTTTGATTCTTGAAAAGATTAATGCTGATGGTTGTGGAAATTGGGTTACTAGAATGGATTTGTTGGAAGTGGAACTGTGGAACCTAGAACAGGGTGGTGTACTATAATGAGCAAACTGAAGACTGCAATCTCTCCGTGTGCTGACCCTCTCACTTAAAAATAAAATCACTTAGTAGTAGAAAGTGCTTTTTTTTAAACATTAAAGTGAATGAAACCGAAACATCTACGTGTTGCTTCAAGACTACACAATTAGTACATGGCTGACAACATTTAAAACAAGCCATTTATGATTTAATCCTGCATTGACAACAAATTCTAAACCATTGATCTTTGTAAATCTAACGGTTATAGGGTGATTCTGAAGGTTTAAGTTCGCAAGCCTAGCACTCTGTGCATTTCATTCCAGAATGCAACTACAACCATACATCAAATGTTCATCGAACGGTTGAGTAATTTATGATATGAATAATAAACATGTGTTTTAAAGTTGCTTTAAACTTTAATGCGCTAGGATTGACATCAAGGCCACGGGGTTGGAAACTTAATGTTGCAAAGGACTTAATAAAATGAATTACAATGTCACATTAATAACACAACCATTTATTTTATTACAGCTGAAATAAAATGTCACATTATTACATAGTACAAATACAAATGTAAGCGCCAAGCTTCTATTGGACCGCTGGTGACAACACAAATGTAATACAAATGTGTGTCTAAAAATAAATACATGGGACTTGCCGGGTCAATAATGCACTTTGAAAATAAATGCATGGGACTTTCTAGATCAACAATGCGCTTTGAAAATAAACGCATGGGACTTGCCAGGTCAATAATGCACTCTGAAAATAAATGCATGGGGAACAGGGGGGCAATCAAACTGGGGAAAAGGGGAGCTGTGAAGATACAAAATGTACTTATCCCCTTTGAGAACCAGAGTCATGTAGAAGAGAGGGGTTATAAATTTGCTCCCATGCAGAAGATGCGCTCTGAAAATAAATGCATGGGGCTTGCTTGGCCAACCATGCTAGGGAACTGAGAGCTATGAAGATACAAAATATAGTTATCCCCTTTGAGAATCAAAGTCATGCAGAAGATGAGGGGTAGTAAAATTGCTCCCATATTCTACTTGCAGCCTCCACGCACTAGGATAACACTTATCTTGATTAGAGCTCCTCATTGTGGTTCAAAACCTGTCTAAGAAGTTAGGTGAACCAAATCAACTTCTTTCCAATTCCACCCATTCTAAAATTGAAGGAAATTGGTCTTTTACTTTGTAACTACATAACTGGAGGTAGGAGAATTTAGAGTATCCCCAATAATACCACATCATCTTCTTCCTAAATCCTTATTAACCCTACAGAATGAAAACCCTTATGATAATTCAAAAATTGCACTTAATAGGATAGCCTTTAGCCTTCAGTGAATGATTTCAGTTGTGCTTACTATCCTTATTAGTTATTTATGGGCCAACAGTGTTGCCAATAGTGCCACTACCAGCCTGGTCCTTGTGTACACCTCACACGTGTCATGTGTGAGGTTGGGTATAGTCATGATCATGATTCGTGCAAACCAAAAAACCAACTTAATCGATTCATGTAACTTAAGCCTTACATTTACAATTTAAATGTTTAATTTGATTGACGTATGGACTCTGACAACCTGGCTACATGAAAACTGTACCTCAAGTTGAAAAGATGTCAATTGTAAAAATCGCCAGTACCAATCAAACGATATGAAATCATTACAAATATTGTTTCACTAGATCACTGGATTATTGATATCATCATCTATGATTCTACAATACATTGTGCAATTTTCAATATAAATCTATCCAATCAATTGCTTTGGATGTTCATATGGCATTAATCTGCATTGCCGCCCATAGTACTGGAACCACACTTTCTTCAAAAACTAAGATATGGCATTAATGAGAGACGAGCCTTGATATCGCCACATGTCCACATCTAACGGTTCTAGTGTAATTCCAGAGGTTTCAATTCACATATCTAGTGCTTCAAAGATTTACTTCCAGAATGCAACTACAACCGTCCATCAAAAATTCATCCAATGGTCATGGTTATATTGATTTGCATTGACATCTACCTACAGATATGGAATATCCTTCACACATATGGAAGATTAAGTTTTTAAGCCCTGGTCCTACGTTCTTCCTAGGCGGTCCCTCTTTTAAAACAAACTTTATGAATGTGCATATTTTTGCCACTTAATTTCTTCTATCGCTCATTGCCAAAATCCTTCAACCCATCACGTTCATTACCGTGATGTGTAACGCCCCGTCGTGTGAACCCCAAAGGACAAATAAACAATAAATACAACAC
This sequence comes from Sequoia sempervirens, assembly GCA_007258455.2. NCBI lineage: Eukaryota > Viridiplantae > Streptophyta > Pinopsida > Cupressales > Cupressaceae > Sequoia > Sequoia sempervirens. Next base: position 283,048,546 of record VDFB02193867.1, on the reverse strand, counting down.
AATTTTTTTTCTTTTATAGAAAACATAACATACATGAAATACACATTAAGTCATAACATGAATTTTCAATTAAGCAGATTCATTAACACCTACATCCCTTAGGGTACACGAGGAGTCATTACGATACTGAGATCCACACAACAACAATAAAGAATAAAAACCAAAGATATAATCCATAACAAGATAAACATTAACCAATGTAACACATACATGATAATCATTGATAAGAAACCATCTATATAAATACAACATATGCATAATTAACTCAACACATCGAATAACAACTACCAATAGCCACATAAGGTTTAATGTTACATTACAATGCAATATTCAAGAAGTACAATGATACAAAAGTGGTTCCAATCATAAATGGAAACCATACACGAGATAACATGATACAAATGAATACAAAATATCACAACTGGCTACAAGACAAATACAACTCTGGAGTTGCTGCATCCGCACCAATCCGCAGCTCTCGATCCTCGACTGGGGACCCAATGGGGTGCTTAGCACGTTCCACCCGACCATGTGAGTCCGAAGACCCACCCCCTGTGCTAGGAGCTGACAAGAAGAGTCCTCAACCAAGAACATCCAAACACGGAAACCACAAAACTCCACAACATACAAAAGTATCATAAAACTCAAGAATTACAAGAGTCAATATAATAACTTAAAGTCACAATTCCCAACACATAAATCAAAGCAATGACCAATAAACAAGTAACCCAAAGAATGATCAAGAAACACTTACAATTCAAATTACAATTAAACAATATAATAACATCATATCACAGTATCATAAGATATAAGATTGTAAATCAAATATAAATGAGATCATACAAGACCGCAAAACATACTAAAGATGGATTAAAACAATAATCATAAATCAATTTAAATCAATTTAAAACAACAATCTAAACCAACTCCCATAACCTACTTCCAGAGGAACACAATAAAGAAAAACAAATGGGCAACTAGGGAAGAGTGTTATCGCATAGCCTACATGGGTTCTCCTGGCCCTTCCTCCAAACTGAGGCACCGGCCCCCATCTATGGATCTCCTGGCCCTTCCTCCTACTTGAGGCGCCGACACCATAGGGTAGCTCATGCGGAGCTGATAACCTCTCATGAGGACGAGGTTACGACCTTGCCAACCACGACCTTCTCAGCCTTCCATTAGTCTGCGGAAGCACTAATGAAGACGAGGCATCCATTTTTTTAAATCTTATTATGATATTACTACCCAACCCTCCTAAGTTAATTATTAGGTTTTCACTTGATTACCAACTCACTCGTGGGTTCTCCTGAGCTCTTCCCCTTACGCGGGGCGCCGGCCCCCACGAGGAGCCACTCTCCCTAGAGACCCAACAACATAAAAACCAAGAAACCAAGGAACCAAGGGTTGTACAACATAACAAGAATATTAGATCACAACTGAGAAGCATGCGAGGCATTACCCATCTCGCTGTAAATACATAATCAAAGTCTCAACAATTCTCGTACAACCCTTTTAAAATCATGAAACCAAAACACTTGCCACAACAAGGGCACATAAAGAGAGAGAACATCAATTATCAATCATCTCAAGCCTCTGAAAGCAAAAAGAATGAAAACCCACAAACAAGGGTAAAATGACGCAACATGAGTATTTCTCCAATAATTCCAACACAAGGATAAAATTTCCTCAAATATAAGAGTAGCTCAGAAAAGCCATACAAGGGAAGATTCATCAAGACCCATCCACAAATCAACAATGGTGTCACCTCAAATAGGAAAATGCACAAGAAAATCAACCTTTAATTCAACGAAATCACTTAATGAAACCAAAAGCCATCAACTAGGTATTCCATGGGAGACCTCAATTTTCTCCTCACAAGAATCCCCTTATGATGGTACACAAATCACCTTCATAAAATCAACAACATAGCAATGACCATAATAATTGCAAGGCCACAAGTACTATTTTCAATTCAAATATAATGAGTGAATACATCAAAATAAGATCAACAACTCCATCCAGACTACATAATCAACTTAGATACAAAATAAATCAGAAATTCAAGAAGATCAACTATCCACAACTCATAAACCAAAACACAAGTTCCCAGTTACATTGCAACACAAATTAAATGACAAGGATTCCTTGAATCACAATTGATCTCCAAAGGCATTCACACCAATACGGAAACATCCAAAAACAATCCTTCAATAACAGAGATAAAAGCATGCAACCAGGCATCCAAGGGACCAAATTAAAGAACACCTTAAATACCCAACCACTCACAACTCCACCAAACATTCGCATAATAAACAACAACCAAAAATTCAAACAAGAATAATATTTAATAGCCAATCAATTAACAACCAGAACTAAATGACTTTACAACTTACCCATCTAAATTACCCAATTAACTAAACAATTTATGATAATCATCACAAGTATTCTAAAAGACTTATCCATAAAGAGAACTTACAATCTACCATTAAATGAATATAAAGAAAGTCAATTTTCCAAAAGATTAAAATCCCATTCACCAATAACTATCCAATTCAAGAATACCCTAACCAATCACTAATCATGCCCATACATTTAAACTTCCCCTTTCATTTATCAACAAAATGGTAAACTACTTAATAATTGGGTAGTTAATTCATTATCATTTCATAACTACTTATGTTCAAAACATTATTTTCATTTTCCTTTCATCATACTAACTTAACACTCACTTCCAATATTTAAGTTAATTGAGAAAACCATTTAAGACCCATTTGTTCATACTTTAAAATGACAAAAATAACAATACTCTAAATACCCAAACTACATAATAGAACTTACCACCTTAAAATCATAAATCTTGAAACTACTACATATTTATATATTTTAATGCTTTTCGAGGAGGGAAGGTAGAAAGAGAATAGATCTTTTCTAAAAAATCCAACAAGTCTACAAGACTCAATTTTAAGAATAAAAATGAAAAGATAACTTATTTAATTTCATAATAAATTCTACTTCTAAAATATTCATACTACAGCGAGAATTAAATAAACCATGCTATCATATATTCGTAAATTGATATTTTCTACTAACTTATCCTCTTAAAGTTGTAAGTTAACAAATCAATAATAGGGATTAACAAAAGATTTCTTTCTATTTTATTATTTCCACTATGACTAGATTTTGTTTGATTTTATCCAGAAAAAAAAAAAAGATGTTTACTGATAAAATTAAATGGTTACAGCAACCAGTTAAATAACTGAAATCTAGATAAATACATTCATAAATATATATACAACTATAATATAAATATATATATATAAAAGTAAATTTCGCAATAAATAAAAGAAACATATTTAAAAAGTAAATTTTTGCACAAAAAGATAAAATAGAATTTCGCCCTTATTAAAATTTATATAAATAAAATTGAATGGGCATTTACACCCATACGCCGGCACGACAATAGACGCCGCCCGGCCGTGGCAGTCTACGGACTGCCGTTGACAGTCTACGGACTGTCACAACAGTCCGAAGGACTGCCGTGGTAGCCGTAGGCTACCACACCAACCACGACCGACTGGGTGGTGGGTACGGCTGAGGCCGAACCACCACCCAGTCTGCACTTTATTTTATATATATATATATTTTATTCTATTTTATTTTTATTTATTTTTATTTTATTTATTTTTAATAATTTTTTCAAAACAATTTAAATATTGCGGAAATATAAATCTTAATTAAATTTTTCTTTTACTGCCATCTTTACATTTAAATATATTAATGTGTATACATTTATATATATTTATATATATATATATATATGTATCTGATATATATATATATATATATATATATATATATATTGCATACAAAATATTTTGAAAACAGACAATAAATTTCAATTGTACAATTTACTGTTTCAATAAAAACATTAAAACATAGAATATCTTTGTAAAATTTATCTACAAATGGAAAATTACACAACCTCGAATTCACAGATATGAGATTATTCTTTTACTGGTTCACTATTATTTTTAACACAAAACTACAGTAACACTGTTCAATTCTAGAATCCTAACAAAATTTCACTTTAAGTCAATAACAGTCCCACCCCAGTAAAGCTTTCTTGATTGAAAAATGGTCCAAAGCATTTCTAAAGATTTGAGAATTTTCTACAAGCACTAAATTTCAATCCAGGAGAAAATTTCATTCACAGCAAGGAATTCTTATTTCATTTGATGCTATAAGAAAATAATTTAAAAGAAGAAGGAGAACCTGATGTCCTACGCCTGTAGATAACTATTGAAGCTTTATCCTTCTTGCTGATCCAATCCTTCCAGCAGCAGCTCCAAGATCCTCCCTCAAACTTAAATCTTAATCCTCACATGAATTCTCAGAACAATAAAAGAAAAGAATGCAATACTACCACAGAAAAATGGCTGCCAAAATTTCTCCTAAAATCTGTTGAAAAAAAAAAAGCACCTCCTCCCTTCCCCAAACCAAAGATAAATAAAATCTCACACAAGAAGCCTCTTCTGTTTCCTCTTCCAGAGAATACCAAAAGTCACATTTCAAGAAATAAATCAAAATAATATTTAATCCTTAATTCTTTTTGTTGCCTTTTTATGTATTTATATTTCATTTTCTTTTATCATGCATTTTGATTAAACTAATAAAATTTCAATTCTCAAAATTGAACTTTTATTTGAATATATAATTATTGTCTTCACAATACATTATTAATTAATTACTTCCACATTAGAATAATTAAAAATAAACCATTTACAAGATTCTAAATAAGTATCCATTAAATTTCTTATTATAATAATTATCTTTTCAAGATTATTTGTTCATAACAATTTAAATCAATTTATCTAATAATATCACTTTTGTTTTTAACGAATTAGTTTAATTTGATCATTTGTTCTAAATCATTGGATTTAACTTAATTGATTATGATTTTAATTTCTAATTATATTTCAAATACCCTTGCAATTTCACTTATGATCTAATTAATTATTTAGACATGACTACTAACATATTATATTTTCCACACAATCAAATAACACAGTAATCAATGAAGCACACATAGATACTCACACAAAAGTTCAGAACAACCGACACGGAGGGGTATTACACGATGAGCGATGAGCTTTGATCTCGCCACATGTACGCATCTAATGGTTTTAGTGTTATTCTATAGGTTTCAATTTGCAAATCTAGTGCTTCAGAGATTTACTTCCGGAATGCAACTATAGCAGTCCATCGAAAATTTATCCAATGGTCGTGGTTATATTGATTTGCATTGACATTTCACCATTGAATTTTTTTTGTTAGTTTGAGATTATGCTAATTTGCCAATGAATATATATTTTTGGTTTGAAAAAAAGTTTTAATCGCCAACAAAATTGTTTTCTCTGTTTTGAAAACAAGTTTAATTCGCCAATGGAAATATTTTCTAGGTTTGAAAATAGATTTTAATCGCCAATGACAATATTTTATTGGTTTTAAAAAAAATTGCAATTCGCTAGGATTTTTCATAGACTTCTACCGATTAGAAAAGATTTTCCAATTGAGATTATTTTTTTCCCGAAAAACGAAAAAAAATCACCACTAAAATTAATATTTTTATTGGGAAGTATACAAGATTCGCCAGGATTTTACACCTTCACCGAGGGGGGGGGGGGGGTTCTTAAAGTTATCCCTGATAATAAACTCACTTTATTATCGTAAGAAAGCTTAATAAAAGTATAGGAAAAACCTAAGATTAAGGGAAAATAAATTAACCCACTAGGAAAATAAAAACCTATACCAACAAATGAAACTTTAAATAAATTGGTCTTTAAAAATAAAACTGTTACTCATTTTTATTTCAGGTCAAGCTGAGTAAGTTTAAGTGTTTGCAAATTGAAGATGAGATGCATTTTATATTAGTCTTCCCTATATTGCATTCAGGTGTATAAACATAAGAATCAAGAAGCTTTTATTTTTAGTAATAGATTGTTGCATTTATACATATGCATACAATATTGAAAATATTTACACAAAACATTACTGGAAGAAAATATTTATTGATTTAAGAGTTCAAATCTATCTCACACAAGCTGTGAGATATAGCTTATCAAATGGAAGTAAAGCACAATATATACACAAGTGGATTGAAAGACATAAAATGCATATATAGAGGAAGAGGCCAGTCATTGCCTGATGACTGGTCTAGGTTCGTTGTCTTGCATGATCCTCAGCTCCCAGTTTCCATGTCCTGCATCTGAAAGAATTGCAATGGGTTAGAGCAAAGATCTAAACAATGACTCTCTCTAACACTACATACACATTCACCCACCAGTGTATAGACTGCCCTTTACATGCATTAAGTAAGCTATAAGCTACTCATGTTCATAAAAGAAAGAAAATAAATCATCAAGCCTTCAAGCATATGCATATGTTTTTCTAATTGTTTGTTTCATGTGCAGCTATAGGTACAAACATCTATTAGTCAAGATATGAGTGGGAATAAATGTGGCTCACACGAGGGTTGAGTCCAACTCATTATTTATGCACAACATTTAAAGTACACTTCAGTGCTTTCAATTCAGATTGCTATGTTTAAAATCTACAACAACCAATTTTTGAAAATGTATGTTGCAATTACAATATGTCACTGATAGAGATTTTCTCTTTGAAACAATAGAAAGCATAAATTAGCAAGATTATTCAACAGGTATTAAGGCAACATGGAATTTTAGAGAAATTTATTTTGCTTGTAAAGCAATATGTTATGGGAGCATAATATGCCATGTCTAATATATCATGCTTCAGAGAAGGGCATCCCATGTATTTAGCATGCAAGCTATTAGTAGTCAAAAGTATAACAACATATTGAGGAAATGCTACAAGTTTTGGAGAGGAAATGAAGGAATAATATATCATGCTTTTGTATAAGACAGTGAGATCTAGATTTACCATCTCTATGCAATACAATTCATAAACAACAACAGTGATGAACAAGTATTTAGAATGTTCATAAGTGGAAAATGTACCAGTATGAACAAAGTTTGAGTGCCACAATTCACTGTTTTCAATGATCATTTTGGTGATCATAAGAGGGTAATCATGAAAAGAAGAATCTCCATGTGACATTAAAACTTACCCCTTTGAAAATGCAATAAGAGTAATAATGAGATACAATCACCAAGGACAATCATCCTTGCACAAGACAACAAGGTCAAGAGGTTGTGGATCTTCTTAAAGTTTGTTATCAAACAAAGCCATTAAAAGTTAATAGAATGATAATGCAAGGACAAAGTAAGTACAGTTTCATCATAAGGGGACAGTTATGAACAACAGACACATTTTTATAATGAATTTCAATAAGGAATAAGGAAAAGCTTCATTATGGTGAATTGAAGCAAATCTGAATTGCAAGAAGAGAAAAAAGCATGAATACACAAATACCCAGATGCCTAAAATAAGCCTGTGGCTTATAAATACCATAAAATTAGAAGTATGAGATAGAAATTTTAGCTTGGGCTCGAGCTCTTTTGTCAGCAAAGTGCTAGGAATAATGGTGACCAAGTTAATTTGTTTCATTCCAAATTATAGCGGGGCAAGGATGTTAACTGTCTCATGATCAAACAACAAGGAAGCATGCTGATTATTTCTTCCAATAAAGATATGGGATGTTTTTAATTGTGTATAGTGTGACCACTCATGGATTCATAGTGGCTTGTTAAAGATACCCTAAGAATTTCACAATGAATTTGGCATTTCTAGACAGTCTAAATGTTTAACAAAGCAAAGCAGATAGTTTTCACCTGAAAGGAAAAGAAAGCCAACAAGCAGTCATCTTAAAAGAAATATATGTTTTCCTGGAAAGCTGGAAGAGAAACACAAAAAATTATAGTGTATAGTGATAGAAATGGTGGCTGCCTTTTAAGTACCATGTAATAATGGAGTGTAGAGTAAAATGAAATGTGAATGCGTAAGTAAAGAAAGGCCGCAGGTAATGCATAATGGAATGCTTTTATTGAAACCCATATGGGGGGTTTTTTAAAAAACAAAGGATATGGAAGTTTGAATACAAAGCCTTTACAATAATGAGCAATGTATTCACAAAAGCTTACCCAATTGCCTGTTGGTAAGTTTCCTCAAAGAATCCATGAACTCCCACATTGTTTCAGCTTAAAAGCCTGAAATATAATTTGCTTATGACAGCCAAATGGAAAACCACAAAGAATAAATACAGGATGGGTGATGATAAAACCAGACGGCCACGACCTAAAGAACTCTGGTGTTTTTTCTGCAAAGAAAAGCTTAGCCGCGGGCACAATATGAAGGGAAATGTATTTTCCTTAAAGCCCATCTAGGGTTTTGTTTCCAAATTCTTAAATTTCAGCACAATGAAGGAGGAAAGAAGGCCACTACAAAATTTATAAAGGAACAGTAAGAAGCTTACTTCAAGTACAGAAAAATGCAAGAATACAGTGAGGTCAAGTCATCTCAAGAGGTAAGGATTCAGAAATTTACAAGGGCCGAACCAAGTATGGAATCTTGTTTGCATTTTTCCTACCAAGGGCTCGAATTCAAGCATAGTATTTTAAGAAATGATTTACTAAAAGGAAATAGAATGACTAAAAATGACCTCAAAAGATTACCTAAAGATGTCTTTTGGATAAAAATATAGTGAAATGCCTCTAAGTGTTCTTGAATCTGCCATGAAGTCTTTTGCAAAACTTTGTGCAAACCCCAGGGTCGGCAACTTAGCTTCTCCAAGAAGTTTTGAGCGAAATGGAACAATTTTCCTTTCTTTTTGTTTGCCTTCATTTTGGGGTTTTAACCCTAAAGCATATGCCGACACAACTTTAAGTTTTTTGTGTCTTTTATTTAAGACATCATCAACAAATTAATATTCCTCCTGGGTTTATATTTTTGGGTTTTACACTTTGTGTTGTGTTACCATGTGTTTTCCATATGAAGGGTCTTCATGACTTTGTGAAGTTTTACCATTGACTCCCTTGGCTGAGCCTATTATTTTATTTTGCATTATCTTGCAAATGTAAAACATTTTAATTAAGTGATAATTTATAAATCACTTTATTAAAAATGTTGTTTTAAAATGCAAAAGTGAAGATTTTAAGTTTGTAAACATACTGAGGGAATATAGGCCGGTTAAGGGAAGCTTGCAGACATAAAGAGGGAATATAGGAGAGTTTTTTTTTTTCTTTTGAGAGCTTTTAGGTGTAGTTTATTGTTCCATCATCTAGGTCATGGTCAAGTTGATCTTTTTCAACATGTTGGAGTTATTTTTGAGAGAGTGTGAGGCCTATTTTTTAGGCTTTATTGGAGCATCCAACCCAAAGTGGTTATTAGTTCCTACTTTGGTGCAACCACTTGGGTGGTGAGTTATATGGTAATTTTGTAACTCTTTTGAGGGAATTTCTTAATTGGAAAATTTGTTGAGACAATGATTTGGGAGTCCTTTCTTAGATTTGAGCACACATCTTGTAATTCTTTTGGGAAGAATGAAATGCAGACAGTGCCTTGGTTTTATTGATTTTGAGTTTTTCCATCGTATCATTGCAGTATCTATGCAGCATTAAGTAATTGATCAAGCTACTTGTGAGGTATCATTATCTCCTTGAAGTTTTTGTCTCATTTTTTTTATGCGTTTTGCTACAAAAGTATGTTAGTACAGGTTACAAGTTGTGTTTTAAGATGCATTCATCTTTGAATTGTGAAAATTAGCTTTTACTCCTTAAAGGTTAATGTATACAAACCCTCTTGTGAAACAATTATGTGTGAAATTACAAAGATAAGCTATGCAATTTAGTTATATCATTTGAAGCCAAGTGCATATAAGTTTGATTCATCATAGCCTTGTCAGTTTGGTGAATCACCTTTTCCTTTTCAGTTTTAATTTTCATTTTTGAGTTTCTCTTTTCCCTTTTCCTCTGAAAAGAATTGTTAGGTTTAGGTGTTATTTCGATAAAGAGCCAGCTTCCTCTGGAGGCACTTTTCTGTTATAGAGTCACCCACAACTCTAGAAAAGTTTCCATGTTGCTCATGATTGGCTGTGTTTAATATCAGCTCGGGTGCAAATCATTAGAGCTAACAAAAAAAAAATTGAGCTCGAACCACAAGCTACATCTTAAAAATTATTCAAATCATAGAAAATCTTCAAACATCTCTTGTTGCACTAAATTAAAAAAAATGACCTTTAGGACAACCAAGTTGCCATTTCTCTTTAAAGAGGAACACCTTGAAGTAAAATGATCCCCAAAGTTGAAAAAAATCCCACGTTCAAATCTCCAATAGAGTCTCCACATAAGATTTCAAAACTCTTCAAATCCTAGTAATAGGATTCTATTAGTGAAAATATTTTTAGAGTAAATTACAAAGGTCTTCCATGAAATATTTAGATTCAAACATCCTTGGAAACGATGCTATTTGTTGTAATTTTTTCTTGCAACCCTCAATTCTAAGGGATGAGCCACAATATCTAGACTTGGGGATCGGGTCAAACTAGACAATTGACAAACTTATGATTAAATTGATGATATGAAACAAACAATTCAACAAGAGGGATAATTTTTTTACACTTTGAGCCTTGTCAAGCCGAGGGTACTCCTAGAGATCTATGCAGAAGAAAAGTAGATTGATTGAACACATGGTTTGACCAAACCTAGTGCACAAAGACATTCCTAATAATTATTGTCACTTTGTGTTTTTCTATTGGTTTATTAGAATTTCAAGCCATAGATCTCTCAATAAGGTTGAAGTAAAACATGTTAAATGAGGCAACATTAGATATAAAATAAGTTTATTCCCACTTAGATAAAGAATCCATAATTTCCTAGTCCACTAATAACATGGTTATTTTAATGTACACAATCCCCTACAATTAAATCACAAATTGTTGGTTCATAAAAGGTTTGATAGAGACTTGTAACACTAGATCTATGCATACTCACACAACACTATTATAAAACAATTTATTCAAACTATGTGAATAATTTTTCATTTGGAATTAAAGTCCTAGATCTAATGGGTAGTGCCTAATCCTACAAAAATAGAGTCAGAAATGGGAAAATCTAATAGTGCCTAGAAATATTTTATAGTTTTAGATGGATTCAATGTACTTGGCTCTATCTTGTAGAGCTTGGATCTTTAATTTCCCTTATACTCCCAATGATATATTTTTCATTTAGCCATTTTTAGTTCGAGCACACCATATATCAAACTAGAAATATTTTCTATTATGATACTTCTAATGGAAAAAATTACAACTCTTTGAATGCAAACTAACTAGACTTTGATATACATTTAGGAAACACTCACTTATAGTATGGTCCCATGGGGGGATTGGGCATCTATTTTCATGGAGTTGGAGGTCCCATGGGGAAAAAAAATATTATGCTACAAGATTAATTGGAATCTTTCCCTGAATAATAACAACCCCTACCTTTTAGGACTGTAGATTTCAGCTAGTGAAATTTAGGCGGGGCTAGAAATTTCCCCTACAACTTAGGAAATTTTTCTGCCACTTGTCTATCATCTAAATTTTTAAATTCCTATGAGAAAATAAAAATGAGAGAATTTTTATTTATTTATTAATTTTTATCAAAACACAGCAGTTCATTCTTTAAATTTTGGAGCTTAAAATTTTAAGTTGAATTGCACTATTAAAACCATGAGACTAGTAGCTTTAAAATATTCCTAAAAAATCTTAGCAGCACCCACTAAATTCTTTTAGGAAGCCCCCTCCATGAGACCTTACCCTTAGTAATTTGTAATATTTTTTTTAAAAGAATAAAAGTCTTACATTGATTTTCTAAGGGAAAATATTTATGAATACCATAATTTTACTTAGAAAATAACTTTGATACAATTTATCGAGAGTTTTCAAAGGATTCCTTCACAAAATGGATGCAAATCTACCTCTATAAATTGAGTGAATATAAAGACTCAGAAGATTATAAACCCATTGAGATTTACTAGAGACTAGCCTTCACAAATGTTTACAAAATTATAATATGTAGTAGAAGAATGATTAGATTGGACATAAATTTGACACTTGACACCATCTTAGCCTCTAATTTGCAACTATACATGGGCATATGGAATATTCCAACAATATATTTGAACCCCCTTATTTTTTTATTTATTCTAGAAAATATACATTTCTCTAAATATTTTGTAAAATATTCCTGTAAGTAAACTTACCCTCTAGTAAAATAATCCTCTCGTAAAATTTATTTGGGAGTAAATCTCACTTTTTGTAAAGTATTTCAACAATACATTTTAAGAAAAAAAAGACTAATCTAATGTGTGAGCTCTAACATTTTGTCTTAAAATATAAAGTGAGAGCTAAAGAAACAACTTGTCACTTCTTGCACAATTTTTCATTGATAAAAATGTACATAACACATTATCTTTTTCAAGTTTTACACCAAGGTTGTATGCCTTTTGTACTATCATTCCTTAATAAGCCCTATGTTGTTTGGATTAATGTGCCATATATAAATTTTCTACATGATTATATAAATTCTTCCCCCCTTTTTCTTTTGAAATTAACAAATATATTGATCTCATCTTTCACTTTTGTACATTCAACAAATATGTAAGGCTATTTCTACATTTCTAGGCTTTTTGTATGTGCTAAGAGACACAATTTGATGAGAAAGTTTTCCAAACACTTCATGTGCATCCATATTTTTTCCATTTTGTGTGTGCATTTGTAAATATGTTTGCCTAGCAAAACTTCATTCCATTTTTGTGATGGAAAAATTTAACTAGTATGTTTTTGTAGACACTAAAAAATGTCTTGAATGATATCATACACTCGAATCGGGTATACTAACATCATTTCCTCTTGAAACCCATCCTCTTTTTGCTTAATTAATTAAATTAGCATAGCTAATTAATTAATGACATCATTTTCACCTATTAACCTAATTTATCAAATTGGGTTAATTCACCCCCTTTCATGCTAACACTTCATCCTGTTAAATTAAATAAATCAAACTATTTAATTTAAATCCCTAAATCTTCTTATTTAATTTAATAACTCTAAGTTATTTAATTAAATATCATTCCACCTTTCCCCCATTCATTAAATCATTCTATTTAATGGATATCATCTAATTCATCTAATTATAATTAATATTGTTTAATTATCAACTAAATCTAATTTCCCCCACTTGCAAGGGAATATTCCTCTGCACATTCCTCCAAAAGGATTATTCCCATGGAATATCCTTCCCCTTTTGTATAATTAAATTTAGTTTTAATTAACTAAATTATCCTTTTTCCCTCACCCATGAGAATATTCCAAAGAATATTCTCTTTCCTCACTCATTTGAAAAAGGGGAATTTCCTTTTTCTCAACAAACTTATTTAGCTTCTTAAGCAAGTTAACTTGTGACCTCTTGTGCAAGTTAACTTGTGACCTTTTGGACAAGTTGAAAGTGCTTGTTTGAAGGAATATCAACCCTTGATTAAAATCTCATCTTGCATTCTCACCCATTGACGAGAATCCATGATCCATTCCTCTTCTTTCTTTCATACTTGACCATTGATTGATATTTTTGATCTCATCCATTGATCTCTTTTTACCTATTCTATAAATAGATCTTTCCTTTATTGAATAGGGATCCATCTGTCAAAAGCAAACTTATGCTGTTGAAATCACTCATACTCACACTCACATTTAGTACACATTTAGCATCTCTTACTTTGTTTTAATTGCATTTTGTTAGCTTTAAGCTGCCATTAATGGCTTCCATGATCACATAATGCATCCATTTAGCTTGTTTATTAATTAGGGTTTGAATCTTTTAGTTTAAATTCCATCTAGATTAGCTTAGCTTTTGCATAACTAGATCATTTTTAGCATAAAATTATGTTAAATTAGCTTGCATCATGCTTATTTAGATTAAAATCATGTTTTCATACACATCTCACAACCATTCCATCAATTTTCTTCAATAAAATTTCTAGGAAAAAGCTCGTTTATCCACAGGATTAGGAAAGGGTCTTCGTTCCACATCAACATGACACCACTTCCACAATGAGATAAGTTTTGAATGGGTTAGATTAGACATTTAAATGCTTTCATAGTTTAGAATGCTTAGTTTTGATAAATGTTTAGTTTAACTTTCATTTAAATGATCTTGTTGAGATTTGACGTTAGTGGCTTTGTTATGCTTCAATTCTTCATGGATCAAGTGTAATCGGCCCATACTAATCTATCAATCACATTCTGGTGCTAGAAGGAGGGAAAAAATGATCAAATTTAATCAATTTCTATCTCAAATTCCATTTTCTTTGACTTTTGCAAGATACGACGATGCCCAAAAGAATTTCAATGATGCTTTTGCTGGGCATCACCATATTGTGAGGCTATCGTCATTAGAAATAGTGATGCCTATTTAATATCCCGATGTTGATTAAACAAACAATGAAACTAATACTTTTTAGAGGTATCAAATATTTATAAATGACAATGCTCTTCAAATGGCGGCACTATCGTCTTCATTATTTTCTCTACAGAGTGACGCCCAAGTTCACCAGAGTGACACTATCGTGAATAGCGATGCCCAACTCTGGTAAGAAATTTAACGATCATTTTTCAGCACATGTTTTAATTTTTTTGCTTCATCAGATTACTAACATGCCTCTAACGTTGTTCTAGTTTTTATGCTAATGGGGTTTTGCAAGATTGGACGATAAAATTTGAAGTGAAGAAGCATTCTTGTCTTTGAATCTTATAATTTTAACAAGCGTTTGACACTTTTGGGGAAATTATAACCCATCTATTATACTTTTCATTTTATGTTTGAGGACCACATTAATTTTCAATTGGGTCTTAAAAAGAATGCTCAAATGGGACTATAATTGAACCCTCACTTCATCATTTTTCTTTGGGTTTAAATTTGGACAAAACAAATTAACATTTTGTTTGGTGAATAAAATGAATTCATCTTAGCTTTAGGGGTTAAAATTAACGAGTGTTTTCTATGTTTTGATTTACATCTTTGTTATTGAATGTGTATGCAATTCTCTCATGCCACTCGACGATCTTGAGAAATAGAAACATTCCTTAACATTTTGTATAATTAGCTACATCTTTCAATTTGGATTAAAAATGAACCCATGCTAGTGTAGGGAAAAGGTGTGGTGTGTGTTCTCTCCTTGTTGCATGCAAACTAGGATGATCAAATTACAAATTTACTTTCTTGCTATTTTTTTTTTATCTTTAGAGGGCCTACCTCCCTGCTTTGAAAGGAGGGAACAAACCAAGCGAAAATAAGCTAAAGCCAAGCTCTTTCAAGCCACTATATAAATAATGTGTTTGTGATGAAAGTCATAAGTAGCAGGTGCGAATGTGTCATACCAAAAAGTGTCACCCTTAGTATCCATGTGATACGTCAAAATCTCTTCTTAGGAAGGAACTAGAATGCCTCTTGATTCTCCATAATCTTGAGCTGATCTTGTCGTGTGTATGGCCACCTTGAATGGAAGCCTTTATTACAAACCAACTATTTAGAAGCCAAAAACCTTTATGCTTGTTGGTACAAGAATTGTTGTTCCGAAGTCGCCCCACATTTGTACTGTTCATTGTTGAAACAAAAAAATCCTTAGGATCTTCGGATCTTTAGGATTTTGAGATTTGGTGGTCCCGAGAAGTGTGTGCCATGGAGGGGAGTCAATGTTGCCAAATCTCTAACTGTTCTTATTGTCTTAGTGTTTGGAGAAATATGACTGGGGATTTAGTAAGCATCATCTTTTGAGCCTAGGATGGTAAATGATTGTGAGTCAATTTAATACTTTTCTTGGTTCCAAAACATTACAAACAAACATTCACAATCTTTTCAAAACTTCAAACCCTTTGGTCTAAAGTATGGATACCTCTTGAAATAGCCTTGATATTAATGCTTGTCCTAAGGATTTCTATCCTTCGAGGTTTCTAAATATCTTAACTTATATCTCAATCCATATTTTCCCAAAGTTAACATAGGCAACTATGGCTTGAACTTCATCCTTTGCATGAAATGGACATTGTGAAATTTATGATGTTTTTGACATAGACATCTAGTTTGAACTTAATCAAGACAAGTGTTTGTGGTAGAAAAATATTCACTTAAGCAAGATAAATTGACACAATTGAACCCCACACGACCATTTGGAGACCGATTGCTCCTGTTGAACAACCCGACCTTACGCTTTATATCATACAAGGAAAACATTACAAACATTGAGTCCAAAATTATTGAGTTCTATTGTCAAAATCATTGAGTTTCATTATCCAAAGTCATTGAATTCTATTGTCAAAATCATTGGGTCCTATTTACAAAATCGTTTGAGTCCTATTTTACCAAAATCATTGAGTCCTTAGGGTTTGAACACTTTAGATGTATAGCATGTTTCTCACTACCTTGGTCTTGGAAAACAAAGGTTCACTCTAGGTCAACATTGGGTCAAACATTTCACTCACCCCTCCATCAAATTTCATCCTTCACCTCACCAAACTTTGCAAATTTTTTGAATACACCAACACCTTTTTGATTTCAACATCTATCAAACCAACCCCTAAATTAGCTACTTTGTATGTTTCCATGCATTTGGTTAAGTTAGTTATCATCTTTGCACTAGTTTATCTTGAAGGTTTCAAGTCTACCCTAAAGATTTCCAAGTTCATAAACATCCTTTATCAAACATCAAAACTTCAAACTTAAGTCAAAAGTGTTGTCCCAAAACATTTACAAAGATCACTTCCCACATCGTCCACCTTTTCATCCCCCATTATCATCATTTCTCCAAAAATAATTAGAGTGTCCCTTTTACCTAGATTTGAGTCAACTAGAGAGTTCAAACATTATAGATCTCAACATAACTCTCCTATAGGTGACCCAAAATTTATGGTAAAGACAAGATCACAACACAAGAGAATCATGGAGAAAATCAAAGTCACATTTACCTTGAAAGTGATCCAAATCCTCTAGAATTTGATTCGAGAAGTCAAGTTACCCCATCACAACAACCATCATCTCCATCAGGGCCACATGAGATTGAAGATGTTACCCATAACCAGTTTGGACTTACTAGGGAAGAAATCATGGAACATCAAGCCTTTGAAAATGTAGCTCCAATTTCCCATCGTTTATTGCACAAAATTTGACACAAGGCTTCACAACTCCATCAGTAGGGATAAATCAAACATCCACTCCTAGTATTACAACTAGTCTTGCTAAAGACTTTGGCCATACTCTTCCATTTGAAAGAATCACACTTGTGGGTACCCTTGAAACTAATCCTCCATCCCAAATGACCACTTGGACACCTACCTTTGGTGTTCCTGCCATTCCTGAAGATCCCCAACATCCATATAAACCCCTTGCACTTCATTACTCCATAAAAACCTCTACATATTGAGGACACCCCTCTTCATCCATACCCACGAGTACCACAAGTGTGCCCACGATCACACAAATTAGCATGGACGAAGTGTCTCAAAACAACACACAATGGCATGCCAACACCATAACATAGAGTCAACCCTTAATGCAAATTGGGACATCTCTACCCAATCCTCCAACTGGTTCATCCATACCATTGGCTTCACAAAACACACCCATCCCATCCATTATCAACCCATCTCAAAGCAATCCCTTGGTCACAAATCCCATCAACCCAGGTAATACCTTGTCCACATCCCTAACACAAGGAAACCTGAAGACATGGGACAAGGGAACCTTTTTAATCAATGAACTCAAGGTCCTAATGTGTCATTATCATTGCAAAATCTAATGGAACCATCCTCATCTTTCCCCACGGTCCCCTTCACTGTGCAAAATAAAATGGGACCTCAAACTTACATTCCTCCACCCCAGTGGACACTATCTTACAAGAAATGTTGAACCAAGGGAACTCCCAACCTCTCATCAGCAATCCACTACCACACAAAACATCACAACTCAAAACCCATCACAGATGTCCCAACAACCACCTGATCCTACATTGCAAGCACATGCCTTATGTCTACAAAAATCACAACAAGCTTATCAACAAGCCATCCAACAATAAAAACAACAATAAGAAACCCTAGCAACACAAGAAGAAGAAGAAGAAGAAGCAACCCTAGCAACACAACAACAACAATAACAACAAAATCAAGTAGCCTTAGTAGCACAACAACAACAACAACATGAAGCAACCTTAGCAACACAACAACAAAAAAAACAATAGCAAGTAGCCTTAACGACATAACAAGCAGCCTTAGCCCAACAACAACATCAATTCCATCAAGCAGCCTTAGTAGCACAACAACAACAATAGGTAGAACAAAATCCCTTGTGGCACAAAAATAACAAGCCCAACAAGCATCCCTTGTGGCTCAAAAACAATAGCAGGCCTTATTAGCTCAATAGTATGCCCAACAACAACAACAACAACCAAGTTCCTACTATAATCCTCAACAAAACATCATCAATACAAACGCATTAGGAACATATATATCACCACCTCAATCACCTTCATAGAATCCCACACCACCATACACACTATACAACACCTTATCATATCAGAATCCTATGTACAACCCATTTTCCATCCCACAATACGCAATGTATGTTCCTCCACCAAACCTGCAAGACAATCTTGCATCACAACTTAAAGTGTTATCACAAGAAAGGATCTCCAGATGGGCAAGATGAAGAAGCCCCATACACATAACTTATGTCCATATCCATTCAATCGAAACATCACAATGATATTATTCCCTCTTGGTTTTGAAATCCAAAAATTCAATAAATACAAAGGGAGAGGAAGTCCTATGGACCGTATCAAAGAGTTTAACGTCATGTGTATGGAGGTCACCTATAATGAGTTCTATTTGATGCACCTTTTCCCATGAAGTTTAACAGGTCCTACCATGAACTGGTTTGCACAATTACCTCCAGGCATCAAAACCTTCCAAGAAATCATTGATAGATTCATAGATCACTTCTCCTTCAATCTTGACATGGATGTGAGCTTAGAAGAGTTCTACACACTCAAGCAGAACAAAGGAGAATCCTTCACTAACTTCTTACAAAGGTGGAGGCAAAAAGCTAGTAAGAGAAAGTGGACCATTCCTGATGAACAACAAGTAGGGATTATCATAGCAAATGTTGATCGAGATATATCCTTCCACTTGAAGATGTAGTACATTACCTCTTATAATGAGATTTTACTTAGAGCCCATAACATCGAGAGAGCCCTAATCTCACAGGGAAACACACAAGTGTATAAAGATAACTTCCCATCCACTAGTTTTAACGACAAGCCCTACTATTGGGACAAGAAAAAAAATGTTACTAGTGATGGTGTTCTTGATACAAAGGTGGTCTTAACTGCTCCTAGATGAGAAAACACCCAAACCATGATCACACAACAACTATACATGCAACCACCAAATAATCAACCAACAATCAATGCTACAAACACTTAGCATGGACAACAAAGAACAAATAGTGATCCTAAGTGACAATTCACTCCCTTAGGGGAACCTATGGAGGATGTGTTGAAGCAGTTGATACATTATAATCTTATCACACTCCCAGATTTCTCAAACTATCAAGAGCCACAAGTCAAATATCGTAGCTATAGAGACGATCATTTTTGTGAATTTCACTGATACAAAAGGTCATAGCACAAAAAATTGTTTTAGACTCAAACATCTAATAGAATAATTTATTGAACAAGGAGACATTTATGTTGATAAAAAATTTGGGAATGAAAATCTAAAAATTTACACAAACCCTATGCATGATCATACAAAATAAAAAGATTCAGGAAAGGCATCAACCTCAAAAAACGTAAACAATACCCATGCTACCATGGTGGGGCATATTTATTTATCACAACATTAGGTATCAAACATGTATCAAGATACTATTTTAAAACAAAGTCCAAAACCATCAATAGTGTTCAACAATATTTTATACCATAATGACATCAAGTGGATATCAGATTGTGATATCTCTCCCACATATGGCTCAATGATTAGGCATGTTGAAGAAGTTCGAAATGAGCCAGAAATATCCCTTGTTGCGTCCATACCCACAAACTATTGTGAAGAGTCTTTTACTGATGATATATCATCCACCCAAGGATCATGCCAAAAGGAGGCTCTTGAGGAACGAAAGTTACTCTGAATCAAGTTAGGATCAAGAACCCCTATCCCTAGAGTTCATCAAGAGCTAAGAGACATCTTCCAAACAATTTTAAACTCCAAAGATGTCCTCGATATCACCCCTGAGATGTTTCTTTTTGATAGACATATAGATGTTCTTCATCCAAAACAAGTCTCCCACTCTTGGTATTCCTACACAAGAGCAAGCAATGGTTGAGATTCTTGATTCTTACAGTGATTGTGCATCATCAACCTCTTTTGAGTCAACATCAACATCTTTTGAACTAGTATCAACAGAAAATGATGTCATAGAACCAGAGAAAATAGTTCATATTCCTGAACAGCTGAAACCCATAGCAATATCATGTGTTCATGACAAGTCCTATTCAATAGCTATGGATCAAAGGATACATTATCAGGGAAAAGGATTAGGTATTGATAATACCTTCACAATGTTGGGGGAAATCTTATCTACATAAAACATAAACATATGGGGAACAAAGAATCCTTATGATGAAAGTACTGTCAACACTACAAATAGCCGTATCATGAGTTGGCATTCATCCATCACCTCATACACAAATTGAGACCAACATAAAAAGAAGATTTCCTATCAAAGTAAGATAAAGATCATCAAAGAAAATGAAGCAGTAAAGTTGCAAAAAGGACACATTAAGTACAAATGGATACCAAAGAAAAATAAATAAAATCATCCCTCAAAAACTCTACTAGTCAAAGAAACTATGGGGAAAAATGAAAAAGGGAAATGTATCCATCAAATGAGTCCTCAAATACAAAAGAAAGCTTTTCAAGCAAGGAAAAAAGTATATCCAGTGGTTGGTCCTAATTCCATGAAAACCTCCATTCCCACCCATCATTGCTCATCTTCCTAAATTTAGAGAGTCAAAGGTTTCAAACTATTGACCAATCCATTTCATATTCCTTCATACATGTCACCATACACTCCATTCACAATATCCAATTCTCACATTGACCGTGTGTTGGCAGCTACCTTTCATCATAAAGATTCTGAAGGTACCATATCACAATGTGCGCACATAGACAAGGTTAATTATGGTATCCACAAGGTAGGTCAAAGTTATTCAATGTTTCATTCAAGTGCTCATATCTTAGCAAAGAAACTTCGTCAAGATGGATATCATTGGCACGTCATGAAAATGGCCTCTACATCAGTACCACCAAGTGGTTCAACACGAGGATAAAACTTCCAAAAAATAAAAAATAAAAAAATCAAGAAAACAATAAAAATAAAAATCCTTCTTAGACAAAAGCATCTCATCCTTGTCATGATAAAACCAATGTTCCCTCCATCCATCCAATCTATATTTATCCATATATTCCACTTTATCTTGATCTTGACAAAGATTTGGCGTATACTTAAACTCTACTCATGGTAAGCTTTTGACTGGATCTTTACCAATTTATCTCATGAAGTCCCATAACCTATATCTAGCATGCTAAAACTCTATCAAATTATTTGCATATACATTACCTATCTTGGTTATCCATTGCATTATAAAGAAATTCTAGACATTGGGGGCAGGTTATTGTACTCTTGTTTTCAAATAACTCTTGATCCATGTCTTATACCCCATAACGTGACATAGACATCATGATCTCGGTATCATTTGCCTCAAAATATCATCAAAAAATCCAAAAAATTTCGTAAAAAATTCATTAGAAAATCCAAAAACATCAAAATCCTGTACAACTAAAATCCAAAAAAATTCATAAAATTGTAAATTCAAAATCCAAAAACATCTAGAAATCATCAAAAATCCCTAAAAAGGTCAAAATATCAAAAATCTAAAAATGGTACACTATTGTCAAACTATAGGTCTTTGAGCTTGAACATAGGCAAGACCATCATTGATGTGCCCCCGAGACACCCTAGGTTAGTCCTCTAGGATTCTATCATAATAAACTGACATTTCATCATTTGTTAATATCTCATTGTTAATAAGTCATCTTAATCGAACTACGTGGTCTCTACGTGTATAACATAGGCAAGGCTCATCTTTGATCAACCCTCGAGGCCCCTAGGATAGGTCTTTTAGGTTAGGTTCTTGGTCTAAACTCAGAAAACCCCTAAACATCCAGATAACATAAAACACAAAAAACATTCAAATATAAAAAACATAAACATTCACATAAACTTTCAAAAAGATAAAAAAATAACCTCAAAAACATTTTCAAATTACCAAAAACATTGAAATATTCTAGAAAATCGAAAATCATCCACCTCATCTTGCTTTCACCTGCAATAAACCTTCATCCATAATAAAACAATCATCATCTTCACCCTTTGGAAAAACAAATAGAAAGCAAGTATAGCGAGTCGTAAAGTGAGAACCCAATTGTCAAAATTTAAAGTCTAAATCATAGGTAAATGTGTCAATAGAGTTTTATCAATGGCTTACCATAAAGCTCATCATCATCCTACATAAAACAACCATATGATCAACATGTCCTAGGATGTATCCTTCCTACAATGGGCATCAGTACCAAAAATCACCTTAGCTAAATTAAACTGGCAAGAGATATAGATAAATCTGACTCTTTTTCTTTGATCTTAACTTTTGATTTATCTTAATGACCCATTCCAAGGACCTATCGATGATGTCTATCAAAACGATTTAGAGATAAAGGAATGGGGTATTGATCAATATCTTTCATTTGCTCTGCTTGTGGGTATTCTTGTAAAAAAACCTTGGCGCATACTTGCTTAGTTGTGTGTAAGGAGGTTATTCAAAGTAGATTGTTGACTATTGTGTATGCTTTGTTCCAATTTATTCTAAGCTTCTAACTTACATTCCAACGAGGTTTCTGTATGTCAAGGTGTGAGCAAGAACTATCCTATCTATTTGCAGAATCAAAGTCCATTACACTAGATACAACGCCATCCTGGTTATCAATACCCTGATGCATCGTGTCTATGTGTTATATCAAACAATAAGGAACAATAGAAAATTCCAGTCCCAAGATATAAGAAAATCATCATCATCATCATCAAGCATTTCTCATCACCATCTCTAATAAAGTCTCGGTGGATCATGGACTTGTTGGAATTTTTGAATCAATCTCAAAATCAATGGTCAATCCATTGATATTATTCTTCTTATTCTTCTATCTTTACTAGCAATTCTATCCAAGCATCGAATCTATGTGATCTATCAAAATATACATGAGGCTATCCATAGCCGATGATTGTCTATACATCATGAAATATGTCTACATCAATATCTGAGCTAGCACAACAACAATCCCTCTTCCACTATGGCACAATGGGGCATCTATATCATCTTTAGCTCAACTATCTGAAAAGTTGCAGCTCTTTAGGTCAAAAGCAACCTAAAATATCAACATCTCAAGCATAAGTTTGATTTTCACCTATTGTGAACCCGACCGAAACACTTTATTCTCCGATCGATCTCTCAAGGGGGCAACCAACCATCTTTCAATCATATCGATATCAAATCATCTAACAAAATTTTTTCCTAGCCTTGCTAGCAAATCTTGATCAAATTATCAAATCAACCATCATTGGGATATATCGTTCCCTATCAATCCTCATCAACATTGAACACAATCCTTGCATTGTTGTGAATCCTCAACAATGTTATCAGTCAATCAATCAGATCAATCAACTCTAGCTTGGCTATCAACATCTCAAAGAGATCATCGATATCTGTTTCTGCATCATCATTAGCATCAAAATCAACATCAGTCTTTGAACCAAAGTAGGAAGTACCTCGCTTCAAAGAGGGGAAAAACATAGACACTAAAAAATGTCTTGAATGATATTATACACTCAAATCGGGTATACTAACATCATTTCCTCTTGAAACCCATCCTCTTTTCGCTTAATTAATTAAATTAGCCTAGCTAATTAATTAATGGCATCATTTTCACCTATTAACCTAATTTATCAAATCAGGTTAATTCACCCCCTTTCATGCTAACACTTTGTCTTGTTAAATTAAATAAATCAAACTATTTAATTTAAATCCCTTAATCTTCTTATTTAATTAAATAACCCTAAGTTATTTAATTAAATATCATTCTACCTTTCCCCCATTCATTAAATCATTTTATTTAATGGATATCATCTAATTAATCTAATTCTCCTAATTGTATAATTAATATTGTTTAATTATCAATTAAATCTAATTCCCCTCACTTGCAAGGGAATATTCCTCTTTTGCACATTCCTCCAAAAAGAATATTCCCATGGAATATTCCTTCCCCTTTTGTACAATTTAATTTAGTTTTAATTAACTAAATTATCCTTTTTCCCTCACCCATAAGAATATTCCAAAGAATATTCTCTTTCCTCACTCATTTGAAAAAGGGGAATTTCCTTTTTCTAAACAAAATTACTTAGCTTCTTAAGCAAGTTATCTTGTGACCTTTTGTGCAAGTTAACTTGTGACCTTTTGGAAAAGTTGAAAGTGTGTTTGTTTGAAGGAATGTCAACCCTTGATTAAAATCTCATCTTGAATTCTCACCCGTTGATGAGAATCCATGATCCATGCCTCTTCTTTCTTTCATCCTTGACCGTTGATTGATCATTTTGATCTCATTCATTGATCTCTTTTTACCTATTCTATAAATAGAGCTTTCCTTTATTAAATAGGGATCCATCTTTCAAAAGCAAACTTATGCTGTTGAAATCACTCATACTCACACTCACACTCACATTTAACACACATTTAACATCTCTTAGTTCATTTTAATTGCATTTAGTTAGCTTTAAGCTGCCATTAATGGCTTCCATGATCACATAATGCATCCATTTAGCTTGTTTATTAATTAGGGTTTGAATCTTTTAGTTTAAATTCCATCTAGATTAGCTTAAATTTTGCATAACTAGATCATTTTTAGCATAAATTCATGTTAAATTAGCTTGCATCATGCTCATTTAGATTAAAATCATGTTTTCATACACATCTTACAACCATTCCATAAGTTTTCTTCAATAAAATTGACTGGAACAAGCTCATTTATCCATGAGATTGGGAAAGGGTCATCGTTCCACATCAACGTGACACCACTCCCACAATAGGATAAGTTTTGAATGGGTTAGAGTAGACATTTAAATGCTTTCATAGTTTAGAATGCTTAGTTTTGATAAATGTTTAGTTTAACTTTCATTTAAATGATCCCGTTGAGATTTGACGTTAGTGGCTTCATTATGCTTCAACTCTTCATGGATCAAGTATAATCAGCCCATACTGACCCGTCAATCACAATTTTCTCCAATTTGTGAAATATTTTTGCTCATGAAATTTGCTTAATGTTTTCCAAACAATGCTTGAGACATTTTTCCAAATAATTTATGTGCATTTCCTTTGCTTTCACATTTTGTAAATATGTCTTCTTGTAAAACTTCATGTCCATATCTCTCTCGATAAAATCCTCTCCATATCAGACTTTTATAGAAGTGGAATTTACGTACTTAGAAGAAAATATCCTTTAAAATTTGATGCCTTCTCTTGACCTATTAAAATTTAGATCCTTATATTTAATAAACTCCTCCCATGCAATGCCTAGAAGACGAATTATGCTATTGGAAATATTTATATAGTCTAATGAAAAATAAAAAAGATGTGGCACCTCCCTTTTATTATAGGTTTTAAATCCTCTAAGCTTTACCACATCTCATACACTTCAACAAAGGTAAAAATTATTGTGCATGTTAGGCACCAATAATAATGTAGTGTGCTTTGTGGATTAAAGAAATAGACTAAATATATCACACCCCACTTCAACATATAATCACAAGGATTAATACTTAAATGCACTTTATATTGAGATTAATTATTGCTCTTAGTTCTTCAATGCCATGCCCCTACATTTTAGTGTAGAAATGTACATTAATATTACAATTTATAGTTTAGTGGGCCCTCAAGTTTTTCTATTAGATTTAAAATGAAGGAAACATATTAGTGAGTACACCATCCACCATTTAGAATGAAGGAAAACATGTTTCTTTCCCAAGATTGCTTCAACCTTTGTTTATACCCCAACAAAGGTGGAAAAATGTTCATGGATTCTAAAAGGAGTCTTTCCAAGGTACATGATAAATATTACATTTATTTTGTGGAAATGCAAATAGATTATTCAAACTTCTTTTCCATCTATTTAAAATTGATAACACATTATGTGGCTAAATTTTGTTCTAGGGGATGTTTGTGCTATAAGGGTTGCCTAAAAATATTGTCAATAATAGACATGAAAAATTTGCGAGTTGTCTTTGGTAGGGATTATTTTATTTTATAGGTATAAATTTTGCTCCTAGTATAAGTTATTAGCTATAGACTACTCGATAAACAAAAAGGGTAAATAAGTGGGAAGAGAGACTTTTGGAAGTTATGTTTTAAGACAAAACTCAACAAGGGTCGAGTGGTTTCACCAGGGATAATGTTACCATGCCATTTGAAATCCATTCCTTGGTATGTTTTCATTCTTATAACATTTAAGATTTGTATTGCTTGAAGACAAGAAATTCTGGGAAGGGAAAAAATTTAATGTCCCTTTTTGAATTAATTTATCTTTATGGACCAAAAGGAAATTTTCTATTTTTGGAAAGCTAAGCTTGTTAGAGCCTAGTATCCTAGGCCTTAAAAAATTAAAGAGAGAATATTAAGTGTCGATAGATTTTGATTTTTGCATAGTTTGTGAGTTCACAAAATATGTAAAAGTGTGACAAAACCAAGGGTTCAAGTTGTTGGAAAGTTATGTTTGTCACAAGTTCATAAGTTTGTGAACTCTTCAAAACAAAGTTTATGAGTTCAAAACTCTTTTAAAGTGTGACAAATGAGGTAAGTGTAGCAATATGTCAAAAATTTTGAAGGTTCATGAATAAGATAAAAATGTGACAAAGAGAAGGAAGAAGTTGCCAAGTTCACAATTTTGCAATGTTCATGGCATCACAAAGTTTTTGACTTCGTAAACTCCTCGAAAGTGTGACAAAGAGAAGGAAGAAGTTCACAATGTAGCAAGGTTGTGATGTCACAAAGTTCACAATTCTACAAACTCTCCAAAAGTGCAACAAAGAGGAGGAAAAAGTTCGCTTGGTTCATAGAGTTGCAAAGTTTGCAAGTTTGTGAACTTTGCAAAAAATCTAATAAAATTCATGAAATAACAAAAAGTACAACAAAAATGAAATTCTCAATGATTATGATATAATGCAATATGATATCTTGTGTTTACAAGAAATACACATGCAACCCTTTGAATCCAACAATCTATTTGAACTATGACGAAGAGGATGGAGCGTGGACGACGAGTAGGTGGGAAAGGGAGCAGGGGTGGTGTTTTGGATTCTTCTGAGGAAGATGGTGAGGAGGATGCAAAGGTTGATGGAGAGGAGGCTGGGTTTTAGTTTTTCATTTTTCATTTTTCTGTTCTTGTGGTCACGCCATGACTTAGTGATCTTCCTTTAGCTGGCAGTGTTAGGCTTCATTGCAAAGTTGCTATGGTCATGGTTGCGGCCTATTTTCTTGTATTCCTCTGGTTAGAGGTGTCAAGAATGGTAGTAGATTTTTTTGGGTGCAACTTTCTATCCTGTTCCCTTTCTTTGTTATAGTGACTGTTGGTTTGGTTCAACCTTGAAGGAAGCTGAGAGCAATGTCTTGGTGGATCTCTTGTTTCTTGGTTTCACTAGTGTTTTGATTCTTGGTGGTTACTTGATCATTGTTGTGGCTGGTGGTTTAGTTGGTTTGGGGTTTCTTTGCAACTGTCCATGAATTTTAGAGGCCTACTGGATTGCTTGGTTAATGTGGGGGTTTCCCCTAGTTTTTTCTTCCAGGCCATTTTGATGGTTGGGGTCGGTGACATTATTTTGCATGATTTATCTCTTCCCTCTATGTTTGGGTTGAGGGTTTTCTATTTTCATTGGTTTATTGGCCTTGTTCTCTATGCTACCTCAGTTTTATGGGGAGTTGTTATTGTTGAGGGCACCTCCCTTTTCTTTCTGGGTGTGTAGAGGGCAAGTGCTTTGCTGGGGAGGAAGTTCATATCCTCCATTTTCAATGTTGTGATTCTTGACGGTGTGCAACAAGACTGCTTCCTACTTATACTTATTTTTGTTGGTATGGATGGGGATCTTTATTCCCAAATTTTATTTTTCTTTAAGAGGGCTTTTTCTGATTTTTTTTTGGCTTCTTTTCCTACTCTTTCTATAAAGGTGGTGTATTTTCCTATGGAGGTGGAAAATATCTAAGTGGAAAAGATGGATTGGCTAATAGGGAGATTTTTCTACCCTTATCTTAGTTGCATTCTTATTTCTCCTATTGAGCTGGAGGTTGAGAATGGGAGGTCTTTGTCTGCTCTTCCTATGGAGGTGGCGTTTTCTCCTATTGAGGTGGAGAATTTACGAGCGAATGAGAAGAATTTGATGCTAGGGAGCTTCTTCTACCCTTACTTTTGTTATATTTTCTTTCCTCCTATTGAGGTGGAGGTTGAGAATGGCGATGGGATCCTAGATCTGCATCAAAAGACAATGAATAACTGTTATGGTCTTGATATTGGTTGGTCATGATTATATTTAGTGGCATTCTTTGTTATGATAGGGTTTTGGGTCCCTTTAAAACCTAGTTGTGAAAGGGTTTTAAGGCCCCTTCAAAACCTATTTGGAGCAATGTGTTCTCTCTAGTTTATCTCTTATGACTACTATTGTTATGATGTTGTTTGACTTTGTTATATTTTTTGGCAGCATTCCTTGTTATGATAGGGTTTTGGGTCCCTTCAAAACCCGTTTTACCCTTAATCAAAAACAAAAAGTACAATGAGGGAAGTGAAGGAAGAGAAGAAAATGAAGAAAGAAGTGGAAAAAGGTGAAGATGTTTTGAATGTCATAAAGTTTGAAAGTTTGCAAACCATGTGAAAGTGTGACAAATTAGGATGAAGGCCAAAATCCTTGACCCATGCTATGAAGGCAAATTCAAAATTCAAATTTGAGAGAGAAAAGGAGTGACATTTAATGTGGTTGAAGTGTACATGATTTGAACCACTCTTTTAGGCGATATTCTTTACTAGTAGTTGAATTCAATTATATAAAGGGACATATGCATTCATTTGATTCGATCTCAAAACCCTTGTTTACATTGTTTTGAGCCATTTTTTCAAGCAATTAGATCTAAAGATGAAAACTCTTCAATTTGTAGGAGATTAGAGGAAACAAACCTTTTGGTTTCAAAGGATCAAAGGACTATTCAATCCCTTTGGTTTTGTATGAAAATCTCATCTAGAGGTTGTGAATGTGGTTAGTTAACTATAAGTTTTTAATTATTCAAATTTTAGGTATTCTATAGCCATTTGTAGTGGTTTTCAGCTTAGTATTTTCGAGTCTAATGTTTCTATTGTAGTTGTTGCTAGTTGTGTTATTATTGTAGCATATTTTGATGTATTTAAAACTTTATTATGAATCAAAAAAATTTCTAGAGTCTCTCTTTCCTGTGTTTGTTATATTTGTAAATCTGGGTCATTGCTATTAATAAAAAATTGCAAGGTACTATTATTGATGCAAAATTGTAAAAAAAAGAGGTTATGAAAGTAATAGTTTAAATTTGTAAATCTAAAAATTAATTATCCAAAATAATCAGTTGGGGTTGTTATAGTGTGATTCTTTTCAAGAATATTTGTCAGCGCATTGATTTTTTTAGCATGATACCAATTCTCTTCATGACCAATTTTTTTTGCAATATGAATATGTTGGTATCTTCTTTTATGAACTCCTTTTCTTGGAAAGGGATTGAGAGTCTTCTTATGAAGTAAAAAATGACTCTAGGATATATTTTTATGGATTAAAATTTGTTTTCTTTTGTTCCTTACAGTACTCTTTCTCATTATATGGACGACCAACCACCAAGGCTTGTGACTTAGATGGCTTGAGAATACCCATTGAGATTAACTTTATTTGTTTAAGCATTAACATATCTTAAAATGACTCAAATGATGACATAGTTTAGGCCTTTCTCATAGTCAATTGATGAGTATAGAAACTAGAAATGAATGTTGTATATTTTGAAGGAAGCTTGCCTAATAGACTGTGCTAGTGTAGGTTTTTGTTTTCCTATTGGGTTAATTTATTTTACCTTAGTCATTGTTTTTTCGTACACTTTTATTAATTTTCCTACACTTTTATTAAGCTTTCTTAGGATAAATAAAGTGAGTTTATTAATTAATAACTAGGAGATAAGGTGATGAGGTGTCATAATCCTAAAAGGGTAGAGCATTTACTATTTTCATCACTTTATTTAATATTGGTGGTCACTTCCTATTGATAGGTTTTTCACCTCCATCCACTCCTTAGTTCTATATAAATTCACTACCTAGCTTGTATTTGCATACTTTTGGATATTCTTCATCTTAGAATCTCTTAATACATTTATGTCATTTTGACATTGCATATCTTTCAGAGTCATTGATTTGCATTGTTTATGTTTTTTTAGTTTATGTAGCTTAGAATTCCTCTCATAAAGTTCCTTGGATTGCCAATATATTTTAGTTTTCTAACATGGTATCAGATCTTTAATTTTGATAATTCTGAGTTCATAGATTCCTAATTGAGAATTTGAGCTTATTATGTAAGATCTTGTAAAATCTTGTATGCTCTTCTCTTTCATTTTGAATGATTTGGAGAATCAAAAAGGATTTATGAAGATCTAATAACCTCTTCATTTTACATATGTATTTGTAAGATTTGGATGATTGCAATAATTCTGGTTATACTAGCAGCATTTTTGACTATTCCAACACATCTAGGAGGCTTGAGAAAGTCAAGATTGGATTTTGTTTCATTTGATTCAGAGATCATTTGACACAATTGCAAGTTGGGATTTGAAGCTTAGATATGGCAACCAACTTTTTTCTAGAGCACTTTTGGCCCAAACAGACCTTGCTATTGGGCTTAGGAGGTCAGGGAGATAAATTTTGACATAAAATTCATCTATATTTGGTGTTGGGTGCCATCGAGACAATTTTTTTCCAGGAGGGCCATACAACCCCCAATTGTGGGCAGTACAACCCCCTAGTTGTAGGTCGTACTGTTAGTCAAAGCTCTCTTTTTGAAAAATAAAATTAAAGGGGATTTAAAGCAATCATGGTGTATTGAGTGCCCATGGTCTGTAGTCAATAGAATCATAGCCATGACCTAGTCGCTAAGCTCAATGACCTTGAAAGCTGGTAGTAGCTGCTATAGGCCACTAAGCGACATCGATAGATGTTGATTATCAAGGTGAAGAAACTTGCAATATGAACTTAAATAGGTGAATACAAATCTGAAATATGTAGATTAACCTTTAGCCTTATTGTGAAGAAAGAATGACAGAGAGAGATAGAGGAATCATAAAACATGCAACAACAGATTTACATGGAGAAACCCCAAAGGGAAAAAACTCCACCACCAAAAGAGAGGAAAGTATATTACTAATATTATGAAATATTACATGTAGCAATAGACTTCTTTTATCATCCCTGTAAAATCTTGCAGCACCCTGTTACCTTGCAAACCTGCAAAACTGAATTGAATAACTCTAGCTCAAGGCCCCTATTTAAAGAGATTTGTGAGGATGAAAACCACCATGGTTTCACCAAACAATAGGCAGCAATACCACCTAGAAAAACCCATGCCTCCCTTCATGAAATGGTCATGACATCCTAAAAATAGCCTCTTACAGATGCTCTTACAGCTATCATAAGGCATAACTTATGCATGAGCACCTAGGGTCAAAGATAGCATATTCTATCATAGGAATCTGCCATACTTGTCATAGAAATCTGTCATACATGTCATAAATTCTCTTACGACATCCTAACAACCTCATTCTAGAAGATTGCAAGTGGGAAGCCTAGCTATTTTGTCCTTTTCCTAAATGACAAAAGGTAACGGTAACACTACATTTACATTGTCTCTTTCACCACCGTTGGTTAAACGGTTTCACCTCTTATGGGTAAATGTTGAAAACACTTTAGGAGAATAATTAATTAAAGGATTTACAAGGTTGATGGCACCTAAATCCTAACAACAGATTCACTAATGGTTTATATAAACTGTGACACCTTAGCTGATGAAACCATGACCTAATCTTTCGATAGAACTGCTTAGTTGTCGCCAATTCATCACCTAATGGACACTGTTGATGGTGGTGCCACCTGGGGGTGCCACTTGGGGGCCACTAAGGTCCTCCCTATAAGCCAAATTGGGTTTTTTCAAACTTCCATTAATTTTTCTCCAATTATTGGATTTTGGAAATCGAGATATTTTCAAAAAGGTGGAGACAAGCACTTTCCATCCACAAAGGTATTGAAAATAAAATTTTCCATTTTTTTTTCTAGATATTGCAGTTTGAAGCTATTTGTTGCATTTTTCTTCAACATGCCATAACTTTCAGTCCAAAGCTATGATTTTCAAAAACAAACAGACATTGGAAAGGTATTGAAGAGCACTACAAAAATACATGGCTATTTTTTACATATTTTATATCAAATTTTTTAATTTTGGCCATTGTGGGCCTAGTGAGCATTGTAATTTGGAAAATGCTTTGTAAACACACTAAACTATAAAGTGAAACCTTGTAATCTTTGGGGGAGGGTGATTTTTGATACTAGTGGAAAGGGGGGGGGCGTTATTTTTGGTATCATTTGAGGATTGTATCATGGTTTTTCTTGTTCACCCTTTTGTGATAATCTTGGATAAGGACAATTATGAGTCTTGGAAAAATGGCATTCTAACTCATCTCAAATGGCTTAAAACTTTTCCTTACCTTTATGGGCTCATACTTGAACTAGAAACACCTGGAAACAAATTAGTATGGGGTAATACAATTGATCATGTAGTATGCTTGATTGGTTCTAGTGTTGATACTAACACTATGTGGGCTATAGTGGAGATTAATTGTCCTTACACACTTTGGAATAAGATTTGGGAGATGTCTAGAGACCCTCATATTTCTCCATCCCCAAATGTTTCTACTCTAGATTGCCTCATTCCACTTGATGATGTAGATAATATACCCTTTGATGATGATAATTTAGAGGAGCTTAAATATTTTGTAGGTTTTGAACATTCAAATAACATAGAGACTTCTCTTATTGATTCTCATCCTTAACCATACTTACTTTGACTTAACTAAAGCTTTCTGTGAACCCGATCCCTAATGATTTCCATCCAAAGAATATATTTAGCAGCCCCTAAATCTTTCATATCAAATGTGCCAGAAAGCCGAGTTTTAAGTTCCCTAATCATTGCCTTATTGTTACCAATGAAGAACATATCATCCACATATAAGACAATAATCAGTATCCGATCATCAATAACTTTAAAATAAATAGAGTGATCCTCTTCACTTCTAACAAAACCCATATTTAATGCAAATGCATCAAAATTCTGGTACCACATCCTAGGTGACTGTTTCAAACCATATAGAGACCTTTTTAACCTGCAAACCAAGTGTTCTTTTCCTTTCACAACAAAACTGTCATGCTATTGCATATAAATTTCTTCCTCTAGATCCCCATGCAAGAAAGAAGTTTTAACATCCATTTGTTCTATTTCTAAATCATAAGCAGCAGCAATGGATAAAAGGAATCCAATAGAAGTTAACTTAGCAACAAGAGAGAATATTTCACCAAAATCATCTCCCTCTCTTTGGGAGTAGCCCTTGGCCACTAATATGGCCTTGTACCGTTCCAACTTTCCGTTTGCACCAAACTTCTTTTTATATATCCACTTACAACCAATGGCCTTTCTTCCTTTGGGAAAACTAACAAGATCCCAGGCATCACAGGTTTTCAAAGACATCATCTCATCATGCATGGCCTGCATCCAAGACTCACATTCTTCTGAAGAGAGAGCCTCCCTGAAAGATCTAGGTTCATCATCAATACATATTAAAGAAAATTTACAACGAAAATCAGGTGGGCTATACCTGTCAACTAGATTTCATTGTCTTGTGGACCTTCTCAAAGGTGGAGTAAGAGATTCCTCCTCATATTCATCCTCATTGTTTTCAACTTCTTCTGTTACAACAAATTCTTCAAAACTCTCTTCTTCTTCTCCATCTTCTTGTCCATCTCTCTATTCTTCCACATGTGCATCTTCTTGCTTAGTTTCAAAATGCACTGTTTTTGACTTTTCCTTTGGTTGCTCATCTTCAGAGTTAGCTCTAAATTCCCTAAAAATAACATCTCTAGAAAATATCATCTTTCGTGTTAGTGGATTCTAAAGTTTATAACCTTTAACATTTTCACCATAACCTACAAAGATGCATTTATGAGATTTGGGATCCAATTTAGACCGCTTCTCTTGAGGCACATGAACAAAAGCCTCACAACCAAAGACCCTTAAATTTGAAACTGAAGGATTTTTACCCAACCACATTTCATAAGGAGTTTTATCGACAAGAGATTTACAAGGAGATCTATTAATTAAATAACAAGCAGTACCAACAACTTCTGCCCAAAAGCATTTATCTAACTTAGCACTACTTAACATGCTCCTAGCTCTTTCCATTAATGTATGGTTCATTCTTTCTACTACCCCATTTTGTTGGGGTGTGTAAGGTGTAGTGTTTTTCCTAACAATTCCTTTGCAAAGCTCATCAAATTCCTTAGAACAACATTCACCCCCATTGTCAGATCTCAATAATTTTATCTTATAATCTGTTTTCTTTTCAACCAATGCCTTAAATTCCTTAAATTTAGTGAAAACTTCAGATTTTGTATGCATAAAATAAATCCAAGTATATCTTGAGTAATCATCAATGAAGGAAACATAATAATGAGATCTACCCAAAGAATCTGTATCCACTAGACCACACACATCCGAATGAATTAGTTCTAACAATCCATTAACTTTATTAGTTCCTTTAGGAAATGATGACCTGTTTTGTTTACCAAACACACAATCCTCACAAAAATCATTTTTACCAACAAAATAATCAGAAATACTGTCTACTAGTTTCTTATCAAGTATGGTCCTAAGACCTTTTTCACCAATGTGACCCAATCTATGGTGCCACAACATACATGAATTTTTAGTGCTAGTTACAAAAGAGGAGTTACAAAAAGTAGAGGCATGTAGCGTAAATAAATTCCCTGTCCGAGATCCTTTAGCAACCACCAAACTTCCCCTTACCATCCTGCAACTAGACTTGTCAAATGTCACATTCATTCCAGAATCATTCAACTTGGAAACCAAAATTAAACTTTTTGTAAGTCCTGGAATATGTAAAACATCATCAAGGATTTTAACCCTCCTATCACTGAAACACAACTTTACCTTTCCTTTACCGACAATCTTTTGTGAGCTATTGTCACCCATGAAGACCTCTCCTCAATCATATTCTTTGTATGTAGAAAACCACTCCTTGTGAGGAGTCATATGGAAGGAAGCACCTGAATCAATAAGCCAAGCATCAATATTGCAAACTGTGTTAGCTAAAATAATCAAAGCATCAGAATCACTGTTATCAGAGGACTTTTCCATGATGGAAACTGCATTCATTTTCTTATTTCTACATTCCTTCTTCACATGTCCCTATTTACCACAATTCCAACAGTTCACTCTGCTCTTTCCAGGGGTCTTACATCGTCCTTTAGACTTATCCTTCTTCTTATCCCCTTTAGGCCCTTTCTTCTTTGGCCTACCTCGCACATGCAAGGCATCTTGGGAGCCACTATGCATGCTCTTCCTCCTCATCTCCTCTGAAATAAGTATGGGAATAATATTATCCATCTTAGGTTCTGCACCACCACTTGTTATAGCAATAATTAAATTTTCCCAAGATTCTGGCAAAGAGAAAATCAATAAAATGCATTTATCCTCATCTTCTATTTTAACATCAATAGATGCAAGTTTACTTATAATCAAATTAAAAGCATTCAAATGTTCAACAATAGAATCACCATTCTTCATCTTTAATGAATATAAAAATCTTTTGAGATACAACTTGTTAGACAAACTCTTAGTTTGATAGATTTCACCTATCTTCCCCCAAAGCTTGTATGCCGTGTCTTCTGAAGAGACATTCAGGAGGAAAAAATTAGTGAGACACAACTGAATGGTCCCTCGATCCTTCTTGTCTAACTTCTTCCAATCTTCATCTGACAAGGTTGAAGTAGATGGCTTCTTATCAACTGAAACTGGTAACCACTGATCTATCTCCTCAAGGAGATCCTCCACTTTCAACTTCCACATCTTGTAACCAATTCCATTGAAATTCTCAATATCTTGATGAGAGGTGGAGGCCATGGTATACAATCTTTCATAAATCTGCAAAACTCACAACACAAAAGCTCCCACTGCAGCAAAAACCTTCAACACTTTAAAAGAAAAGCGTCTCTTCCTTAACAAAACCGTTAGCTCTGATACCAAATGTTGATTATCAAGGTGAAGAAATCTTGCAATATGAACTTAAATAGGTGAATGAAAATCTTAAATATGTAGATTAACCTTTAGCCTTAGTATGAAGAAAGAATGAGAGAGAGAGATAGAAGAATCATAACACATGCAACAACAAATTTACGTGGAGAAACCCCAAAGGGAAAAAACTCCACCACCGAAAGATAGGCAAGTATATTACTAATATTATGAAATATTACATGCAGCAATAGACTTCTCTTATCATCCCTGTAAAATCCTGCAACACCCTGTTACCTTGCAAACCTGCAAAACTGAATTGAATAACTCTAGCTCAAGGCCCCTATTTAAAGAGATTTGTGAGGATGAAAACCACCATGGTTTCACCAAACAATAGGCAGCAATACCACCTAGAAAAACCCATGCCTCCCTTCATGAAATGGTCATGAAATCCTAAAAATAGCCTCTTACAGATGCTCTTACAACTATCATAAGGCATAACTTATGCATGAGCACTAGGGGTCAAAGATAACATATTCTGTCATACTTGTCATAGGAATCTGTCATAGTGTCATAGCATCTTATGAAAATTGTCATACATGTCATAGATGCTCTTACAACATCCTAACAACCTCATTCTAGAATATTCCAAGTGGGACACCTAGCTATTTTGTCCTTTTCCTAAATGACAAACGGTAATGGTAACACTACATTTACATTGTCTCTTTCACCACCGTTGGTTAAACGGTTTCACCTCTTATGGGTAAATGTTGAAAACACTTTAGGAGAATAATTAATTAAAGGATTTACAAGGTTGATGGCACCTAAATCCTAACAACAGATTCACTAACGGTTTATATAAACTGTGACACCTTAGCTGATGAAACCATGACCTAATCTTCAGATAGAACTGCTTAGTTGTTGCCAATTCATCACCTAATGGACACCGTTGATGGTGGCGCCACCTGGGGGTGCCACTTGGGGGCCACTAAGGTCCTCCCTATAAGCCAAATTGGGTTTTTTCAAACTTCCATTAATTTTTCTCCAATTATTGGATTTTGGAAATCGAGATATTGTCAAAAAGGTGGAGACAAGCACTTTCCATCCACAAAGGTATTGAAAAGAAAATTTGCCATTTTTTTTTCTAGATATTGCAATTTGAAGCTATTTGTTGCATTTTTCTTCAACATGCCATAACTTTCAGTCCAAAGCTATGATTTTCAAAAACAAACAGACATTGGAAAGGTATTGAAGAGCACTACAAAAATACATGGCTATTTTTTACATATTTTATATCAAATTTTTTAGTTTTGGCCATTGTGGGCCTAGTGTGTAATTTGGAAAATGCTTTGTAAACACACTAAACTATAAAGTGAAACCTTGTAATCTTTGGGGGGGGGGTGATTTTTGATACTAGTGGAAAGGGGGGGGTGTTATTTTTGGTATCATTTGAGGATTGTATCATGGTTTTTCTTGTTCACCCTTTTGTGATAATCTTGGATAAGGACAATTATGAGTCTTGGAAAAATGGCATTCTAACTCATCTCAAATGGCTCAAAAATTTTCCTTACCTTTATGGGCTCATACTTGAACTAGAAACACCTGGAAACAAATTAGTATGGGGTAATACAATTGATCATGTAGTATGCTTGATTGGTTCTAGTGTTGATACTAACACTATGTGGGCTATAGTGGACATTAATTGTCCTTGCACACTTTGGAATAAGATTTGGGAGATGTCTAGAGACCCTCATATTTCTCCATCCCCAAATGTTTCTACTCTAGATTGCCTCATTCCACTTGATGATGTAGATAATATACCCTTTGATGATGATAATTTAGAGGAGCTTAAATATTTTGTAGGTTTTGAACATTCAAATAACATAGAGACTTCTCTTATTGATTCTCATCCTCATATTGATCAATAATCTATTGTTATGTTAGAGTCCAATGTTGCTTCTTCAAAATCTTCCAGTGATAATTTGCACCATGACATGCATAGTCTTTTAGATACAACTTTGTGGGATGATCTATTAATAGGTATTTGAGACTTGTTTATGAAGATGCATACTGCAGATTTGGGAGACACTATTGATTACATATTCATCTTCTCTTTGAGGGAGATGATTCTTCTTTAGTTGTTATGCGGGAAAAAATTGACACTGTTGTCCATTCTCTACATGATCATTCGTTACAATTTAACATGTGTGTTGATACTTTGGAGATCAACATTTGGAGGAGACATCTTCAAAGGAGATACTTGAGTCTTCAAGGATTGTGTTCTACATCATTCTTTAGGAGATTCTAATTTTCCATTTTCAACAATGTGGTGTAAAACACCTAATTTGATTGTGATAACCTTCAACGTCAACATGGGGACACTTGAGCTGAGTTCATATACTTAATACATTTTGAGTTTCTTCCTACATATTCCTCTTAGGACTAGAAAGATAACTTGCATACACCTTTGGTTTTGTTTCTTCCTAAGGGGATGAACATTGTTCAACGATCATAGACCATCTTCTACATCTATTTTTAGGCATCTACCCTTGATTTTTTTTGGGGACAGAGGGGGGGGGGGCTACTTAGTTCTCTTTTCTCTCTCTCTCTCTCTCTCTCTCTCTCTCTCTCTCTCTCTCTCTCTCTCTTTCTGTGTGTGTTCTGGGGGGTGTTCTCTCTCTATTTGTGGGGGGCTTCTTGTTGGAGGGGATTTAATATGTACATGGGTAGACAACATGGCCTCATTTACCGAGACCCATCATCTTTTCACCCACCTAAGCTATGCTTAAGGGGGGTGTTAGTGTAGGTTTTTATTTTCCTAATGGGTTAATTTATTTTCCCTTAGTCATAGGTTTTTCCTACACTTTTATTAATATTTCTTCAGATAAATAAAATGATTTTATTAATTAATAACTAGGAGATAAGGTGATGAAGTTTCACCATCCTAAAAGGGTGGAGCATTTACTATTTTCATCACTTTATTTAATATTGGTGGTCACTTCCTATTGGTTGGTTTTACACCTCCATCCCCTCCCTAGTTTTATATACTCACTATCTAGCTTGTATTTGCATACTCTTGGATACTCTTACACACTCTTGCACATCCATTCTCCATCATGGAAGCTCTTAATCCATTTTTTTCATTCTGATATTGCATATCCCTCGAAGTCACTGGTTTGCATTATTTATGTTTTTTTCAGTTATGTAGCTTAGAATTTCTCTCATAAAGTTCCTTAGGTTGTTGTAGGAGTTTATGGTGAAATCAAAACCCCAGAATCACCCGCAAGAAAAAATAACTTCATATGCACATTTAAATCCATCCAAAGCTCAGTTGAGTGTTGTGTAAGTCCAATATATCATTGCAATCTTGACTATTGCATATTGGCCTCATCTTGCATCCATTGTTGCAATTTCACGTTCTTTCTTTTCTCTCTTGTAGAAGGTTGTCGTTGGTTTTTGCAAATGATCCTTGAGGCTTGAGTCCTTGAGTGACTCAAACGTGTTCTATGAGCTATATCTCAGCTCCTACATTTATCAATTGATTTTATATTTCTAACAAATTGAAGACCAATTGTGTATTCTTCTTATCAATATCACATTTTAAAGTTGTGCTCTTAGTTCATTGACTTTAGTTATATATTCATCTATATTGTCAATTTTTTTTGGATCTATATTAGTGATATCAAATTTGACATCCCCTAACCTTATTAGTTTGATCATTCAATTGTCCAAGTTTATCCCAAGCTTTGTTGGTATAGAAAACTTATTAATGTGAAAAATAGGGTCCAGAGAAACTCATGTACATAGATATACAAGTGCCTTATTATTAATGATCCACTCCATCTTTTCTTTAGCAACATTTGGTTTAGGTTTAAGATCCATAATACAAGGTGCATACCCCTTACTCATCAAGGCATTCCATGCATGTGATTTCCAAGTTGTACAATTATGTGGATTTAGATGAGTAAAATTAGGATGATCTAGGGAAAAAAGATAAGAACACAAATCAAAGCTCAAAGATAAAATGAACACAAGCACTCAACACTCTCCTCCCAAATTACTCAATCGAAGAATCCTCCAAACAAATATGATTTGACACTTTATACTTAGTGCAGTTACAATTACCATTT
Source organism: Sequoia sempervirens (assembly GCA_007258455.2). Classification (NCBI taxonomy): domain Eukaryota; kingdom Viridiplantae; phylum Streptophyta; class Pinopsida; order Cupressales; family Cupressaceae; genus Sequoia; species Sequoia sempervirens. Next base: position 283,007,859 of record VDFB02193867.1, on the reverse strand, counting down.
GTTAAAAATTAAAATGTGGTCTTTGATTTCAATTTTCTACAATTGCCAAAGTTAGACTATTATACTAAAAGTATAATTTTTAATCATAAATCAATAGCACCATTGTGATATACATGAAAAAATTTTGTACTTGAAAAAAATACACCTAAATAGGAGCATATAAGAGTCTAAATAAGCCCCAAAAGTTTCTAAAATGAGAATTGTGTAGCAATACTTATGAAAAATTATAAATTTAAAAACTATGAATAAAATATTAAAAATACCCACACCACCATGTAGAGTGTGAAGAAATAGCCTAAATAAAAAATATTGCTTAGAAAAAAGAGTTCATAAGACCAAGATATCAACCTTCAAAGTTGGATTATAAAATCAAAACCGTCAATGGTGGATGGGAATTTTTTTTAGTATCATTTATGACATCACTACTAAATTTGGTAAAACTACCAACTATTGAGGATTGCCTACTAAATCTAGAACATTAGTAATTTTATAGAACTTCACCAAATTTGGTGGAAGAATTAAACCACAACTAAAATACTAAACCCACCAATTTTTTTACTACATTTAGAGGTGGCTAGGTGCAAGTTTGAAATGCCATGCAAGTTGCTATGGTGATGGTGTTAAGGCCATGTAGGCTTGATAAGAGGCCCTTGCCCACTTGAAAGTGCATGTGGCCTTTAGAAAGGGTGACACTATATTAATTACAAGGGTTGTGACCTATAGGTCAAAGGTCTATAGACCTATTAAAGGATATGACATTTTTATAAAAAAAGAATCTACACAAAATAAATGGGGGCATTTTCTTGTGCAATAATATTATATAGATGTATTTTGTAGAATATTCTTTCATACGACTCTAGTGGAAGGTAAATTTTTTTTGAGGGCTCGAAGAAAAATGCTTCAAAATCGATAATTAGACATTTAATTTATTAACATTTGGACCTTTTGGATGCAATGATGGGGTCAAATTTGACCCAAAATGTTCCAAAAGTATAACTAACTTTTAGATTTGACAACTATTTTTTAACTTCAAATCTTTATAGATTTGGCTTCTAATGTCCAATCGGAATGCAATAGAAAGAAAAATTGACTTTCTTGAACACAAATGCAATGATGAACTTAAATTTTCTCCACAAATCTACTAAATATGCTCGCAATACAACACCATAATAGAAACCCCTCCAAAATCTAATATTTGCATCATCTAAGGATACACAAGAATGGCATACTCATTGATTTAAGAAAATTCAAGATCTAATTTTAAGATCTTCCAAAATAGTAGCCAAAGACACTTAACTTGCTTTGATACTATGAAGATAGCCACCCAAGTTCTATAGGCCTAATAAAAAGTTTAAAAACTTTGAAGAACAATATGACAAGAATAAATTATATTCTCATCAAAGAATGTGAATAGAATATGATGCACTTAAATGAGAAACTCTTGGTTATACAGGACAAGGTGAAACATATAAAAAACATAAGCTTATGACAATTGTCTTAATCTTATGATATGAGACATAAAGTGAAAATTTCCGAAAATATTTCTAAATAAAATTAGGTGACAAGGTGTGAAAAGCACCTAATAGTGGAAATGTTAGGCAAATAACTTTGTTCACACCAACAAAAGGCTCGAGTGCTTTGCATTAAGATTTGTACAATTACATTAATTGATACTTTAGAAAACTATACTCAAACCTAAGGTCATAATGAAATATATTGTGATAATTTTTTTAAAAAATTATATGGATAAATTGATCATTTAACCACCCTTAGATTTTGAATTGTAATATTAGATGATAAAATGAGCACAATTGAATGCCATTACATATGGGCACATAGCAATAAATCATGCAAACATGTGCTTTGTCAACTCATAATACCAGTGAAATAGGTGGGAGTTTGCCAAAATTAAATTTGAACTTTGGAATTTTAAGGGCCAAAATTGTAACGTGAGATTGATCCTATGCTTGCAAGGATAATTTTGGATAAGAAAATGATATTGCTAGTGCAAGGGATAAATGCTTTGAAATGAAGAGACCAATACATATGGACTATATGAGAAAGTGAGAGGAATAGATAAAATACAATCAAATATGTAGAAATCTATATAAATAGAGATATATAAAAATAGAAAAATGAGTTCAACTTCACACAAGATACAAATTTTATCGATATATAATTACATTAAGATATTTTCTAAATAAACACAAAATTATATAAAAATTGAACCCAATTTCTTATATACTTAATAATTTATGATGACTAAGTTTTTAGTTAAATCACTAACTTTAAAGGTCCAATTCCAACTCATTTAAAGAAGGTGGTTCTTTAGCTCTGCTATAAACATCTGCCTTTTCACTTCCTTAATAAGAAAAAAAATGACATTTCAACTTTCTTGTGTTTAAGAAAGAAATGAATGTTTACAGCTATCTTTATATCATTAGTTGAGCCTTCAATATCACCATTACATAGTGTGAATATCCTTTCTAAAAATATCTCTATCAACCCTCCACCATGTCTTTGTCTTCAGCAACTTTCGAGCTTAAAATACCAACAGACTAAGTCAATGACACTTTGAAAAGAATTCCTTATTGTCTATGTACACTAATTTCTTCGCTAGTAATTTTATAAACAATCTGTTCACTGAACCAATGCATAATGTGTAATGCCCCGCCACACAACCCTAGAGGAAGTTGTAATTCATTACTTAAACGTACCAATTTTTTTTTTTTTCAAATAACATGTAAGATGAATACACATTGCCAACAACCTCTAAGGCCATGAGACAAAGATTACTTTAAATCCCAACAATAACAAACATTAAAATAAACTGAAACATTAATCACTTAAGGAAATGAGACAACATACATTCCATTCAAGATAACTTACAACGAAGGATAAGAACCACCAAAAGATTTCAATTAACAAAATTTAAACAATAAGATTACAACACTCATTCCCCGAATGAGGTAATTCCAACCAAATGATTACATATTACAAATTCCACCTCGATAATAACTGAGGGGTAATAAAATACAATAAGAACTAAGAGAACAAGGCATGAGAAGAAACTGATTCCCACGAGCTCTCCAACTGGAAATCACGAACACATGAACATGAAGGAGAACCAACGGAAAGATGCACGCCACCCGACCACGTGGAACCCAAAGGCCCCACTCCCTCCGTGCTAGGAGATAGTAACAAGGATTTCCTAGAAAGACCATCTACCACTAGACACAGGCTAACACAAAAACTAAACTGCAAATAAGAACATAAACCACATCACTAATATTAAGGTTACAATGCTTCCAGAGTACAAAGTTGAATACAATCACTATACAAAATAAACTAACGGTACAACACCATACCAACTATTGTCATAGGAGGAGTGTCATCGCAAAGGCTGCATGGGATCTCCTGGCAAGTCTTCCTAGGTCCCGGCCCCCCTCTAGGGATATCCTGGAAACCTCAACCGACTCCCGGCCCCACATGCACACCAGAGCGGAATCGATTATCTCTCGTAAAGACAAAATAATGATCCTGCCATTCCAGGCCTTCCCGACTCATCTCAAGTCTCGTACAAGCCCTTGAGCCAATGAGCGAGGCTAATTATCTTATTAATGTTCAAAGCTACTCTCTCTCTAGTAAGTTATTTTAATTTTCACTTAATTATGTGACTCTCACATGAGTTATCCTGGAACCACTTTGGGCCCGGCGCTCGTTTGAAAGCCACTCCCCTATCGACAACACAAAACTCAACCACATGCCAAGGGTAGACAATGCACTAACACCAATCATAAATAACCAAACACCCCAACCGGTAACACATCACTACTAATGTACAAAACTGAAACCAAAGTGTGCACTACCCAAGGGTAACACAAGGTTGACTAACATAATGATGACCCACATAACGAACTGGAACACGACTTAACCCTAAATCACAAGGTCACACAACCTGTACGAAGAACCAGGTTTCCACTGATACAAGTCTCATGCACTACTCGAGAAGGACAATAACCATTCACAAGGGTAACACATCATCTCAAGAACCACAATTGGAAGACTTACATGATCAACAAGAAATGACTTAAAGTCAACAATCATATAATCACACATTCTTTAAATGCCTAAGGAAGAAATTTTGCCAAACAAAATTTTCTCATAACACGGAAACCAAGTACATAACAAAGGCTGACTCACGTATAACCACCCATACCAATAAATGAACCCGAACAGGAAGACTCTCAAAACATTCACTCTCAGTCCACAACATCAAAGGCGAACAATTAAACACTGAACACATTTTAGACAAATAGGTAAGCTATTGTTTGGATTTCCTAAATCCAGTCAAACACAGATTTCATGACTTGCATTTATCCAATCAATTGATCCCATTTCTTTTCACGACATTGAAATATTTAAAGAACGGATCATTTACTTCTAAATTTCATAACCATATTCATAATAAAAAAAACACTTTAATAATGCAGCTATCTGGTTAAAATTTAAATCAACCGTTCTCCCTAAGTTTCATGATGACATACTATAGATAAATCACTTGATTAATAAATCATTCAGGTTAGTTAATAAGTTCATCCTTTACTCTCAGTTCCGCAATCATATTCTATAATTAAACATCTTGAAAAATAAGCGTTTAGGCTAAATAATTTAGTCTTGATTTCAACTTAGCATTAAATAAATCAACTAAATCTTATCTCTACTTGAATTCAATTATATTCCAAACGAATATACCTAATAGTGAGTTAAGCATGTTGACCACTTAAGGAGTTTACACCAATAATTATATTTCGTTTTCCCAATTACATTTATTAATAAAATCACCCTTTGAAAATGAAAATACTTGATCATTTAAAATCTACCTTTTTAAATTAAAACCGTAGACTATAAGATTCAACATTTGAAATAACTCATTTGAATATAAACTCTACTTTGGCTTCGATTATGTGACCAAAAGTCATCTTAAGATAATCAAAATCAAATATAAACAAATCCAACATTTGACAATAAAGTCGCCTGATTTGAATAAGAAATTCGTTAACTCTAAGTTTCACTAACATATTCAAACTCAAGATATTTTATTAAATAATATTTAAATTAAAATCACTTAATCCATTTTGCAACATAGGATACTCAATCAACTAAAATCAATATTTCAAATAAAACATTAGATTTTCTAAACTCCACTCTTGCCTCTAATAGCACGACGATAGTCATCTTAATACATTTGAATTATGATACCCCTTAGCGCATCTATTAAAATAAAATACCAATGCAATACCCATACAATTAAATATAAAAGCACATTATCATGGTTATTTGCAAATAAATTTTCAAAGTATGTATATACCTTCATATACAGAGATACTTGATTTAAATAACTATTATTTTAACAAATCATTAAAACCCCCATTAATTAAAATATATATCAAATAATTTATATATATATATTTCCATTAATCATCTTTAAAAATCCTTATGATTTAACATATAAAATAAAATATATTTTAACCTATACAAAATTTCATTTAATTTAATATATATTAAATATATTATATTTTATATAATATATAATATTAAATATTATAAATATTATATAAAATATAATATAAAATAATATTCATAAAATTTTAAATTGAAATTAAAAGTAATTTCAAAATTATATAAAAACAAATATAGGAAAAAGGGCCGAAGGGCACGCAGCCCCTGCCTGCCTGCGGGCGGCGGTGGCTATGTGTTCACACACAGCCTGCCCCCCCGCCGGGCGGCGATGGCTGTGTGTTCACACATAGCCCACCCTCCGCCGGGCAGCGATGGCTGTGGTTTCACACAGCGGACGCCTCCCTGCGGGCGGCGGTCGCGGCGACGGCGGTGGTGGTGGGGGTTGGCCTCCCCAACCACCCAAAAATAAATAAAATTTATTATATTTGCATATATAAAATCCAACCATCTTCCACAAAATATCTATTAAGAAATTTCACAAACAAAGAATAAACCAGGGTATTTTCCAGAAATTCAACAAATGGAAGCCCTAATATTTTTTTAAAATGAATTTGTGGGTTTTATTAAGCAAATTCCCAACAAAATCTTGTAACAAAACAATGGATTTTTCATCACAAGCAAAGGGTTTAGATTTCTATTTTGACAACAAGACTCTTGTGGTTTTCATTTCATTTTTCCATTGTTGATTCTAGTTTTGGTTTTCTTTTCAAAATCTCAACACTAAATGCAAGTTTTCAAACAAATAACCCATGGTTTTCATTGGATTCAAACAACATTTCAAGATTTCTAAATAGCATGAAGAGAATCTATTCTATTTTCAAAATGGACAAGCAAGGATAAGAGGAACCTATTTTCTTCCTCCAAAACTTGAAGCCTTCAAACATCGAGTTCTCCAATTCCTCCATTGAATCCATCCCAAGCCAAAATATTCACCTCCTTCACAATCCAAGTAAAACCACCAAAAACATTCTCCATTCAAGTTGAAAACCCCCTCCCCTTAAAATGAACAAAAATCCCCTAAAAATAGAGTTTCCCCCAAATTATTCTCAAATTGAAATTGAAATTTTTTATTTCCATTTCCAAATTCAAAAACAAATATCTTTTTTTCCAAAAAGTCAACTATTTCCAAAAATCTCTTTTCTACAAAGTCATTGCATTTTGAAACATTTGAACTTTAAATAACTTAAAACAAAATTCTATTTTCCAAATAGAATGTAATACCTTTTAGTTTTATTTATTTATTTATTTATTTTTCAATAAAAGAATTTAAAACTTTTAACACTTTTAATTCGAAAGAAATAACTTAATCAATTCACACAATTAATTTAATTAATCAATAAAATAAATCTAATCCAAGGTTAGATCATTTTTATTAATTAAATTAGATTAATTAATAAAGTAAATAACATTCCTAGCATTACAACCAATTACATTTAAACCACAGATTAACAACACAAGCCATTATAACTTGAATTTAATTAAAGACCAAGGTGATAAGGGCAATATGAAACCACCAAACCTGACTACAACCCGACGACACACGGTGACTAGGGTAACGACTTGACACAGAAAACCTAGCTATTATCTCCCAATTAATTTTCGTTGGTCAATGGACACGCTCAAACCTGGAAACCAGGTGGAGTCGATGTCATGCACCTGCCAACCTGCAACAAAGAGCATGTCGAACGTGCATATATACATAATATGATCAATCACACCATGAAGAGGAAATCTCAGAATCGTAGGGCACTCGCAAGCGAGTGATACAATCCCGTCCCCTTCACCAATACAATATCACTAACTGACGCATCTAACATTAATAACACGATCAACAACATAAAACATCGTTAAATCAAATATCTTCTAAGTTAATCCAAAACATGCCATAACGTAACATCAGGATAACATCACATCGAAATATAACATCCACATTGAATAACAATTGCAATCAAAAGCAACCTAGTTCCAAAGTCAAAGCATAATCAGACACAATCATAACAGGGAGAACAATGCCGATCAAAGAGCCAAAACAGAGGGGTGTTACATAATGATTGGTGCTTTTTACTATTTCTTTGTTCTAATATATACTGCCCAATGCGTTTGCAAGGCATGTAACCTGTAACATTAGTTACTCCATAATTAATGGGTTAACTCTTGATTTTTGATTAAATCTCCACCATTCATTCAATATTTTGAGAAAGTATTTGTGAGCATAATTGTCATATTGGACAAAGACTCTTCTTGAGTTGTAATGTAGTAGAAGTTTTTCATATACATGCTGTGGAGAATTTGAAGTGGGGACAAGGGTTGCACTACAACCAAACATTCTTTTCCCTTAATGGTGATGGTCAAATAGTTGACAAATTGAAAGAGATTCTAAGCGGCGACGGTCAAATGTCCGTCAAATTTCAAACCAATTTCTTCAATGACAGTCAAATAGTCGTCAAAATTGAGTTGAAATTGAATGTTGGTAGTTAAGTGACCATTAAATTCACTTCCAAAATTTGAGTGACGACGGCCAAATGCCAATTGAATTTAATACAATACAATTCTGAGCTGTGATGGTCAAATGGCCATCAAATTTAAGACATAATTTTAATCGATGATTGTCAAATGCACGCCAAATTTAATATCTAAATTCTAATTAGTTATGATAAAATGAACGTTAGAATTTACCAACCTTTAAATTGTGACGACCAATGGGGGTCAAATTTTCACTTCAAGATGATAATGATGATCAAATGAATGTCAAATTTAGCTCACTTTGGATGTGATGGTCAAATAGACATCAAAATTAGCATAGTATTGTATAGTGATGGTCAAATGGATGTCAATTTTGAATTGTTTTTTTGACAATGACGATCAAATGAGTGCCACTTTTGAAGAAAATATTTCACGAGTGACAATCAAATGAATGCCAAATCTAAATTACAATTGAAGAAATCATGATAGATCATCCTTGTAAGGAATATTCCACTAAGAGGTTTCACCCAATTGAAAATTAGGATCCTATCACCCATCCTAAAAAATCTTGGATTGTAAGCAACAACAATGCTAACCAAAATGCAGATGAATAATAAGATTACCCTCCATGCCATCCTATGCAAGAGAGGGCCACATAGATGGGATCACATTCTCTTCTTATGATGGAATCTATCCCTTTGCTATAGAGGAGCCAAGTGGCCTTAGCTATGAGAACAACTCCTCCATTTGGGAGAAAAAATAACATCCGTATTTGGCACATGAGTCATACAACTTACAATATTCTAATGTTTGAAGTATTTATTTAACTATTTGTGCCCACATATTTGGGGCATCCTACTTGGAGTGTCATTTGGGGTCACTTTTAGTTTATATTTTGGCAATTGTAATCATGGAAGTTGCTAATGGCAACTATGAAAAATTGTAAGTGTATAAAAGTTGTTAGAAAGGAAAGAGCACAATGAGAGGGAGTTAATTGTGGACTTAGAGAAAATGATGGAGAAGTTATAGAAAAGGTAAGATAAGACTACTTGATCACCCAAGTTTGGTATTGGTAGTTTCTAATTTGTTGTCAATTAACTAAGCTTGATTTGTGCATTGAGACTTGTGCATGGATATGGATGCCTAGATTAGCTAGTAGTTTTTAGCACATGGCTTTAGAAACCATTCATGGTTTGCATTTTTTCTCATGCATATATATTGAGTGCTCTAGTTGGAGGTATTATGTGAAGGTTTTGTGGTACCATTATGTTGCTAAAAATTCTCCAACAATATATTGATTTGTATGTTTTCGTATGAAGGTTAGAGCCTAGATTTGTATTGTAAGCATTAAAGTTGTTGATAATACAATTAGTTATACTTTGGAAAATGGGTTTTTTCATAAAATAGTTTTCAAATATAATGCTATGTCAATTCTATTTTTATGAGTTGCATGTCCTTGCATGTATTGTTTTCTTATATGGAATTGTTAGATCTATGCCTCTTTGCATTGTCTTTCCTAATAGATTAGTGTAAAAATCATTTCTTCCTTCTTAACTTCCTTTCATTTGGTATCAAAGCTTAATCAACTTAGATCCTAGGTGTTATAAAAATATTTTTTAAACTAATATTGGTTTGAGTGGGAGCTATGTACATAGGAAATATTTATTTTAGGGAAGATGGTAAACACATCTAGTTTGGAGATGGAAATATTTAATGACAAAAAATTTGAGTTGCGAAATCTCAAGATGGAGGATTCAATCAAAGATAAAGATATTTGGGTTGGCATATCTAAAAAGAAACCTACTTAAATGAATCTTGATTCAAACATCAATTTATATTAGAAATGTAAGAAGCCTTATCAATATTTACTTAGCAGATTTAGTGTAGCTAGCCATCTTTGAAGAGTCCATCATAGAATGCTTTTGGAAAAAAGAGGGGGATTCTATACTAGGCAAAATCCGTAGTTAACAACTTTTTTATGGAAGACCTTGTATACTTTGAGGATAAGTGAGGGTGATTTTGTTGTTGAGCATCTTAATGCATTCAACCTGATTGTAAGCTAGTTAATTGACAACAAATTAACTAAGTTGATTGGATATGGATGCCTAGATTTTCCAAACTTAGTGATGATGATTGGAAGCATTGCTTCAAATCTTGTGCCAAGTGATGAGGTAGTGGGTGCTTTACTCTAGGAGGATATGAGGAGATGGGATTTTGAATTTTCCAAGGAAGTTTTAACTATTTGTGGAGGGTTGAGGGAGAAAATAAAAAAGGACAAAAGAAGATCTAAGTCTCTTGGTAAAAAGTCCAAGGTAAAATTCTATAACTATTGCAAGATAGGCTATTTCTGAAGAGTTCGCAAAGAGGTGAAAAAGAAGAAAAATAAAGGTGAATTTGATGACAATTATAATAAATCCTCTTAGGATGATGCAAGTGATGTGTTTGTTGCATCCTTGGCTACACATGCAAATGAGGATGCAAGGATGATTGACTTTGGAGTATCTTTCCACATGATTCCCCAATGAGAGTGGTTTGTAGATTATGAGAGTTTTGATGATGGGAAGGTGTGTATAACTGATAATTAATACCTTACTATTGTTGATTGTGAGAGAGTCAAGATAAGATTCTTTAATGGGAGGATCAAGGGTATTTCTAGAGCTTTGCACATACTTACATTTGCAAATAATTTGTTATCTATTAGTAAAATGAATGATGTAGATGCACAGGTTATCTTTGACAATAATGGGTGCAAGATGGTTTGTGGGGCTTTGGTTCTTGCAAAGAGAGCTTAGATTAGAACTCTTCTTCTTTGATGCAAGCACATATATTTAATGAAATAATCTTGAATTTTGGTAGCATCTTGAGTAGTAAGATAGAAATTCATTAGTAGTGCCACTTTATTAGCAAGTTGACACTTAAATAGTACTTAGATATATATGGTACCTAAGCACACTCTTACTTAGAGATTGAATTAATTTTTGAGAAGATAATGTTATGGTACCAACAAATGAGACATATTGGTGAGAAAGGTCTACAAATTAGAAAAAAAAAAATCTTATAGAGGAGCTTGTTGATTATTCTCTTGAGTTTGACTTGTGAGTATTAAATTTATGGAAAATAAAATCATGTTCAATTTTACTTGAGCTCTCATTAATATTCATATATTAGATGTTATTCATTATGATGTATTTGGTCCTATAGACATTTTTTTCAATCAAAATCTATTTGTTATGTATCATTTATCGATTATTATTCTAGGATGTTTTGGAAATATTTTCTGAAGATAAATTTTTGTGAAAATGGGGAGAAATTTTAGTGATTTCTTTGTGAAATTACAAGGAAAAGATATTGGAAGACCAATATTTGAAATTTTTTATGAATACATGGGCTTGGGTAGAGAAAAAATCACACAACCAATGCATAAATCCAACTCATGTCTTGCCATTTTTCTAAACATATCACCAAGAAATATTTGAATTATGATTTATTCAATGGAGTAAATCACGACTTGCCATTTTTCTAAACATATCACCACAAAACATTTAAATTAAGGGTTAAAAAAAAAACTTTCGAGAGGAGAAACAAATCAATTCACTTGTACCATCTATGTTTCTTCATATTATATATCCAACATGATTAAAGGGTCTCAACAAATTTAAAAATATGATATCAAAGAGCTATAGTTCAATTGGTGAGGATAATGGTATGTTTCTTGATTACACCATCCACAAAGATTCAAACCCCCAGAAATATGATATAAAGAATGAAGACAGAATTGTGCCCCCAATAAGTTTGGTGGATATAATTATCTCGGTCCTTGAAATATCAACATAGGCCCATGTCCTCTATAAAACAATATGATTTTTTGAATTTAAACAAATGTGTAATTGCCATAAATACATACTGTCCTTTCATTGTACTGCATTACAATTCAAGAAGAATCATCACTAACAACACGTTTTTGACATTTAATACTAAATTTATGATCAAAAACCTTTTTTGATTATTCTTGATAATTTTTGGGTTAGGGGTAGATATCTTGTCTGCGACTGTTGTTAGCAGGTATCTTACATGGCTTGCAACATTACTGGGACATACTGGAGCCTAATTTTGTGGTGAAGACAGACATGGTAGGTTGATATTTTCACACACTAACAGTGAAATGACGTTTGATATTGAAGGCTCAGCTAATGATAGGGAAAATCTACCTTATTTTGAAAGCCTGACATTGATTTCTTTCACAAACATAAGAGGGGTCAACTGTCAATTTATGTTTATATTGAAGAAGCCAATAGGCAAACAGTTACAGGAAAGCTCAGAAGAGAGCAGATAAGCAGAATAGCCATTCAAGAGCTAGTTTCCAACAAGTGAAGCAATTGGGTATGTTTGACTAAAGCATCGTACAACATGAGAGTCCAACTATATGAAGAATAACAACAAATAATATTTCAGAAGCAAAAAAGAACCAAACCCACTTATGATAGTATTTGGTTTTTATTGATTAAAGCTGCTAGACAATACCAGAATACTTGTCCCTGTCTATTAGTTGGTATTCTTAGAAACCCATTACATAAACCACAGAAGAAAAAAAAAACAATTAAGAACAGGAGTCCATACCATCCATCTAAAAACAGAGATCCATGGGTATAAAGAGCTGTGAAACTTGTTAATGTCAAGACAAATACCATAGAGAAGCATAAATAGAGCGGCTGGCCTAGTGTTTTTATTATGGGAAAATTTCAGAACACTAGGCCAGACCGCTCTACATATGTTTCTCCCTGTCTATCCAAAACAGACCTGCAAATGGCTTGAATGACTCATGATCAGACTGCCTTAGTAGCCCTTGTATTGTTTAAGGTTTTTGGTAAAGTTGGAGATTGAACTAAAGTTTGATCCCTTGTGTCGGCCATGGAGTCGTGCTTTACCTTTTCTTCTCAGGTAATGGCCATTGATGAGGTAGAGGGATGTTTTTGCCCCTTTGATTGTTGTTTGAATAGAAGTACATTCCAAAGTAAAGAACGATCTTCTTTAAATGAGTTACCTTTACTTTGGAATTGGATTCTTACAACTGTGCTTAGCTAAAACTTAGTCTATCACATATGACATAAGTATATAAGAAATCGGGTATTTATTCTGGATTAACTTTAATTTCTTTTAAGTTTAAATTTTATTTTTATAAAATTTGAAGTAACAAATTTTAATGTAATACGTACAAATTTAAAGTTAGAGCTTTGGTATGGCTTTAAGATTTTGTTTTAGTAGGATTTTTTAGAGTTTTCTATATTAATTATATATCGTTAATCATGTTTTTCGGATGAATTTAGGTTATTAATATAGTTTGTTCCTCTCCTTTAACAATTTTGGTTGCAACTAATAGAGAGATAATGACACTCAAGTGAGTAAAAAGTCCGTAATCAAAATATATAGTGAATAATGTAATTAAAACCCATATTACTGCTATATACTTTGTATGCCAATAATACAAAAGCTACAATTTAATTGTGTATTATGTTGGTTGTATTCCCTTAGAGCAATCTTTGGTTCCCTAGGTTAAGTATGCATGGGAACCTCATGGCATCAAAGCTTAGAGGGGCTTATATTCTTTCCGCGAACAAGAAATATGTAGAAGGTAAAATAAGGAGTTAAATAATGCAATCGACTCCTATTCTACATCTAATTTGCACCTCCAATTGATCATAAGACATAGTGTGCCCAATGTTGAGAAGTCTTCCAATAGATCTCCCAAATGTTGAGAAGCCTTCCAATAGATCTCCCAACACCTCTTGTTGCACACACAAGAATGTGTGTGGTTATGCTTAATATATGTGATTGATATGTGGGTTGCTCTTTAAACCATCATCATGGTTTTAACTTGTTATGTTTTTCCAACTTGAAGGTTTGGTGATCGAGAATACTTTTTAACTAATATGTCAAACACAAACCAAAATGAATACACCAATATCTCCGACTTAAAAAAAGATAACAAGAAAAAGCAATGAATTAGGGATTGGGGACAAGCCTTAATAGGTACACAAGTAAGGGTATGATCAAATTTGTGATCCTAATAGATAACATAGTGTAAAGTAGTTAGGGATTGGACTTCAGAGATACCATAAAACTAGTACTCTTAACATGCCCAAAATTGAATTTTTTATAGATAAAATAATATAAAATAGTTAGAGATCATACTTCGAGGAAATCACTAAATAAGTACCCAAACAAAAGGATGATTGAAACCTTGATTCAAAACTAAAAATATAATAAAACTAAATATGAGAGTTAGACATCAGGGATCTAGAGGAACTTATCCCACAATAGGATGGTCATAACAAACTTTGCAAGTTCAATGCCAAGCATTAGGGCTTATGCAAACATGATGCCATCATGACAACATTTAGAAAAAATATTCCTAAACTCTGACAAATGGATTTGGTGAAGAGGAAAATGACTTGTATAACTAGGGTGCACCAAGAAAACCAAGGAACAAAGGAAAAACAAAAATAAAGAAAAATAATAAAGAGATCAAAGTCAAGTGTCTTAATGCAAAAAAACATGTAGAACGTAAAAGAATAATAAACAAGAAAAACTAAAACAAAGAAGATAAAAATCTATTAATGAACTAGTGAAAAAAGCCTACTTGGTTAACTATGAGAGAACTTGAATGACAAGGCTAAACATGAAAACTCCATCCTCCCTCAACAAGCACATGGACCTAAAATGTTCTTGAGCAACAACCTTCTCACTAGATCTTAGGATCATCATGAAGCAAGAAAACTAGTCACCAAATATCAAGAAAATACAAATAAAAAAGCTAAGTGACAAAAGAATAAGCCAAACAAGAATAGAAGGAAAATAACATGCACAAAAAAATCACTATTAATATAGAGTTGAGAGGTAGGTTGGGGTGATGTCACATCCCAAGTTTTGAGCTTTTGAAGATGCCTTTATGGTCATGTAAGGATGACCAACTTTGAATGTCTAATGAAGGTGACACAACAAACTCTTGATGTAAGCCATGGTTTAGAAATGTAAGTAGGAAAAAAATGTAAACACAAGCCTCCTATCCTAACTAGAACAAACCTAAGATAGAGCATGAAAAAAATTTAAACAAAGGAAAAAAAAAGTATAACCATAAAAATCCATTTGCAAATTTGATTTTCTCCAATGATTTGGGAAGTAAATCCTTTTGTGCACAAAAGCTACCTATTTTGATAGCATATAGTTAGCATAAAATGGATTGATTAAAATGCAAAGGATGGAGTCTCAATTTATAATTTTTTGGGAAGGACATCGAATAGTGGGGATGTGATGAAAATATCAACAATGGAGGATGAATGAGAATACTTTCTTAGGATTGAGGAGAGAATGAAGGGTCATGATGGAGGTTGTTTTAAAATGAAGGACTAGGATACATTTACTAAAAATAGTAAGTTGTCACAACCATAGGGATGTGGGGGACAAGTGCATTTAGGATCCTTTTTATTCTTGGAATTTGGTGGAGGGAATTTAGCCCTAATTAAATAATAAAATTATTTAATTATTTTAGCCATGTGAGATGGAAAATAGGATTATTAAGTAATGAAACTATGTAATTATGTGAGAGAGAAAATGGGGCTAATTAAATAATATAATCATTTAATTAGGTGGGGTATATTAGGTGAGGTGACTTAACTTGACAATGTTTAGTTAATTAGGACAAGGTTGTACTAGAAAAATATTAGATTCTACATTTCCATTTCCCCCTCTTTGATACAATGGTGCACAACTAAGTGGTGTTGTGTCAAAGAAGAATAAAAAGTAGGATGTATTAGAGATTTGGTGGTAGGTTGCCTTAGTTGTTTATGAAAACATGATGATGATGATGGAGGAGATTCCCACTCAAGAGAGTCATTAGGATCAATGGGGCTCGAGGGGTTTCTTGACAATATAGAGGAAGATGAGAAAAGATGTGTCATGATGGATAAAAGAGTACTCGAGAGAAATCATATTGGGATAATATACAAGCCATGGATATAGAACTAATGATGGATGAAGATTGTACATATTGATTGATGCTAATTGGATGATTGGATGATATGATGCTAGATTGCATGGTTTTATGATTTTAAATGATGATATATCACAAAGGGATAATGCAATTTTAATGAAACATGGTTTTGTGAAAAGAGGATGGATGAATGGAAGAAATATAGATGAAGGATCAATGCTATCAAAAAATTGTTTGCAAAGAGCAACCTATTATTATCTATAGAATTGATGCTACACAACATGATATAATGGATCATGATGATGGTGTATCATGTGCATATGGATTGCTAAAAAAATAAAAAATCATATATCGCATAGTGATCCAAAAGACACGTTGTTGAGGAACACCATCATATGAAGGATGAGGGTGACTGTTACAATGTGATGGATGGAACACTAGGACTACAATAAATAAACTAACACATACACATACACATAATCAATCAAAAACATGCACAATTCGTATCCAATAACATGTTGAAGCCAAGGGTGTATGGAATGATGAGTGGGAGGGAATGATGGGGGATGGAGGGGGTGATGGGAAGAGATTTCAAACAAGTTTTGATCATAGTGTAAGGATATGAAGGGATGTGATGTGACAATAGAGGAAGGTGAAAAGGTCATGGCCTAGTAGAGATATATGCACTAACCATTCCCTAGGAAATTTTAGTAAGGGTCCATGCCCTAATTTGAGTGTAAAATCAAGGAAAGGGTGTGGAAGGAATGAAGATAAAAATGGAATATAATGGATGAAGGTAAATAAATGGATGAGATGTAGTGTTGGTAGAAGATAAATTCAATAAAGGAGGATGGCACAAGTATGTGATGCACATAGAGGGGATAATGAAGAGGGATATGGTGAATGATGGAAGGATGAGAACAAATGATGCATAGGGAGCTTGAGCAAATGGTTTGAGGTAAAGAGGATGAAGTGATGGGTGGAGTGTGAAAAATGCATGCTCATAGACTAGAGTGGTTTCATACTACACATGATGCTTGTTTTCCAAGTTTTCATCATGGCACTTGTCCAAGGTTTCATAAGGAGTGGTTTTCACCATTGGAAAAATTTATTTCTCTTTACTATTTTTTTTTGGAATTTTGCCAATTTTTTACTTTATTTTTGTTTTTTTGTTCTTTGGAAGACTGGTGCTAATGGTTAGACATAGAAGTGCTTTAGATATATGATATTAATGGGATCATCTAGTTCATGTCCTTTTGGAGTAGCTACCTTGTATGCTCTTGATCTAAAATTATTAGTGATGACATAACGACCCAACTAGATTGGGTCAAACTTCCCTTTCTTCTCTATGTATTGATCAATATTCTTTTGATTTTCTTTAAGAACAAGGTCTCCAATGTCAAAATATCTAGTACAAATGTATTTTTTTATAATGCAACCTATATTGGTATGCTTTAAGGTGGTTGAGAGTAGTTTGAAAATGCTCATCAAGGATTTCAAGCTCATATAATCATGCCACTCAATAATCCTCTAAGATGAGGTTATGTAACACACACAAAGAGGGTAGCTCAACCTCAATTGGAAATATTTATTTGGAAATATAAATAAGGAATTATGGGGTGGTTCCTATGGGAGTATGAATTCTAGTGTGATAAAACCAAAGGGTAGGATTAAGATTAAGGTGTCAATCACAACAAGAATCATTTATAACTTTCTTGAGGATTTTTGATGATAGTTTTAGTGGATGCCTTGACTTGGCTACTAGCTTGTGGGTAATATGGGGTGGACCACTTTTCTTGATATGGATCTCATAAAGGGATCACACTTCATGGTTTTCGAAGGATTTTTTATTGTTTTTGATAATGGTAGATGGGATGCCAAAATGAAAAAAAATATGGTTAAGGATAAATTTGAATATTTGGATGCTGGTGGTAAAATTTATTAAAATTGCTTCAATCAACTTGGTGAAATAATTAGTACATGTAATAATGAATTTATGGATATTAGAGGAGGTGGTATTGATCTTATAAATGAGATCAAGGCCTCATGTACAGAGAAGGGCCATGGAGTGGTGATGGGCTAGAGATATTACGATGGTGCATGAATTAGGTCCCCATATTTTTAATAAGAAAGGAACTTTTTCACTTGTTAATAGGCATATGATTCCATGGTAGGTCAATAATATCATGTGTGAAAGAGATTCTTGACTAGGATCATGTCATTCGTATGAGTATGAGTACCACAAATACTATTATGGAATTCCTAAAGTGCTAGGTTAGCCTTGTTTGAGTTGGGAAACCTAAGAAAAGTGCTAATGTAGCCTCTATGGTAGAGCATGCTATCAAGGAGGGAGTGATGAGCGATGTGTTGAACAAGGGATTTATCAACTTGGTGGGTGATTTATCTAGAGGAATAGTTTGGCTTTTGAGATAAGTATATATGTAGCTATACTATGGAGTGTTAATACCAACAATATTATATACCATATTGGAGCCTGGAATATCTAAGAAATAATGTTTAAAACTATCCATTGTGCATTTATAAGGTACAAGTTTTTCATCGTTAGTAAGGAACTCATCATTGACCTATTTGAATAAGTTAACTATGAATCACTAAATACCTATAAGTGCTCTAGATGTTTGATTGTATTGCTAGTTTTAGACTAGATATTAATGCCTCATATTTTTATTTGTTGCTTGTACAAGGGAATCCAGTGCAACATTATTTTGGGATGAAATAACCTTGAGGGGTGATGAAAAGTATGTCATCACCTAATCCATGTGAGGTAAAAGATCCATCAAAGTATAATATCTATAGTTTGGATTCTTCAATGTGAATGGTGTATTTATCAGGAAATTATGTGGTCAAAGGATGATAGTCTAATAACTAATTTGTTATGACTTTCCCCTTGATTATGTTTTGATTAAGATACTCAATATCAAACTCACTAAGGATCATATCCAACTTTTTCATTCTATTGGTAAGGGTTGCCAATAGATCCATTGTTAAAAGCAATTCACTGACCTAGATGTATTATATTTAATTTATCAACCAAGGAATTGTAATTTCTTGGGTGATGTTGGAACTATATGTGCACCTAAGAATTCTAAGTTTGTCCTAATAAATTGTGTATAAGAGAGTTATCAAAAACAACTTCATTTGAAATAAATTTAACTAAAAATAAATTTATCTAGAGCAAACCTAATTGAATAACAATTTCTACAAGTAAAAGCTCATATGAGTTAAATGATTAATGACTCAACTATGCTACAACTACTTACAATAATTGTGATAACGATTAATTAATACTTCAATAATTCAGTTCAACTTTAAATTAGGAAATACAACATAGCAATTTATTCTATTGTTTGTAATAACCTAAACTACAAGGAGCATTGCAGTTACCTCAAGTGGCCCTCACTTGAGTCATTGCAATCCCATGACATCCTTCTTAAATATTAACTCAAAATTTTATGGAAACGACTATATATATCTTTATTGTAATTTAAACAGATAAAAAAAGAACAAAGTATCAATTTGATAGGAAAAGTACTTATATCCAAATCTACTAACATTAGAATACTAGATCCCCAACCTCTCACAATATATAACATATATATAGGACCTCGAGAGTTATTCTTGGACTCAAAGCAACTTGTAAACAACTGTCAAATCTTCCAAAAACATAGGAAGATGACTAAATCTTATTCTAAATAGTAATGAAAAACTAAGCATGCAAAGGTGAGAGTGTCATAATCACATTAATAATTTGCATCATAAATAAGATAGTTATAACTAAAATTATGTCAATAGAGCATAACTTATTTGTGAGCCATGACTAGACTATTATTAAAAATATCTTATTTCCTCCATGACTATCTGAAACATAGAGAAAGTGGTGATCCTAGCTTAAATGCAATAGAACCTAGGATCACTTTTGCTTTCTCCAAAGGATCATTAGGATGCAGACCAATAAGGTGATTAGATTGACTTTCAACCTTGTAGGTGAGCCAATCAGACCCATAGCTACCTCATTTTGGGTGTTGGAATTGATTTACCTTGATTAACCTAACTAGAATATGTGCCCTAATATAAAAATGCTAGATTTTGAAAACTAAGACACTATAATAGAAATTTGCAAGCAGATCTGAGAAAGGTAGAGCTCTGTGTGCACTTGCCTTGTAAATTTGGAGACAGTTTGAGTAGGAGCACAAAATAGACCAAGGGTGTTTATGTCCTTGTAGGGATATTTCAAATATATTTTTGTAGTCCTCTAATGCCAGATTTGAACTTCTTGATTCCACATGCATTTTTTTCATATCACTATCAAATAATTTTGTGAGTTTTTGTGGCTTGTCAATGTGTAGCTCTTTGAATGCAGCAATGGAAAATGGATCTTCAAGCTTCCTTCAATCTCATTCAAACTTGAAACTTGTACATTCAAAGAGAGAGGAAGGGTTGTGTCATTTAGGGGCTTTCCTTAGTCAAACCTTGTGTTAGTGTTTCCACTTCCACAATTGTAATGCCAATGATAGGAAAGATAAATGATAGGAAGAAATGATGAATCAAAAAAGTGCTGCTACTCACCACCCTTCAATGGATTCCTTGAAGGAATGAAGTCATGCACATAACCTCAAGGTCTTGAATCATGCTTGCTTGAATTGTGTGAATTTCTTGGAGACCTACAAAAGGGTTAGCCTTCACAAACAATGATAACATGAAAATGCATAAACTCACATAAAATTTGACATGATGTTTGGATCTTGAATTGTTGTAATAAATCACTAAAATTTTGCACTTGAATTGCTTGATAGTGATCTTGATAATGCTTGATCATAAGTTTTGCCAATGGTTGCTAGATAGATTTCAAATGATGCAATGACTAGGTATTTATAGGAATTTATTCAATTTCCCGCTAATTAGATCTTGATAGCCGACATTTGCAACTTGAATTACAAACCATAAAATTCCAACACTAACATATTTAAATTTGGGACCAAGAAAAATAGGGGGACGTTGTCTCCAAGGGCGTCTCTTTCCCAACCCTATTTTCTAGAATTTAAGGTGTCAGGGATAAAGTATTAGATAAATGCATTTGTTTTCTACTTAAAATTTATCGATAATTGTTAAAAATTGGCCTTATAATGTATAATTTAGGAAATTAGGGGTTCAATCAGGTCCAATAAATTAAGGGGGAGAAAAACATAGTGTGAAATTGTCAAGGTGACAATTTACGATGCTACATTTAGCCCCCACTTTAGTGAGAGTATGAACTTACACTTAGACTCACACTAAATGTTGAAGAGATAGTATGACTAAGGATCTAGGGGGAGTGCACAAGCCCTTAGGATCTAAGACCCTACAAGAAGACAACATAAGAAAAAAGGAACACACACATTATTGAATTGCAACAAGACAACATGCACAAACATTCATGTTGGAAAACACAAAGCATACACGATGAAAACACATGGCATGATAGAACATAAAGATGACAATGAAATGAAAAAAATAAAAATTAAACACAAAGGAGACACACAAAAGACACATAACTAAAACACAAGGTTAGTACTAAAGGGATTCAAGTCAATAAGGCAAAAATACCTCAAAATTAAATTATCTCAAATACCAAATGTCACCCATCAAATAAATGAATTCTCCCATGAGGACTAGAAAGTTGTGTTATGACACATTACTCATGAACCATATGGATATATTGGCTAGAAAGTTGCATTATGCTAGGTGTCCATGCAAAGGCATTCATGACTCATATAATAGAAAAGTATGATATTTGCTAGGTGAATCATAAATCGAAGGAAACACAAGGTCTAGTGAAGTCTGATATTCACTAGGTGAGCCCCCAAGACAAAGTAGAATTTAAATAAGAAACACAAAAGGTCTAGTGAAGTCTAATATTCACTAAGTGTGTAACCAAGACAAAGTAGTAAAATGAGAAACACACAAGGTCTAATGAAGTTTGATATTCACTAGGTGTGTACCCATTAACAACCATACCAAGAGCTATACCCCCTAATAAATCTGATAAGGCACTACAAAAATGCTCGAAATGATATGCCAATGCAACACTAAGTTCAACGCGTGTGAACAAAGTGAAGAAAAAATTTCAATGTCAATGCACCACTAAGTTCAACGCGTGTGAACAAAGTGAATCAAAAAATGCCAATGTCAATGCACCACTAAGTCCAATGTGTGTGAACAAAGTGAAGCAAAAATTCCAATTTCAATGTAACACTAAGTCTAAGGTATGTGAACAAAGTGAAATGAAAATGAAAAACTCACCTATGAAGGTGCAAAAACTTTCCTAATAAGGCACATAAACAATGAAAAGGTAAGGCCAAAACCTCAAGGGGTGTTATAAATAACACCACCACAAAATGTGATTTACAAAAAATCCAACAAAAGGGCTTTGCTTAATACATGAAAGGTCACACCTTATGGAATATCACACATGACATCACCACCAAGAGAGGACTAGTCATGGAATAGGAGGCTCACACCTTTGGGAATACTAGCCCTAGCATTTCCACCAAGGGGAACACCATATGCCAAGAAAGGTTACACACCTAGAGGACATCAAGCCCAATATCACCACAAAGGAGACACAACATAGATTGAGAAGGCCACACTTCCATTGAAAAGGTCACACTCTCTAGGAGATGTATGCTATCATCACTAAAAAGGGACCATTTCTTATATAATCAATGAGCGAGGGATCATATGCCCCCCCTTAAAATGTTAGTGTATTTACTACACTAACATTTTAAGGAGACACAAAGAGATCCCTTTCTAGAATTAATACACCTAATATAAGGCTACCTAACCCCTTGCCTCCAAGTGTAGGGACAAAGATGAACCCAAAATGGATGATAGTATGTTGCTCCTTGGGAGATGACATATGATTGCATAAAGCCTAGTTTATACCCCCATGCATGGTAGTGAGTGTTGTGTGATACTACAACTACTACATGGCAAGGAGCAAAACAAATTTCTATCATTCAATCACGTAAGGGTCAAACACTTTCAATTTCCTTTTCAAAGCACCACATTCATTAGTAGTGTGTCCAAATATTATATGGTACACATGGTAGGATGTTTTTATTCTTTCCTTTCTTATCTCCTCAGTTGCATGAAGGTGGTAATGTAATGTATCCTAAGTTTAGAAATGTAGCTAAAGCATGTTCAGTCTTGGATAAAGAAAGCGGAGTCGGTAGCACACCTTTCTTACTAGGACCATGGACTTTGTATTTCTTAGTTGGTGGAATAAATTTTTTATGCAAAGGAGGAAGACCTTGGTAACCTATGCCTTTGGTATCTTTAGATGATGTTTATTTCAAAAGGGGATGGATTTCATGTTCATTATTTATGTCACATCCTTGTTTTCTCAAGATCTTAAACCCTTGTCCATAGCTTTGTTCCAAGTTAATAGGTTTTTTTGTGACTTTGTTCTCATTAGATGGAGGATCATTGAGTGGTATATTTTTCTTGTGATTGTTATTGATAGGTTATTCCATGTGCATTAGTTGAAGTATGAATTGCAAGTCACTTTTATTATGTAGTTTGGAAAACATTTCATGTGGTGGCATGGTGGGTGGTGTTGATTGTTGATATGGGTGATTATGGAATGCCATTGAAGGATAAAAGGTTGCATTGTTCTCGAGGTTACTCCAAGAATTATGTATGAATTTATTCATGCTCCCTTCATCTTGTCGGGCAAGATATCTTTAGTAAGGAAACATGAGTTCGAAGGTGAAGGATCATCATTTGTATTAGGTTCATCACTAAACAAACTACTTGAAACATCAACCAAGAATTTCAAAGAACTCAACATTTTACCAAAACATTGAGCCATTATGTTGATATGGTGCTTGTAGTAAGGTTCAAATTGTTATGCAATGGGTAATTGGAAAATAGACACATATCCAAATATAGGATCTTGAGAGAGTTCTATCACAGAAGTTTGAGTAAAAAAATGCAAGAGGACAAAGCCGCCCAAGGGCATCTATGTCCTAGATAGGGTTTCAGGAAATTCAAATTTTGACTATGTATGATATTGCTTAAGGCTTCTAGTTATGTTTGCAAGCATGTCTGAAAGTGATTTTTTTTCCAAAATTTGCTCAATTTATGTAAATGCAAGTGTATAACAATGTTTATGCAATAAATGACAATTTTGAGTACAATTTTCTGATCTAAATGCAAAAAATGATTAATTCTAAGATGCCAAAATTTGAAAAATGATGATTTTGATGTAATTTTGAAACAAATCAATGTAAAAATTTTCACTTTTTGAGCTATATGAAAGATTCCTAAATGAATGTTGTTAATAATTCTAAATCAATAATCAACAAGCAAAAAGAAACTAAGGACACATAAACAAAGAATTGAGCACAATTTTGTTGAGCCAAGATAGTGGGACAAAGCTGCCCAAGGGTGTTCCTATCCTAGATAGGGTTTCAAAAAAATGAAAGTTTGATTGTTTATTAGACTATTTAAGGACTCTGTATCTATGTGCAAATGGGTTTAAAATTCAATATTTCTCTAGTTTCTCAATTTAAGACAAGGTAACTCAAATGCTAATGTGAAACAATGTTTGAACAACATATGAGAATTGTGAATGCAATTTTAAGTGTAGATTTGACCTAAATGATTGAAATTTACCTTATTGCAACATATGATGCAATATGATATGCAATTATTTTATTTTATTTTTTGATTTTTTATGTTTTTTTTTTATGCAAAAGTAAATCCCTAAGTGAACAATGTAAAACAATGCAATGCAAAACTTAGATCTAAGGTTGAATTATTTCATATCATAGAAGGTTTATGATGTTAAAATGTCAGGTTCAAATAAATGAAACATAGAGAAAGGGGTGATCCTAAGTCTAAATGTAATAAAACCTAGGATCACTTTTGCTTTCTCCAAAGGATCATTAGGATGCAGACCAACAAGGTGATTAGATTGATTTTCAACATTGTAGGTGAGCCAATTAGACCTAGATTTACATCTTTTTGGGCATTGGAATTTATTTTCCTTGATTAACCTAATTAGACTATATGCCCTAATATGAAATGCTAGATTCTGGTAAATGAGACACTATAACAAAAATTTGCAAGCAGATCTGAGAAAGGAAGAGCTCTATGCACCTGCCTTGTAAATTTGGAGACGACTTGAATAGGAGGAAAAAGCCGCCCAAGGGAATCTATGTCCTTGTAGGGTTATTCTGGATTTATTTTCGTAGTCCTTTGATGTTGGATCTGAGCTTCCTAATTCCACCTACAAATTCATTGGATCACCGTCAAATAATTTTGTGAGTTTTTGTGGCTTGTCAATGTGTAGAGCTTTGAATGCAACAATAAAAAATGGATCTTCAAGCTTCCTTAAATCTCCTTCAAACTTGAAACCTTCACATGCAAAGAGAGAGGAAGGGTTGTGCCATTTAGGGGCTTGCCTTAGTCAAACCCCATTTAGTGTTTCCATTTCCACAATGGCAATGTCAATGGTAGGAAAGATAAATGATAGGAAGGAATGATGAATCAAAAAAGTGTTGAAACTCACCACCCTTCAATGGATTCCTTGAAGGAATGAGGTCATGTACATCACCTCAAGGTCTTGAATTTTTCTTTCTTGAATTGCTTGAATTTCTTGGAGACCTACAAAATATTGGTTTGTGTGTTGGGAACTTGATTATCTTGTGGTTATGGAAAGAATTTTCTTTATTGTACCTAGTTTCATCTCAATTTATATTATTTATCTTTAGTTAAAAGAGTGGAGGTTAATGATATTCCATTTTATTGGGATCTATGTACTTTGGGAAGTTTTCACGTGGCTAGGTCAGATCCCACTACCTCAAAAACATATCCCTAAGACCATTGTAAACATCCAAAAATGAGAAAGTTATGCATTATCTCATGAAAAAATAGCCTTGTTTTTTAGTTCCCATAAATATTTCCTTCTCTATTTTATTATGTTTTGGTTGGGATTGGGTTTCAGGCTAGAACTAAGACCTAGAACTCACCAAGGTTCCAAGTCCATATTGAGGTCCAAAATCCACCATTCAAAGGAAAATCCTTATTTAATTCAACAATCCATAGGCGTATAAAGGAACCAAGCACTTGGAACCTTAGTTCTATGTTGGTGGATCATGGGCATCAAAGTGAACATTAGACTTGTGTAACATACCCATTGTTCTACCCTTTGATTTTACCTATGTTTTTCCCATAAGTGAATAATTTATGATGCCAATACTTAGAAATACATATTTTCTTTCCAAACACAATAACAATATGGACATTTGAAATAACTTTATTCCAAACTTTCTCATTTTATTATAATGACACATTACAAAAACCCAAGTAATGATTCCATATTACATAATTCCATGATAATATTTCATATTTACAATTTCCAGAGATGGATACATGAATACATAACTTCTAAGAGCTTACTGAAATACAAAGATACAAACTGGTCTAGATGTCCCAACATTGGTGCATACATTCTAGATGTCCCCATTATTTGATGCATACATTCTAGTTTTCCCCAATTCTAGCACATACATCCTTAAATCTTGGCTACCAACTGCGTGAGGAGAAGTATCACTCAAGTTCTTTTATGCCAACCACAAACTTATTATGGTCCCCCGCACATCTACCAAATTGGTAAGATGTCCCTACCCTTCGATGAAGATATTGGTTTGGTAACCTCATAATCCTAGCCTTCTCTGAGCATGATGTTGTGTCCTACATATCTAGAGCTACCATACGATGGCTACAACCTACATGTATGACAATCCCTGCCTAGTATGCAAACCTAGATCACAATGAGTTGACAATATAAACAATGGAAAATTACACTACTTTGGCAAAAGAATTCAACACACAGTACTTCAAGTGGGAGTCATATGTCCACCCACCTTTCTTAGCTTGATTTGGTTTATGACCATTCATACTCTTTTAATACATAAAAAGAAAGAGATGACATAACAACTTGACTATCTAGGTTACACCCTTTCCTATGGATTATCCTAACCCCATGAATAACCAAGTTAATCATATGGTATACATAATGCCACAACATTAAAAGATTCCATTTCAAAAATTATAATCTCATCAATAATGACTTCAATTCAAAAGTAGGATTTCAACAATAAATGACTTCAATCAAAAGTATAATATCATCAATAAATGAACTCAATCTAAAATATAATCTTTAACAATAAATAACTTCAATCAATTTATAATCACCAATCACATGATCAATTTGATCATATAGGTTAATCCCAACCTATTTTCCTCATTCAATAATCAAGTAAACAACCCAACCAAATAGATTAATCCCAATAGGTAGGGTTTCAATCAAAAGTGATGCAATGATCAAGTGATTATAAAAAAATCATAAACCCTCTCTTTCAATATACCTCAAATATTCACAAGTTTACAATGTTTACTATATTTGTATATAATCTAGTGGACATTAACTTGAAATTTTTGTGTGCTTTTGCACCTACAATTCCTCTTCTCAATACGGCTTTGGATTGTCAGAACGTGAGTCCTCTTCTAGAATTCCATGAATAGGAATAGACTCTTTAATAACTTAATTAGAAAATACATTTTTCAACCCTACTGTTGAATATTGATATAACCATCGAGTACACACCCTACCCTAAGGAAAATACTCTCTTCCTAATTTCAAGGAGATATGAGTAATCAATCAAGTATAGCTTATCAATATGGTTTACATAACATTACAACCTATCAATGATGACATTTCTATCATACCATCATACTTGTTGTATTTCTAACCCCATTATCCACAAAGGTTTACCTAACATCATAAGCTAACAAATCCCAGATGGCACTTCAATGTAATATAAATCTATTCTTCACAAACTAAGTATAGTTTAAATAGCATCTCAGTCATATAAACTCCAATATATAATATATAGGAATAACCCAACAAAGAGGTTTCACCAAAACAAGGCTCAACTATGAAACATGCAAGCTTATCCAAACCAAGATATAAACCAAGTTCACAAAAGCAACTTAACATATACTTTAAACAATCCTTTCCAAACAAGGCATTCAAAAACAAATAACCTTTCAAACTTAAAATAATAAAGGAGTAGAAATTAGCATGCCAGTATTAAAAGCTCCAATTGATATACTTCCTCCTAGGTCATCTTCCACAAGCCCGTTTGCAACTCATTCAAGACACAACCTAACACCAATCTCTAGTTTCTCACTTACAAACTCTCAATAATTGCAAATTATCAAACTACTCTCCTCACAAAGCTCTTCACAAATACTCTTGCACAGGAAATGCAACAAAATAACAACGTAGAAATAAGAATGAAAGGTATATGAAATGGTAGAGAGAGCACCTCTATATATACTAAAAATTTAGCAACCAAAGGCTATAAATGAGCTAACAAAGCTGCCACCTTCTATTTCCATGCAACGACTCGACTAATTAAACTCTCAGATTGCAACACATGAAAGTCCTCACATTTTGAATGGTTGAGTCAACTTAATTCATGAGACAACATGACTCTTTTAATGATTCAAGGAACAAAAATTCCCTTTAGTAGGTTTCCTACTTGGTTTGCAAGTTGACTACCTTCTTATATTGTTTCCAACTTAACATTGATTGAGTTTTATGCATATGTAATGGTTTAATCTGGTTTTGGGCACAAGTTTAGACTTATTTTTTCTTCCACATTCTATAGATTTGGTGCCACATATTCACCTTTTAGCACCCTATGTTATAGTACAACCAAAGACTATTTCAATATGGTTAAGTCTGCCTTTATTCCTCGCTATGCATAAACTGTATTCCTATTCCTATGCGTGGTGCATAAGTCTTTATTGAATTTATCTTAGTTTGCTTAAATCATAGTTTATTAAATTTTCCATAGAAACTTACATATGTCAACACTTTAATGCACTTTTACCTATTTGATAGCACATTAATATATACTACAATGCCATATTATGCTATGCTTTAAACAGATAATCTTCTATGCTATAGTAATGCACTGCATAATGCATAATACCTACCCCCTTATATTTTTGTGTTGGTTTCATTGCATCAATGACTTTTAATGTATTAAAAAGGTCTCATTTATAGTGCTACCTATGTGCTAGTTTAAAGCTTTGAATATTGTTTACTTACAAATGATAAAGACTATAAACCAATGTGTTGGATTTTAATTGTTCGCTTTGCAAACAAATCAATACATATACCCTGTGTTTTATCTTGAATTTGACTTCCTCTTATATGCAATATATGCACAACAATAGTTTATCCATTCTTTTCCTATATGGAAACACACCATTTATGCACTAAGTTTATTTCTTGAGGCATTTTAATATGTACTCATAATATTATATATATATATATATATATATTCATAAAAAAAATTCTTTGGTTTTTATCAATGAGCATATATCTTTATCGATGAGCATATACATAAAATGTGTACACATATATGTCATAAACATAAAATTGATATCCCTATGCATATTATGTAACACATGCATGAGTTACCGCTCACACATATATACACTCAATGTTTATACTTACCAATATAAATATAAGTACACGAAGAATAATTTTTACTCAATATAGAGATTTAGTCATGTAGTTCAAACATATGAATCAATCATGAAATCAAGACCAAAAAACCAAGACCGGTCTAGAAACCAAAGACTAAAACTAAATTCATTCAAATCATCCCCAAACTATGACCAAAGATTACTTACCCGATTTCATGAACTAACTTGACTCTATTTGACCAACTAGGTTATGAGTGTGTGATAGCTCAGTTAGGCTCGTTAAGGGTTACCAAACCGAGTTCTTCTCCTGAGTGATACTCCCCCTCTCTTTTGGAGGCTTGATTCATTTCCTTCATCCAACTTAGTACATCACGAAGGTAGTTAGCCGTTCACATGAAATTCATTTGTATCATTAATCATTTGCATCATAAAAGCATTAAAGTATTCTCATTGCAATACATATTCATTCATCACATTTTCCATTAGTATAAAACATAATCGAACCTTCAAAATCAATATCGTCTTAATGCATATTTTAGTATTTCATTTACCTATTAAACATATTAAGGTCACAATTTATATTTATCACCATTTTCACTCGTGGAGGTAAAAGTAATTGGGTATATGAGAAAGAAATAGGGTGTAACATACTTCCCCCCTTGTGAAACATCATCCCCAATGATTTAAAGAGCCAAAACATACAAATAAAGTCAAATAAAGGTTTTACTTTCAATTTTTCCAAATCATGAAAGAAATAAGTAAATTATCATAAATATGCAAATAATCTTCCCTCATAGCACTATCTTATGCAATCTTATCTTTCTTGGACCTTGCATTGAGTGACTTGTTAACCCATGAGAAGAACTTGTGTGCTTCACTCTTACTTTCTCTCTCAAAGAACTATACATCATAATTATATTAACTCATATGTATATCATAAGTACAATAGTAACTATATCCTATATGACATCTATACTATAGTGACTAGAAAAACACGTTGTCCTTGGCTAATACAATTATCCTTAGTGTAACCCAAATAGAAAAGGAATGTTGGTATATTGTGCACTACACCATGGGTCCCATCCTTCCCTTTGGTCTTTACACCATCAAATGACTCAGAAGTTGAGACCGTCCATCACTAACGCTAGTATTTACCTTTAGCATAGTAGTATTGCTTCTTAATTTAAGCTTTGTATCAACAAAGTTTTCCTTCATCATTTTGATCTACTATTCTATTTTGACAACATTTCTGGGTCAAGGTTGATCCTATTGCCTAGCTTATAAAAAATTAACCCTTCTTGTATAATGCTTCAAATGGATCAAATTTCTATGATAGAAGTTTATTATAATAAAAATATTCCACAAATCTTCCAAGACTTGGTTTATCTCTTTTGCATGACTGGATGACCTAAAGTAATAAGTTGAGCATACATTCATTTGACTTTTCAAGAAGGTGATCATGGTTTACACAAAACCTTAGCATTACTTGCTTATCCCCTATCTGAGATAACTTTCTCAGGAACATTAAGCAACTGCTTACACAAATTTGTTTTTTAGGATTGATATCCTATAAATAAAATTTTCCAATCAGAATTGATTACCTTGGTGAGTTTATCCACCATAACATTATGCTAGTCCCATTGACATAGAAAGGTCAAAACTATTCCAATGATCCGCCACTTCCTCTCTAGAATTTCATGAGTATACAAGTCTTGCCGATGACCACATCCTGTCTTCATCCTTTGGAATATTGGACAACAACTTGCTACATACCTTGCAACATATTACTCAGTCCCCTTCCAGATTATAGTGGTTCCTCATTTGTTAAATAATTTTGTCATTCCTGCGTGTCTTGAATATGACATCAATTTACCTCATCTCATTTCGTAATCTCCCAAAAATTTCGTACATAGGTTCTTTCTTTGATTCACAATAGTCCATCCTAACTAAGTGAAACCTATTCCATGGACTTATACCACATTTGATTCTCAAAATATAATGATTGGATATTTTTGTGGAGCTGAAATTCCTTCATCTTAGGGCATCCATAACTTGGATTTCCATCACCTTTTAATTATTCCCAAAATCGTAGTCCGATTTCTAGCTCAATCTATCTCCTCTAATGAACATTTATATTATTTGAGTATCAATTCTCATTAAATCATGTTGGTTTGATATTATCTTCTAAAAGATGTTTAAACCATTAATACATAAATTGTTACCAAGCATGAACGTTTTTTGATAGCTCATAATCATGAGTACTTAAATCTTCCCTTTCCTTTCCCATAGGCAATAATCTTTCCTTTCATGATTAAGCATACTGCCTACCCTTTTCTAAAGCATCAATGATAACAACAAATTGATCTTTCAAAACAAATATATAAAGAATTATGTTGTATATATTTCACTTTTATTGGTCAAAAGCCTCCAACCTTTCTTGACCATTCCAAGTCTTTCACTATTACTTCCAATACCTTAACCTTCACTTTCAACAACCTTGTTGGGGTCATGGGGTACAAAAATTCAGATATAGGTTTTTAAATCATGACTTACAAAGAAGTCAAAAAGTTCTTCCAAATTGAAAATACATCTTTAAACATTGAATAGGGTACTTTTGTGAGTATATCTACTCTCCTTCTCCCCCCCTTAGTGTTTCCAAGACATTAGATCATCTTAACGTTGAACTCTTAACAATCATCCCTTTTTTTTCTTCCAAATTGATCGAATTGATTTAGCATTTCTTGTTGTTGGCTCTCTATAGTTGAATGACTATTACTTTCCTTTCTCACCTTCCATGTACACCTTAAATATACTTTTTTTTTCAAAATTGGATTCATCATTGAGTACCAATCTCTCAAAATCAACAGTTGGATCCACAATAAAAAGATCTAATGAATAATCAACAAACTTTACAAGCTAAGAGATACTCTAGTGTTTCATTCCAATTCTCTTTTCCATGTATACTAATAACCTTTTAACCATATTAAATTTCCCATTGGATCATCTTCAAATGATCATTTAAGGATCTAAACATAAGTTTACTTTCATTGACAAGTTGATAAGTTTAATTTGAACTTCAACCAAACTATGTTCTAACTGAGCCCTTGTTGGATTAGTTTGATTTTCTTTCCATGTTTTTTCCTTGCAATCACCTTTCAAAGTAATTTTGTCTCAATTCCTAGTAATTTCATTTTCTCTAATCCTTATAAACTCTAAGATTGTTTTGTTTCTTTTCCCCATTCTAATCAGAACTCCAAATTGACCTTGCCAAATCGGGTTGGTGGGATCATGTCCATTTTTATTCTTTGTAGGTTGCTTCTTTTTTTCTGACCATTCTAGTCTCTACCCTTATTCTAAGGTATCAACTTCACTCTTGATTTCGATTATCATTGAAAGATTTTAACCTTGTACTGAATCAAGTCTGTTAAGGGTTATCCAACATCTTAGTTACCTCTCTAGTTAATTTTGATTCACAAAACGTTGACTTACTACTTCAACTAAAGTTTCCAATTTATGCTAGCAATTAGTTCTTCTACCTTAAGCATTTGTATGAATAGACATAATCCATATTCGTAGATTTATAGTATCCTTATTTAATCCACAATCCTTAACACTTTGCAACCAAATTTTTCTATTAAATGAGGGGATTGTACTTTGATTTTCTTTCTCATCCTCAGAGTCCTTTAAACAATTTTGGCATTGGTATTCCTCCATAACCCTCCTACTGAACCATATCTCTCAAAATCCAAAGGTGTATCTTAATGAGAGTTTTCAACTCTAGGAATGATTCTTTCCTAGTCCCATATTATACAAGTTTTCAGGAAACTTAGCTTCCTTAATGTTTCCCCTTGCCATCCTAGCATAATAAATTTTTAACCATTAACTACCGTTAAGGTTTACATATTACTTACATAATGAGATCATAGGTTCTAGTGTTGAACCTAGTAGCTTTGATACCATGTCTAACATGCCCATTGTTCTACCCTTTGATTTTACCTATGTTTTTCCCACAAATAAATAATTTATGATGCCAATACTTAGCAATAAGTTTTTTCTTTCCAAGCACAATAACAATATGCACATTTGAAATAACTTTATTCCAAACTTTCCCATTTCATTATAAGGACACATTACAAAAAACCAAGTAATGATTCCATATTACATAATTCCATGATAACATTTCATATTTACAATTTCCATAGATGGATACATGAATACATAGCTTCTAAGAGCTTACTAAAATACAAAGATACAAACTAGTCCAGATGTCCCAACATTGGTGCATACATTCTAAATATCCGCATTCTTTGGTGCATACATTCTAGTTGTCCCCAATAGTGGCGCATACATCCTCAAATATTGGTCACCAACTGCATGAGCAGAAACATCACTCAAGTGCTTTTCCACCAACCACAGACTTACTACAGTCCCCCACACATCTACCAAACTGGTAAGATGGCCCTACCCTTTGATGAAGAGATTGGTTTGGTAACCTCATAACCCTATCCTTCTCTAAGCATGGTATCGTGCCCTACATATCTAGAGCTACCATACAATGGCTAGCAATTAGTTCTTACTACTTCAACTAAAGTTTCCAATTTATGCTAACAATTAGTTCTTCTAACTTAAGAATTCGTATGAATAGACATAATCAATATTCATAGATTTATAGTATCCTTATTTAATCCACAATCCTTAACACTTTGCAACCAATTTTTTTCTATTAAATGAGGGGATTGTACTTTGATTTTCTTTCTCATCCTTAGAGTACTTTAAACAATTTTGGCATTGGTATGCCCACATAACCGTTCTACTGAACCATATCTTTTAAAATCCAAAGGTGTATCTTAATGAGAGTTTTCAACTCTAGGAATGATTCTTTCCTAGTCCCATATTAGACAAGTTTTTAGGAAACTTAGCTTCCTTTATGTTTCCCCTTGCCATCCTAGCATAAGAAATTTTTAACCATTAACTACCATTAAGGTTTACATATTACTTACATAATGATATCATAGGTTCTAGTGTTGAACCTAGTAGCTCTGATACCATGTCTAACATGCTCACTATTCTATCCTTTGATTTTACCTATGTTTTTCCCACAAATAAATAATTTATGATGCCAATACTTAGCAATAAATTTTTTCTTTCCAAGCACAATAACAATATGCACACTTGAAATAACTTTATTCCAAACTTTCCCATTTCATTATAAGGACACATTACAAAAATCCAAGTAATGATTCCATATTACATAATTCCTTGATAACATTTCATATTTACAATTTCCATAGATGGATACATGAATACATAGTTTCTAAGAGCTTACTGAAATACAAAGATACAAACTGGTCCAGATGTCCCAACATTGATGCATACATTCTAAATGTCCCCATTCTTTGTTGCATACATTCTAGTTGTCCCTTATAGTGGTGCATAAATCCTCAAATTTGGGTCACCAACTACATGAGGAGAAGCATCACTCAAGCACTTTTCAACCAACCACAGACTTACTGCACTGCCCCACACATCTACCAAACTGGTAAGATGGCCCTACCCTTTGATGAAGAGATTGGTTTGGTAACCTCATAACCCTAGCCTTCTCTGAGCATGGTATCATGCCCTACATATCTAGAGCTACCATACAATGGCTACAACCTATACATGTATGACAATCCCTACCTAGTATGTAAACCCAGTTCACAATGAACTAACAATGAAAACAATGGAAAATTACACTAGTTTGGCCAAAGAATTCAACATGCAGTACTTCAAGTGAGAGTCATTTGCCCACCCACCTTCCTATCTTGATATGGTTTATGACCATTCATACTCTTTTCATACATAAAAATAAAGAGATGACATAACAAATTGATTATCTAGGTTACACCCTTTCCCAAGGATTATCCTAACCCCAAGAATAACCAAGTTAACCATGTGGTATACATAACGTCACAACATTAAATGACTCCATTTCAAAAAGTATGATCTCATCAATAAATGACTTTAATAATTCAAAAGTAGGATCTCAACAATAAATGACTTCAATCAAAAGTATAATATCATCAATAAATGACCTCAATCTAAAGTATAATCTTCAATAATAAACGACTTCAATCAAGTTATAATAAAAAATCATATGATCAATCAAATCATATAGGTTAATCCCAACCTATTTGCCTCATTCAATAATCAAGTAAACAACCCAACCAAATAAGTTAATCCCAATAGTTAGGGTTTCAATGTTACACCCCAATTGTGTAATTACTATTTACTATTACTATGTAGGGTAAAATGTGAATGTAATGTGAATTCACTAGATGAATAAATTGTGTATGCACTTTGTTATCATTGCTTTATGAATGAATGCCATCTCATTTAATGTTATATGAGGGAATGTGTTTATGTGATTGATGAATATTGATTTGATATTCTAACTTTGGAGATGTATTATGTATACTAAATATTTTGTGAGCAGCTGACTACTGCATGCATATGTTAGTGGTTGCAGGTATATGTTCAATTCCTCCAAGCAGAGGGGAAGTATCACTCAGAATAAGGTCTTGGTCAGGTAACTAGTAACATAACCTATTTGAGCTTACACACACCAAAATAAAATAATTGAGTTGGGTTATTAAGTGGAAGTTGGTAAGTCATCCTTAGTTAGTATGTCTGCATTAGTAAGAGTCTAGTTTACAATTGAGTGCATTATTGGGTGATGTTATTTGTTTGAGCTTATGAGTTCTCTCTTTGTTACCATGTGTGTATTGATATGTGGAACATACGAGGGTATGTGTATTCGTACACACATGCATAATGATGACAGACTAAACACACAATGGAATGTGTACATGAGGGTATGTAAGTAGACGTACCTATGCACACTCATGCACAAGTTGCTTATGCACATGGAACTATCCGAAGGAACAAACAACATGCATATGTATATGTATAGATATATCATTCGTAGTCTCTTATCAATACCATAGTAATTGTGTATGATTTTTTGTATGAATGGAATGTGTGTATATATATATAAAGTATATACATATATCCATATGTATCAATATATGCGTATGGTGGAAAATGGACATGCTCATACAAATGTATCGATACATGTATACATACACATACATGTACATAGAGGCATATATATATATGTATACAAAATTGATATAATAATATAACAATGTGATTGCTATCTTGCTGCATACCTTTGTATATCAATTATATATACAACTTTATTGAGATATGATAAATATGGATATATATACGTATATGTTATTTATATATATTTAAATGATATTTGCTATGAGATTGACTATCTAAAGCAATGATTATCAACCGATTTATAAATGCTATTTATATGGCTTTGAAGTCAATTATCTCAAACAACTTAAAGGCCGATTTACTAAACTAAATCAAGACTGACTTTGTGAAAGTAATGACTGTATTCTTTAGCAGCATGTTGTCAACAAAAAAAGAGTTTTAATCTGCAAGCATAAAGCAATCATTAAGTTGACGAGTAATGACATAATAAGTTGACGACTCCTTTTGTGGAAGTTGTTGACTTAGTAAATTGTTGAGCCATGTTTTATTAGCATTGACCAACACCTGTAAGGCGAGTAAACCAGTCATTGACTTTGTCAAATTGATTTAATATGGGAACCGACTCATCCTTTGACTGGGTCGATACAAACTTAGTGTCATTTACTTGTTATTGACTATTTCTATTGAGAAGGAATTCACGCCATCTCTGAGAATGAATAATGAAGCTTTGGTGCCACCTTTGAATCCCATTACCTATAGATTTCTATTTTGATGTGCAAACTGAATTCTATCATGTGGAGATTGAATTAGTCTCCAATTACTGTCAAAATAAGAGAGTCGATCTGTAGTTGTTTAAGCTAAGTAAGTTCTTTTATGTTCGCCACCTTTTAGCTGAAATTGAAGTGTTGTTGTGCATGCAATTCACTATCAAAGTTCATGCCTAATCTATAGGATGTATGATCTCCAAATTGCTATATAAATAGATGAGTAAATTCATTTGTTTGGACTCATTCTTTTCTGCATTATTCCTTGAGCACGTTCTGCATTTTAATTATATTTTTCCTTCAATATTTTGCCAAATATAGTGAGGGACAGCCTTGAGTATTGAGAGAGTTTTATTATCTTTTGAGAAGAAGCATTTTCCAACTTGAGAGTTAAGGGTTGTGAGATTTTGTTGGAGGATCAATATCAAGATAGTTGTTCTAAAAGTGTTGTGTTTGCAGCCAGTCAATTGGAAAGTTTAACACAGGCATGAGGATATTCTACTTTTGTTTATTCTATTTTTTGAATGAGCTATGTCTTGATTTTTTAAACTAGTCTTTGTTGTTTCTTGCATATAGAGGAAAGTATTGTTTGCTTTGAAAGAAAAGTGGAAACTATTTACTTTTTTTGTGCATTGTTTGTAAGTACTCCATGATAGGAGAGATTTTTTGACATAGGTATCCATATTATTTTAATACTAGATATGATTAAACATGGGTGGCTTAAGGAACACTCATAGCTAGATATTTACTTATGCTAGAGGGCTAGTAGGTTACCCCTAGGATTGTTATCTTGTGAAGGGAGGGAACTAGTACATTGCTTAATGAGTTGTGTTACATTAGGTTGTGTTTAAGAGGTAGGTTATCCTAGGAAGTAGATTTCCCGTGGAGAGGGATTTCCTAAGCATAGATACAATGGCCTTAAGTCAAAATGAGCTTTCCATAGTGTAGGTGAATGGTTGACCATCGCTCGATTATACTGAGTGAGAACACTTTGGCCAAAGTAGTGTGATTACCCGAGGCTCCACTATGAGTAGTGTGAATGCCCAAGACTCCACTGTTAGTTCACCGTGTCCATTTAAATGCATGAGGGATACCTAGCGTAGGTTATAAATCCTAGTCATGTAGGGAATAACACTAAGCTTAGAGTGGTATGTCGTACGGGGTTACCCAACCAATACCTTCGTTGAAGGGTAGGGACATCTATCATTGATAAATGTGTGGGGGATAGCATATGAATTCGTGGTTGGTGAAAAAGCACTTGAGTGATGCTTCTCCTCCTCAGTAGGCGATTGAAGACCAAGGTTTTTAAAGGCGGATTCCTAGACCATCTATATCTTATGCTATGAATCTCAAAGGAGTTGTGTATGTAGTTATGTTCTTTATTGAAAATATTGTACTTTGTGAATTATTGTAATGGAATGTAAATCCTTATTGCAAATTGTATAGCATCTTTGTTCATATATTTTCAATAAAGAAAGGAATTTTTTTTATTGCAATGACTTATTACATAGTTTATTTTACTCGCACAGTAAAAACTTAGGAAATTTACTTCAAGTGATCATTAGGCATGCTACATGTGGTATCAAAGCTACTAGGTTTAGCTTTGGAACCTATGAGCTCATTATTCTTTCCATCCAACATTATCTAATGTTGTGAATTCTTGTGCCAGGATGGTGTGTCTCAAATTAACAGCTTGAAAGTCAATAATAAAAAATGAGTGCTACCTTAGGGCCAAGAAGGAAAGAGAAGCCATCGTTAGAACCATAGAGGGAACTGACTATGACAATGCCATTTGGTTGAGTGACATCAAAAAATTTAGTCACGTACTTTCTCATATCAGTGATGTGAAGAGGAAGATGAAGATGAAGGCTATGTACAACAATCTACCTTTCGTTTCACCAGAAAATTTTTAGTCATTATCACTTTCTAGGGATATGCCCTAGGAAGGAAGTGTCAGTCCGACATTTATCTTTAGGGACCCTAGAGTTCTTCCAATGTCTAAAGTAATAGTAATTTCCTCAAATAACGAATCTGAGGGATATGTACCTTGAGATCAGCCAGATGTGAAATGGTCTCATGAACAAATGTCTGCGAAAAGGGTATACTATATTGTAGATGAACACTATATTGGCATTGAACCTCGTAACTATGTATCAAATTATAAATCCGAAGGCTACTCTCCATTTTGGGATATGAATGAACAAATGAGAGATGAACAATAATCTCAGTATGTAGGATATAGTCCATTAATTTATGTGTCTGAGATTGAATCTAAGGG
Organism: Sequoia sempervirens; assembly: GCA_007258455.2. NCBI lineage: Eukaryota > Viridiplantae > Streptophyta > Pinopsida > Cupressales > Cupressaceae > Sequoia > Sequoia sempervirens. The sequence goes on along the minus strand of VDFB02193867.1, from coordinate 282,968,225 downwards.
ATACTCTCCACTCGATTATCTAAATAGTCACTCCATGTAATCAAAGGATATTGAAATCCTTATGAAATGAATAAAATTATTTGTTTATCAAAAGCATGTGCTTAATCTTATGTGGAATTATTTATGTGCGTATGAATTCCATTTTTAATGTATTCCATAAGATAGTTAATAACATAATTTAGTCTAACATGGATAAAACATTCAGGTAAAATACCAATCTTGTGAAGATGGTGAGGACACGAACCAATCTTGGCGGTAGCCACGAAGTTGGGCAAGGACCAACAAGAATTGAAGCTAGACTTGACCAAATCTTGGCAAGGTTGGACAACCTTGAACAAGAAAGGGTAAGATCTAGGGTTGAGGAAGAGGTTCCCGTTAATGGGAATGGAGGTGAAAACTCTTCTCATGGACATAATGAAACCCATGATCACGAAATAGAAAAATCACCAACACCATCTGAGGAAAGAAATAAGAAGCGTATGGGTTCCAAACTATCTAGGGATATGAAGAAGATTGTTCCACCCAAGTTTGAGGGAAGCGCCAACGGTGATGAAGCTGAGGTGTGGCTTGTTCAAATGGAAAAAGTATTTTGAAATATGAAATTACACCTAGACCACTAAAGATTCCTGAGGTGCATACCAGCTAGCTGGAGAAGCTTCAACCTAGAAGATGAACAAGAAGTTGGAACTGAATATTAAATCATGGAAGCTAACATGGGGGGAATTTGTTGAGATTTTCTACAAGCAGTGGTTACCCCAACTATACTATGACCAAAAACTCACAGATTTCCAGAGTTTGAAGCAAGGAAAAATGTCGGTCAACGTGTATTGGGAGAAGTTCACCCAACTTTTGTGTTATGTTCCTCTATATCATGGGGATGAGTGCTTCCACATTATAAAATGTAGAATGGGACTTAATAATGAAATCAGAGGAGAAGTAGATATTCATGGTCTAACAACTGTGGATCTTGTAAATGAGAAGGAAATTAAGCAGGAGCAAAATATTAGGGCTATCTCCAACCGGCAAGAAAGTAAAGATTGTAAGAAGGTTGTGGAAATTCTTGACAAGCCAACTTCAAAGAAGGTGGAGGTTGCACAAAATTTACCTAAGCTAGGAGAAAAAGGTAATCACAATAGTGGAAAAGAGTTGAGAAGGGAGTGGAGGAAGAATGGTTCCAACTGTGGAAATACCAACAACATTAGTGGAAACGCTAGTGGATCAACCCGCAAAGAAGAGGGTACCATTTATGGGATGCTATACTTGTGGGGGAGACCATTTTTCTAGAGATTTTCCCAATAGGCCTTTCAAAATTTCACTACCAACCCAACTAGTAATGTTCCAATAGAGGATACATGCAATAGTGGATGAATGCCAAGCAGAGTATCAGACAACAACCATTGAGACTCCATGTATTTTTTTTGGTTTACCCATTTCAGTTCTTATTGATATTGGAGCAACTGAGAATTTCATTTCACCTAGAGTAGCTAAGCAATTATCTAGAAAGGATGGACACATGGCAACGTCTTGGGATGTAGAGTATGCAAATCAGACAAGAGCAAAGGTGGAACAATGTTTGTTCGAGGCTAGGATAGAGTTACCTTGTTTCTCTACAGAAGTAAACCTATATGTTGCACCTTTAGAATCTTATGATGTTATCTTAGGTATGAATTCGTTGTGGAGACATAGGGGTAAGATAGATTGCCATGCGAAAACCATTGAGTTCCTAGATTATTTTGGTAACTGAGTCAAGTTCCAAGGGATACCTAGAGAGGTGAAGATTCGTCAAATCTCGACAATGCAACTAGTGAGGGTTGAGAAGAAAGGGTGCAAACTCTTTGTCGTTAAGATTGAAGAACTTGGAGAAGAGCTTGATAACTTGGATTCCTAGAGCTTCCAACAAATGGAAGACGATGAAATAGATGACACTAGAATTTCGGACATGTAAACATATCCTATATTAAGAATTTTTTTGGATGTGTTTCCAGGTGAGTTACCTAGGTTACCATTGAAGAGGATATTTGATTTCTATATAGATATAGTTCCAAGGTCTGAACTGATTTCCAAGGTACCTTATAGGATGAAAACAACTGAGCTAATGGAGCTTAAGGTGCAGTTGGATGAACTGTTGTCAAAAGGGTTGATAAGACCAAGTGTTTTGCCTTGGGGAGCGTTGATCGGTTTTTTTGAAAAAGAAGGATGGTACTTTGTGATTATGCATCGACTATCATATGCTTAACAAAGCCAAAATGAAGAATAATTATTTGTTACCTCACATTGATGGTCTTTTTGATCAAATGAGGGGAGTTGTCATATTTTCTAAAATAGATCTGAGATATGGATATCACCAATTGATAATTAGAGATGGAGATATCCTTAAGATTGCATTCAAAACTAGATATGGGCACTATGAGTTCACAATTTTACCATTTGGGTTAAGAAATGCACCTGCTGCATTTATGAATCTGATGAATAGTGTATTTAGGGATTGTCTAGATAAATTTGTCTTGGTTTTTCTTGATGACATCCTGATTTATTCCAAGGATGAGGAAGATCACTACATAGAAATTTAGAGATAGTTCTACAATGTTTAAGAGAGCACAAGTTGTATGGTAAACTCTCTAAGTGTACTTGCTTCCAAAGGAGAGTGCATTATCTAGGGCATATGATCGCGAAGGATAGAATCTCCGTAGATATCACTAAGATCAAGGCAGTACTTGAGTGGACAATACCCAAGAATGTGTCTGAGGTAAGAAGTTTTATGGGTCTAGCAAGGTACTAGAGAAAGTTTGTTGCGAACTTCTCCAAGATTGATTTTCCAATCACTTCTTTATAGAGGAAAGAGAATAAGTTTGAGTGGACTGAGAAGTGCCAAAAATCTTTTGATCTACTTAAAGAAAAGTTGACCACTGCACTGATCTTAAAAGTACTAGATCCTGAGGGTAACTTTACGGTTATCACAGATGCATGCGGGGAAGGTTTAGGAGGCATGTTGATGCAAGATGGGCAAGTGATTGCTTATGAATTTAGAAAGCTAAAACCTTATGAGAAAAATTATGTGGCGCGTGATTTGGAGTTAGTAGTTGTAGTTCACGCTTTACAAATGTGGAGGCACTACTTGTTAGGAAAACCCTTTGAATTGAAAACTGACCATAATGGGTTAAAGTACCTTTTTACTCAACCTAATCTAAATGATAGGCAAAGAAGGTGGTTAGAGTTAATGATTGACCATGATTTCAATATTAGTTATATAAAAGGGAAAGAGAATCAGGTTGTCGACGCCTTGATTTGAAGATGTCATATTGCTTCAATAGTAACGATTCAAATTGACTTTAAGGGACAAGTGTTGCAAAAGTGCAAAGAGGATGAGTACTACTTGCAAGTCAAGCATACACTCACTAATAATCCACAAGATTCTAGGTATGAGGGTTTTCATTTTGAATCTAACAAATTGCTTAGATATAAAGGTAAGATGTATGTTCTTGACGTAGTGGAGTTAAGGAATCTGGTATGGAAAGAAGTACATGAAGCACTGTACTCTAGACACCCTGAAGTGACGAAAATGATGGCTGGTGTGAAGTTGTTATCTTTTTGGAAAGGGATGAAAGGAGATGTTGCTAATTTTGTGGCTAGGTGTCTAGAATGTCAAAGGGTGAAAGCGAATCATCATCATCCAACAGGCTTGTTATATCCACATGACATACCATAGAGGAAGTGGCAAGTCATAAGTATGGACTTTGTGCAAGGATTGCCTATGTCAAGGAATAAGCATAATGCCATTCTTATGGTAGTAGATAAGCTTACCAAAGTCACAAAATTCATACCTGAGAATCTAACTGATGGAGCACCTCTCATAGCAAGGAAGTTTGTGCAAGAAGTGTTTAGGCTGCATGGAATTCCAAAGAAGATTATCTTGGATAGGGATGCATGAGTCACTTCTAGGTTTTGGTAAACCTTATTTTCTGCACTTGGGACTCAGTTGATTATTAGCTTAGAATATCATCTAGAAACGAATGGACAAAGAGAAACAGTGAATCAATTATAAGAAGACCTATTGAGAATGTATTGCATGGATCAACAGTAAAAGTGGGAAGACTACTTACCCTTAGTCGAATTTTCTTACAACAATTCTTATCATTCTGAGATAAAGACCGCTCCTTTCGAAGCATTCTATGGTCGAAAGTGTCAAACTCCTATAAGTTGGGATAGACTTGAGGATAGAGTGAGTCTTGGGCCAGAGATGTTAGCTGAAATGGATGACCAAGTTAAGATTGTTAAGAAAAGGTTGGCTAAAGCTAACGATCGACAAAAAAGCTATGCCGATGCTAAGAGAGTGCCCCAAATTTTTTCCATAGGTGACAAAGTGTTATTAAGAGTGAAACCCCACAAAAGCTCCATCAAATTTGGAAAGTCTTCCAAGTTAGTCCCGCGTTATGTTGGACCTTTTGAGATTCTAGAGGAAGTGAATCCGATTGCCTATCGAATAGCATTGCCACCAGCTCTTGCCAAGATGCATAATGTCTTCCATGTGTCTTACCTAATGAGGTATGTACCCGGTGATAATCACATGATTGATTGTATTGCTTTATAGGTACAAGACCTTGGAGTGGTAATACTCGAGCCCATTAAGGTGCTCAGAAAATGTAAGATTCACTTATGTAACAGGGAGGTTTTGTATTGCAAAGTCTAGTGGGATCAACATGCACAAAAGACTCATCCACTTGGGAGGATTCTGTTGATATTCAACAAAAGTTTCCTCATAATTTAGATGCTTATGAGAATGCTTGAAACAATATGTTTCAATTGTTTATTTTGTTTTATGTTGCTACATAAAAATCATTGAGGATGATGATTCACAAGAGGTGGAGTATGTTACACCCCAATTGTGTAATTACTATTTACTATTACTTTGTAGGGTAAAATGTGAATGTGATGTGAATTTAGTAGATGAATAAATTTTGTGTGTACTTTGTTATCACCACTTTATGAATGAATGTCATCTCATTTAATGTTATATGAAGGAATGCATTTATGTGATTGATGAATATTGAATTGATATTCTAACTTTGGAGATGTATTATGTATACTACATATTTTGTGAACAATTGATTGCCCTGAGCATATGTTAGTGGTTGTAGGTATATGCTCAATTCCTCCAGGCGGAGGGGAAGTATCACTCAGGTGATGGTCTTGGTCGGGTAACCAGTAACGTAACCTATCTGAGCTTACACACACCACAATAAAATAATTGAGTTGGGTTATTAAGTGGAAGTTGGTTAGTCATCCTTAGTTAGTATGTCTGCATTAGTAAGAGTCTAGTTTACTATTGAGTGCATTATTGGGTGATGTTATCTATTTGAGCTTATGATTTCTTTCTTTGTTACCATGCTTGTATTGATATGTGGAACATACGAGGGTATGTGCATGCGTATACACATGCATGACGATGATAGACTATACACAAAATGGAACACATACATGAGGGTACATAGGTAGACATACCTATGCACACTCATGCACGAGTTGCTTATGCACATGGAACTATCTGAAGGAACCAACGATATGCATATGTATACATATAGATATATTGTTTGTAGTCTCTTATCAATACCATAGTAATTGTGTATGATTTTGTGTATGAATCGAATGTGTATATATATATATATAAAGTATATACATATATCCATATGTATATAGTGTATCAATATATGCATATGGTGGAAAATGGACATGCCCATATGAATGTATCGATACATGTATACATACGTATACATGTACATAGAGGCATATCTATATATATATATGTATGCATGTACGTATACAAAATCGATATAATAATATAACAATGTGATTGTTATCTTGATGTATACCTTTGTATATCGATTACATATACATGCTTTATCGAGATATGATAAATATGGATATATACTAACATATACATATATATGTATATATATATTTAGGTGTGCTAATACATACATACATATATATATATGTGTGTGTATATATATGCGTAAATATATATACATATATGTTATGTATATATATTTGAATGATATTTGCTGAGATCGACTATCTAAAGTAATGATTATTAGCCGATTTATAAAAGCTATTTATATGGCTTTGAAGTTGATTATCTTAAACAACTTAAAGGCCGATTTACTAAACTAAATCAAGGTTGACTTTATGAAAGTAATGACTGTATTCTTTAGCCACATGTTGTCAACAAAAGAAGAGTTTTAATTTGCAAGCATAAAGCAATCATTAAGTCGATGAGTAATGACAGAATAAGTCGACACCTCCTTTTGTGGAAGTCGTGGATTTAGTAAACTGTTGAGCCATGTTTTGTTACCATCGACCAATACCTATAAGGCAAGTAAACCAGTCATTGAATTAGTCTCCAATTGTTGTCAAAATAAGAGAGTCGATCTGTAGCTGTTTAAGTTGAGTAAGTGCTTTTATATTTTCCACTTTTTAGCTAAGATTGAAGTGTTGTTGTGCATGCAATTTGATATCAAAGTTCATGCCTAATCTATAGGTTGTATGATCTCCAAATTGTTGTATAAATAGCTGAGTAAATTCATTTTTTTGGACACATTCTTCTATGCATTATTCCTTGAGCAAGTTTTGCATTTTAATTACATTCTTCCTACAATATTTTTCCAAGTATAGTGAGGGATAGCCTTGAGTATTGAGAGAGTTTTATTATCTTTTGAGAAGAAGAATTTTCCAACTTGAGAGTTAAGAGTTGTGAGACTTTGTTGGAGGATCAACATCAAGATAGTTGTTGTTCTAGAAGTGATGTTTTTGTAGCCAGTCGATTGGAAAGCTTAACACAGGAATGAGGACATTCTACTTTTATTTATTCTATTTTTTGAATGAGCTATGTCTTGATTGTTTAAACTAGTCTTTTTTGTTACTTGCATATAGAGGAAAGTATTGTTTGCTTTGAAAGAAAAGTGGAAACTATTTACTTTTTTTGTGCATTGTATGTAAGTACTCCATGATAGGAGAGATTGTTTGACATAGGTATTAATATTATCTTAATACTAGATATGATTAAACATGGGTAGCTTAAAGAACACTCATAGCTAGATATTTACTTATGCTAGAGGGCTAGTAGGTTATCCCCAGGATTGTTATCCTGTGAAGGGAGGGAACCAATACATTGCTTAATGAGTTGTGTTACCTTAGGTTGTGTTAAAGAGGTAGGTTATCCTGGGGAGTAGCTTGCCTATGGAGAGGGATTTCCTAAGCACAGATATAATGGCCTTAAGTCAAAACGAGCTTGCCATAGTGTAGGTGAATGGTAGACCATCACTCGATTATACCGAGTGAGAACACTTTGGCCAAAGTAGTGTGATTACCTGAGGCTCCATTGTGAATAGTGTGAATTCATGATACTCCACTGTCAGTTCACCGTGTCCATTTAAATGCATGAGGGCTACCTAGCATAGGTTATAAATCATAGTCATGTAAGGCACAATACTAAGCTTAGAGTGGTATGTCGTACAGGGTTACCCAACCAATACCTTCGTCGAAGGGTAGGGCCATATATCATTGATAGATGTGCAAGGGACCACATATGAGTCTGTGGTTGGAAAAAAGTGCTTGAGTGATGCTTTTCCTCCTCAGTAGGCGATTGAAGACCAAGGTTTTGAAAGGCGGATTCCTGGACCATCTATATCTTATGCTATGAAGCTCAAAGGAGTTGTGTATATAGTTATATTCTTTCTTAGAATATTGTACTTTGTGAATTATTGTAATGGAATGGAAATCCTTATTGCAAGTTGTATGACATCTTTGTTCATATATTTTCAATAAAGAAATAAATTCTTTTTATTGCAATAACTTATTACATAGTTTATAAATCATAAATCCTCTCTTTGTATATACCTCAAATATCCATAAGTTTACAATGTTTACCATATTTGTATATAATATAGTGGACATTAACCTAAAAAGTGTTGTGCTTTTGCACCTACAAGTCCTCTTCTCAATATAGCTTTGGATTTCCAAAACATGAGTCTTCTTCTAGAATTCTTTGAATAGGAATAAACTCTTTAATAACACAATCAAAAAATGCATTATTCAACTCTATTGTTGAATATTGATATAATCATGGAGTACACACCCTACCCTAGGTAAAATACCCTCTTCCAAGTTTCAAGGAGATATGAGTAATCAATCAAGTATAGCCTATCAATATGGTTTGCATAACATTACAACTTATCAATGATGACATGCATACCATGCCATCATTTGTGTTGTATTTCTAACCCCATTATCCACAAAGGTTTACCTAACATCATAAGCTAACAAATCCCAAATAGCACTTCAATGTAATATAAATATAGTCTTCACAAACTAAGTATATTTTAAATAGCATCACAATCATATAAATTCCAATATAGAATATATAGGAATAACCCAACAAAGAGGTTTCACCAAAACAAGGCTCAACTACGAAACATGCAAGCTTATCCATACCAAGATATAAACCAAGTTCACAAAAACAACTTAACATGTACTTTAAACAATCCTTTCCAAACAAGGCATTCAAAAACAAATATTCTTTAAAACTTAAAATAATAAAGGAGTAGAAATTAGCATGCATGTATTAAAAGCTCCAATTGATATTACTTCCTCCTAGCTCATCTTCCACAAGCCCGTTTGCAACTCCTTCAAGACTCATCCTTACACCAATCTTTGGTTTCTCACTTACAAACTCTCAATAATTGTAAATGCTCAAACTACTCTCATTCTCACAAAGCTCTTCACAAATACTCTTGCACAACAAATGCAACAGTATAACAATGTAGAAATCATAATGAAAGGTAGGAAATGGTAGAGAGAGCACCTCTATATATACTAAAACTTGAGCAACGAAAGGCTATAAACAAGCTAACAAATCTACCACCTTCCACTCCCATGTAATGACTCGGCTAATTAAACTCTTAGATTGTAACATGTATGACAGTCCTCACATTTCCAATGGCTAAGGCAACTTAATTCATGAGACAACATGACTCTTTTATCGAGTCAAGGAAAAACAATGCCTTTCATCAGGTTTCCTACTTGATTTGCAAGTCGACTACCTTCTTATATTGTTGTCGACTTTACATTGACTGAGTTTTATGTGCATATCTAATGGTTTAATCTAGTTTTGGGCACATATTTAGAATTATTTTTGCTTCCACTTTCTACATATTTGGTGCCACATATTCACCTTTTAACGCCCTATGTTATAGTGCAACCTAAGACGATTTCAATATTGTTAAGTCTGCCTTTATTCCCCCTTTCTACTAGTAAAATGTATTCCTATTCCATTGCGTGGTGAATAAGTCTTTATTGACTTTATCTTAGTTTGCTTAAAGTGCAGTTAATTAACTTTGCCATAGAAATTTATATTTGTGTGTTGGTTTCATTTCATTGGCAACTTTTAATCTATTAAAAAGGCCTCATATATAGTGTTGCCTATGCGCTGGTTTAAAGCTCTGAATATTGTTTACTTACAAATGATATAGACTATAAACCAATGTGTTGGCTTTTGATTGGCCACTTTACGAACAAATCGATACATATACCCTGTGTTTTTATCTTGAATCTGACTTCCTCTTATATGTAGTATATGCACAACAATAGTTTAGCCATTCTTTTCTTATATGGCAACACACCATTTATGCGCTAAGTTTATTTCAAGGCATTTTTTTATTTACTCGTAATATCATATATATAATAATACATATGTATATTATAATATCATTATTATAATATATATTAGTATATATATATTTTCATGAAAAACATTCTTTGGTTTTTAAATATATTCACAATATAAATTACATATACACATACATGTATTTATACTTAATCAATACGTACATATATACCTACATATATATGTATTTATTATCATTTTAATATCCATAATAATCTCTTATATATATATATTCATCTTTATCGATGAGTATATACATAAAATGTGTACACACATATATGTCATAAACATACAATTGATATCCCTATGCATATTATGCAACACATGCATGAATTGCCACTCACACATATATACATATATACACTCAATGTTTATACTTACCAATATAAATATAAGTACACAATGATTTTTTTACTTAATACAAAGATTTAGTCACGTAGTTCAAACATAAGAATCAATCACGAAATCAAGACCAACAAACCAAGACCAATTAAGAAACCAAAGACTAAAACCAAAGTCATTCAAATCATCCCCAAACTATGACCAAAGATTACTTACCCGATTTCATGAACTAACTCGACTCTATTTGACCAACTAGGGTATGAGTGTGTGATAGCTCAATTAGGCTCATTAAGGGTTACTAGACCAAGTTCTTCTCCTGAGTGATACTCCCCTCTCTTCTAGAGGCTTGATTCATTTCCTGCTTCCAACTTAGTAAATCACGAAGGTAGTTAGCCATTCACATGAAATTCATTTACATCATTAATCATTTGCATCATAAAAGCATTAAAGTATTCTCATTGCAATACATATTCATTTATCACATTTTCCATTAGTATAAAACATAATCATCCCTTCAAAAGCAATAACATCTTAATGCATATTTCAACATTTCATTTACCTATTAAACATATTAAGGTCACGATTTACATTTATCATCATTTTCACTCATGGAGGTAAAAGTAACTGGGTAACTAAGAAATGAGGTGTAACAACTTGGAACTATGTTTGAAGTCCTTGATATTAAGTCTAAGTTCTACACAATGGAAATTTTTGGTGGGTTATGAAGGTTTGGGAGGACTTGGAAATTGGGAACAAGTCTTGAGTGTGTGTGGGGATTTGAGATCCATAAGGATTTTAGTTTTTCGAAGGTCTACTTTGCAAGTTGTAGGGATTGAAAGGAACTTAGGACTTGGGACAAGTCCCAAGTCTAAGTGGGGGTATGAGGTCCATGTGTAGTTAGGTTTAGCTATTTTTTATAGTAAATAATAGCTATCAAAAGTGATTTGAGACTCAGATCCAAGTTCCAATTCCATGTTAGATCTTAAAGCTCAACCTATAGTCAATTCCTCTTAGAAACCCAAAATAGATCTTTTAGCCTTTTTGTTTGTCATAACTTAGTGAAACATGGAGGATGGTTTAGCAGGGATGTGAAGAAGGTGCTCCAATTATTTCAAATATCTTCAATCTCTTCCATGCCAACCTTGGTGACTTATCTTAGGGTTGAGTTAAATTTTCCATTTGGGTTGATGTATTTGTGCATTGGTGTGTGTGCCAAGTGTGTCACCATGGGTTACAAGGGACAACTTGGGCATGTTAGTACATTATGTGGTTATTTTATGCCACTTTTATCATGCAAAAAAAGTTATTGGTTCATAATTTTTTATTAATGCATTGAGAAAAATCTTGGAGCATTACATGTATCATTAAAAGAGAAAGAATTTATAGGAAAAGACATAGAACTATAATAACATGCAAGAGGAATATCATCATAAGGTGTAAAACAATCATGTGCATAGGTAGAGGTGTGACCTCATCAATATTCATTACACAAGGTATATTAATGGCATAAAATCCTCACTATGTGTGTTCTCACCACAAGCCATAGGAGAAGTAGAATCTATATGAAGTTCATGGAAAATAGAAATTATTGAATCTAAAAAAAGAGATAAGCAATAACTAACTCTGTAAAGAAGGAAAAAACATAGACATAGAAAATGTATCCTCGTAGCATAGAAATATACATATTAATTAAGGACGAAAGGACAAGAAGCCACAAAAGATAATAACATATCATAATTAATAAGGAATGCATGTAATCAACCAAAGATAATGATCTATGAGGATTCATGATGATGGATAATCTAAGGGTAGGTAGGTGGGATCAAATGGCTATAATACAATAGAAACTCAAACCCTAATTAAGATGTAATAATAAAATAAAAACAAAGATAGATCCAAACCCTAAGTAAATATGATATAAATGTTGGAAATATGAACAATAACCCACTTGAATCCGCACACACTTCAAAGGATCAACCATGAAGAATACCATCCACATGAATAAGAAAGTGTTGTAGCATGAGCAAGAAGACAAATTGATCGAATGATGATCTTAAATGTATTGAGATAGAACCCATGAGATGATTTACAAATGCACAAGAGCCTTCCTTATATAGGCAAGGTGAGAGGTAGTTGGATAACCATCTTAGTTTCAATCATTAAATGCCCAATGCACATTTATAAATGCATGAGAGAAATATTAAATGCCTAGATAACTACATGCCTATTAATGAGATATGGTCCCATTAAATACTAGTTTCTAGAGTGCCACCTAGAAAACTAACTCCTAAGTAAACTTATTAATGATGTGAATAGGTTCTCACTAATAACTAGTTAGGGAATATCCCCATTCACAGTAACAATAAAAAGATGTACTTAGAAATATTAGATATGAAAACTTTAATTGGAAATAAGGATACACCCTTAGGTCAAAACTCTAGGTTGTGTAAGATAATTGTTAATTCACGAAAAATGTAATGAAAATAAATGCTTTTACTAGAATTCACCTAGAGAAAAAAACAATAATTAACCATAGAGCTATGAATCGAGAGTGATATCAAATGTTGTAATAAATGCTAGAATAATTATATAAATTAAATATATCACATGCAATGGTATTTAGCTTTGATTTTCATCAAGATATCACTATGTAAATGTCAAAAGTCCATGCACTATGATGTCAAATATTGAAGACCTCTTAGATAATTGTCACAATGCTAGAAACTTGATTTGCACTATCTTGGTTCATTTCTATGAGTGCAAAAGTCAATTTCATTCGGCCATAGATATGAACTTCTACAAAGATATGAACTTGTAATCTATGGATTCAACATGAGTGAAATTCGGTACCTAAAACTTATTCACCTCTATGTGTATGCATTAAATTCGGGAAGTAATGAATAGTGTTTATAACACTAAGAGAATTTTTGAACTATGAGGGCCATATTCCCCTTGGTAAGACCCCTAGATGGACTAATTCAATGACAATGAACTCATGTTGAGAACAAGAAGCAATCATATGATATACTCCTAACATAATGCCACAAGGAAATAAATTTAAAATTCATTATTCATTAAGCTCGTTGTGACCTAACTACTCCTTTTCAAATTTCATATGTTCTATAATTCATTTTGAATAAAAGTTGGTCTTTAAATACACCACCTTAGCATGCCATTTGAAATATGTAAAGTTTGATTGACTCATAAAGATTAATGAAAACAAAGGAAATAAGACCCAATTTATTTATTTATTTATTTTTATATTGAGAATGCAAAGTTACAAGGAGAGTGTAGTATTAAACTGCAAAATAAACTTATAGCCACAAAACAGTTGCAGCAACTGCTACAACAATAAAAAATACAACGAAATCTTGACAAGGAGCTACAACAAAAGGAGATACAACAAGAGCATGAACCACAAAGCTGCTACAACAATAACAAATACATAACGAAGGATTGTAGCAACAATACCAATAGAGAACAAAACAAAACAATAGTCTAGAAACAAGATCAAGAGCCAGATGATTTCCATCAATAACATGTACAGTAGTCTGAGAAGTACATGACAATAGCATAAAAATGCCATGAAGCAATGTGAATCACGAACAAAGACATGAATTAGTCTTGAAAATAAGAGTTTAGGCCCTGAGCTATGATGACCTTTTGTTTGCTGAGTAGTTGGTTAACTTGGAGTTTGATTTGCTATATTTGAAAGTTAATCTTTAAATTATTCGCAGCCTTGGCCTATAGATGAGAAAAAAGAGAAATCAGACAATAAAAAATGTCAAAGTAAAGCCCTCGAAGTGTAGCTCCCTGATGATCATTATAGTTATTAAAGATAGCTTTACACCTATTTCTCCATATATAAGATAAAATAACATGCCTAACTCCATCAACAATGATATTCTGATGCAACCCAACCCCAAGAAGAGCTTCTTTCCATTGTAAATGATGCCCAAAAATAGCTGGTAAGTCCTTAAAAACAATATTCCACCGTGTTTTAACAGATTGGCATGCCCAAAAAATATGCCTTATATTTTCTTTCCTTTGAAGAAGGGACAATTAACTGGTTAGACCATCATACATTTCAGCTTGTCAACAATAAACAGTTTGTAATGTAAAACCTTCAAAGCAATTAATTGAACATCTAAATTAACCTTTGATTTCCAAATTTAAACAAACAATTTAAAATTTTAAAATTAAAAATTTGGAATCCAAATTCATAATTATATAAATTATATAAATGATTAGAATCAATTTTATAATTGCCAACCTAAACCATAACAACAAACATATAATTAAAATCACAAATAACTATGATTGGAATCAATTTTATAATTGCCAACCTAAACCATAACAACAAACATATAATTAAAATCACAAAAAACTATTTTAATAGTCAAAGATTTTATTCCACTCTCATACCCTAATTAGAAAATGCCATCTCATGTCTCCTACCTAGGAAAGACAAAATAAACACTTTTAAAAAAATAAAGATGAAAGTTAAAAACAATGAAGTCGTAGTTAAATTATTGATAAGAATGTTTGATTTAAAAAAAAAATTGTTTTTCCCGTAAATACAAAAAGCCAAACACTATTAAAAAAATAAATAGAAGCTTAAATAAAAATAAAGTTGACGAACTAAATATCCTTAATCTAATTCGAATCCCGTCCCAGACGCAAAACTGAAAAAGGCAAGTCTTTCGTGCAGAAAGAAAAGAAAAGGAGTTGGTCCATGTCCATGTTCAGTGGATGAAAACGAAATCACACCATTTATTCTTGGGAAACGTGGCGTCGCTGTCAGTCTGTTACGTCTCATTCCGCCAAATCCGCAAACGCGTCCGTTTGAAGAGCACGTACAAACAAATGCAGCGGCGTGAGATCAAAAGTGGGCCCCGCTACCGCGTGGTCCCCAGATGAACTTAGTCCACGTGTCGGCTTTTACAGAGCGCATCCCCGTGAAAGAAAAGCGAATTTTTATTATTTATTTAATAGAAAGGATCTAAAAAGCCGGGAAGCCAGTCTGTGAGTACATTGGGGTGTGCTAGATTTTCCCTCTGTTTTTTTAATTACAAATATTTATCCTGGTTTAAGGGTGGCCGTACATGTTACGTGAGGGGTGGTCACATGTCACATGACCAACAGACTTGTCTTGGCGCGCCCCTTCCTAGGGGGACAACCTAAACGTGTGACCTTTTTTTTTAATTTATTTATTTAAGATGTTTTCGTCTCTATCTTAAGTATGTTTCTTTATTTTATAATTTTATTAGAGCGTGCATTCATGCCCAGGAAATGATTCTATTTCACGCACTTCAATAATTAAAAAAATATTTCGATATGAATATAGGTAACAGACTTTTTGCGTTTGTTTAAGAGGTCAGCTTGACAAAAGTTCCCGTCAATTAACGGCTTGTGGAAATTTTGTTTGGTGATTTTTATTTTAAAAAATACATTGTTGCGTCCAGAGAATGTTCGTACCTAGGTAATAATATCGTTCTCATGTTTTCTGTAATGTTTATAGAATTTGTTGTCAGTGATAATTAATTTTTGCACCCATTTATTTCTAAGTAATAATCATAAATGCAAAGGGGTTAGTTGGACATTATGGAAGGTCACAAAAACAATTGCTAGTGATTGTGTTTTTGTTGAAGAGAGGTTGCTGATGTATAAAGATTAGTAGGAATTTAAGAGAGGTAGTGTCAATCATCTTTTCTAAACTTTGTGTTGAAAGATATTATAACATAGCTTAGCAAAGTTATTTGGTGCATGTCTATATGTGTGAAGGTGGGAATGCCTGCATGTGGATTGGGGGGCCAACTAGGGCCTGTCCATCCTCCTCTGTCGTGCCTCAACATGCTACCACTAGATAATCTTCCCTAAATATTGGTCCAAACTATTAATCTCTCCAAAGCTTTTTGTAAAACACATGAGTTGCCTTGATTTGCTAGTCATCGCGGTCTTGGGATGCAAGGAAGAAGGTTTTTTCATGAAGCTCATTGATTTTGCAATTAGAACATTAAGTAATACAAAATAAATAGAACAATCAAAACTCAAAATTCATTCCACTAGATCTATTTGCTTCTCTAATATTTAATTAGTTGTCATTTATCCTCTATCCTTGTCCATCTAATCCTAGCCTTTCATCTTATTCACATCATAATCTAATTTTAATCTAATCTTGTATGCATGTGACAAATGTCTACTTCACATGTTTAAATAACTCCTTCTCTAGATTCATTGAATCTAGACACCTATGCAAAAGTCAAACTAACTTTTCCTCTTATTCATTCATCTCATTTAACATCTTAATCCCAACCAAGGTTCCAATGTTCTAATATGACCATTTTTTAAAAAGAAATCAATAATTTAAATCACCAAGCCCATTAATTTTGTAAGTATACATCAAAACCATGGATCTTAAAACAAAACCATTCTAGAAAATAAGTAGTAGGTTTTAAATAAATTAAAACCCTAACATTCATATGTGTAAGAGAGAACACTATGTCTTCCACATTATGAATTCTCTTAGAGTTTAAGTGCATGTGGAAGAAGGAACAAACATTGTGGTGGAAAATTAATAATTTATATCCATCGAGGTGCATTTTATAGTATTATATCATCAATATTAAACAAAAGATCCATTAAAAATCACAAAAAAATAGATCATCAGGCATTTTAAAATCCTTAGTAACAACTATTTCCTTTATTTTTTAGAGATATAAAATAAATAAAGAAGAACACTCTTTCTTTCCCCACATAACTAATATTCAATTATTAAAAATGTATGAAAAAACAATACACCTTGATATAAATAAATAAAGAATGCAACCAAACTTTTCAATATATTCTCTTCTTTTTCTAAAACAAAATTCATTGTATAATTGATTTTTCCTATATGTGCTATTTCATAGCTCCTCCATTGTCTTCTACAACTTCAACCTCTCCAAAAACCTTGACTTTTCCTTCATTGATGAGAGCATATTTGAATATTTTGTTCCTTCCCTCAAGAAAATATGCTTACAATTTAGTTTACATGTTTGAGTAGTCATTCCCATCTTCTCATCACCTGAATTTTCCCCGTCTTTGTTGAACATCCATTTGTAACTTACACATAGTTAAAATAACACTATTCTAACTCAATAATAATGTAAGTTGAATGACCCATCCCAAGTCTAAGACATAAACACAACACATAAATACACATAAACAAATAAAAATAAATAATAAAAAAGAATAAACATATAAACACACATACTAAGACACAAGATCAAAGAATAGATGAAAAAGATGAAAAACTTCACCATTTTCACTAAAAAAAAATACAAGTATCCTTTTCATCAACTTTAGGGGAAGTATAGTTTATGTTGAATGTGACCTATGATTTACATTGATAAATACATTGAGGAACATATTTAACACTCACATATAAGAAACAAACAAACTAATGTCTATAAAATGCATGAATAATTGAGATTCACATGCCACTCACTTGTAGGTCACAAGCACTACATGAAAGAAAGCAACTCCAAATTCTATGATTCAACACTAATCTCTCTCACTCACCAGAGCTTTGCCACTATACATGGGTTAATGAATGAGGACTATTCTAGGCAATTAAGTTTATCTTATTTTAAATAAAATGAATTCCAAGCTTTGAATAGTTCTCTACAACAATGAAGAGCTAGTTGATTCTACTTGATTATGCAACAACATCAACCATGCACATTATGGATTAGCTATGAATATTTATAAATGTAGAGAAACATTTTTCAAAATATAAGTATTTTTTTACAGATTTTACTAAAATGTATTATTATATAAATTTAATATTAAATAAAAGAATTTAATTAATATTATATAATAAAGTTTGATTTTCTATTTTAATTTTATTTTGCATCTTTATATACTAATTTATATGATTATTCTTCTCAAACAATATTAGTAAGTTCAATCTTTAACAAATTTAATTATTGTTAAATGAGAAATATAGTATCTTAGAATATACAAGATCACTCAAAATGTTCATTTGTTTTCATTGATTTAATTTAATTATTTATATTTCTCATAGAAGACCATATAATCTTAACATGCATTTATACTAGGTTGTATATGTAATTTTATTTGACTGTGAAAAGTTGTACAAATTTGTGAATCAATGAATTTTAAAGACTTTGACTTATCTTCATATATTCTAAATATCAATATAATATATCATGTGCTTTTTAAAATGAAGTTCAACTTAATTACGTTCCATCTTCACAAATTTGAATCTTGTATTGTTTATTTGAAAGAATAAAAAAATCTAACTATTATTACCTAATAATTAAATCATTGAAAACAAACTACAAAATTTAAGTGATATACTTTCTATCTCATATAATATAAAATTATTATTTTTTATTATTAATATATGCTTTTTTCAATAAAATATAAAATAATTTTAAAGAAATTAGTATGGAATATTGCACACCATATGTTTCATCATGCTATACTTTATGTTAAAAAAGAGAATTTCAAGATTTTTATCACCACTTCTAAAAATGATGTTGACACCATACTTCTTTATGCTTAGATGGTAGCTTCGAGAAAAAATAAATAAATTATGGCTTGGCTTCCATATATTATAGAAAAGTAAAATTATTTTAATCATCTTGCAAATAATATAAAGTATTCTAGCATTTATAGATTGAGACTCTTAATAGTCAATTGATATTCATAGCAATCCATCAAATGTAAAACCAAAAAGCATTTTATTTAGAGTGATCCTCTAATATAATGAAAGACTTCTCAATTAAAAAATATTATCTTTAATAAAAGAAAGTAAGTTGTCAAATCTATAATTCATTCCATTTAAAGAGTTTATATAATAATAGTGGATAAAGATATTGAACTTTTTGCATAAAATTATTTATTAAACGATAATGTGATTAAAAATAATACATATCTTATTTCAAAGCACAATCCTATTGTTTAAAACCTTATCAAGCTAGATATTCCACAATTTTCATTGGTTTATGTGAAGTGGTGAGATCTAGTAAAGGAAAAATACTATTTTTTTTATGATGGACTTACTAAAAGTCATTATAGTCACAATTTTTTCATACTGTATTTTAAACGTCATGTTTTAAGGTGGAGGAGGTTGGGTTTTATTTGGAAGATTTTATATCATCTATGAATTCTTAATGATTTAGAGATATTCATTTTGTCAAAGTTGTTTAGGACACGATCTCAACTCCATCCTTTATATCATATTTTTGAAAGTGGATAGCAATATCAAAGAACATACAATCACCCTCATCAATTATATTCAATTAATTAAACAACCGCCCTTTTATTTATTTATCTTCTATTTAAAAACAAAAACAAAAAACATCTAAAATCAAAACTGTAGTGCGCTTGGTAAACTTGTTTCATGTGATTGGTGATACTGGTGCAACACACCTTCTGATACCACATGGACATGGAAGAGACTAGACCTCATGACCTCTTGCCTACAACAAGATGCTTTAGCCAATCAAACTAAACCCCCCACACCAAAAAAAAGACAGTCTAAATAAAAAAAGAAAGAACAAAATATTTCATCTTAAATTTTATTTATAGAAGATGCCTCTATCAACTTCAACACCCACCTACCTTTTTTTAAATGGAATATTACCGAGCCTCCTCACCAAATTTAAGAATGATTTCTAAGAAAAGGGGTGCACCAATCAATACATATAAGTTTGGCAAATTGGAATCATAAAGATGGTCCTACTCCTCTTCCTCTACTTTTGGCGAGAGGTAGACAAATATGGCTATGGTCACTTTTAGATGGTTTCATATGCTATTCCTTTTGTTTCCCTACTTTAGAAAGCATGTCCAAATAGTGGGTAAGCTAAATTATGTAAAGCTGTCTGTTGTTGATATAGCAACATTTCAACTGTTTTACATGGGGCCTACCACTAGGCTTTCTATTGCATATCTAACAAGTCATTCTTTGTAAGACTTAAATCATTAAAAATATTGAAAATTAACGAGTTAGAAAAGTGTAAGAGAATCAATTTCAACCTTAAAGCTAAAAGAGGAGAATGCTTTGACGGGACTCCAGAATAATTATGGTCCCCTTATGAGAGAGTAAGTTTAGGTGGGTCCCCCCGAATATTATTCTTGTAATTCTTTTGGTTTTGTTTAATAAAAAAAAAAAGTTTGGGTGGGTCCCATAATCTTGAGTTCTTGTAGTAGACATTTAGTGTGTGAATATTTCTTTCAAATTTTGATAGGTAAATATTATATGTTTGTTTTTTTGGTTTGTTTGTTTGTTTTTTTTTCTGTTTTTTTTTGTTTTTGTTTTTTTTTTAATGTTTGGATTTATGTTTTTTAATTGAAATATTTTTATTAGTATATATATCTTAAATATTAATCTATATAATATACATTGACATATATCATTTTTGAAATTTAGAAATATGTTATTTTAAAAAAATAGTCGAAAAAATGATATATCTTGATGTAATTAAAATGGTTTTTTAATATTTTATTATTATTAATTTATATATTAGTAAAAAATATTTCATCATTAATGAATTATATTGAATTTTTTTAATCATTTTTCTAAAATATTTATAATAATCAATTAATTATTGTGTCATTAGAGTTAGATCCAAATGATACATTAGTTAAAGGAAATTAATTATTAGTATTTAACTAATGATATACCACTTCATATGTGGAATATATCCAATAATTTCCATGCAAGCTCCTCTTGCAACCCTAGTTTTTGTTTTGAATCTACTTGGGTGAGAATGGTTGCATGTGGATTTGGGGGCCAACTAGGACCTGCCCATCCTCCTATGTTGTGCCTCAACATGCTATCATTGGATAATCTCCCCTAAACATTGGCCCAAACTATTAATCTCTCCAAAGCTTTTTGTAAAGCACGTGAGTTGCCTTGATTTGCTAGTCACCATGGTCTTGGGATGCAAGCAAGATGGTTTTTTCATGAAGCTTATTGATTTTGTAATTAGAACATTAAGTGATACAAAATAAATAAGACAATCAAAACTCAATATTTATTCCACTAGATCTACTTACTACTCTACTATTTAATTAATTGTCCTTTATCCTCTATCCTTCTCCATCTAATCCTAGCCTTTCATCTTATTCATGTGGATCATAATCTAATTTTAATCTAATTTTATTTGCATTTGACAAATGCCCCCTTCACATGTCTAGTTCTAACTTCTTCTCTAGATTCATTGAACCCAAACACCTATCCAAAAGTCAAACTAACTTTTCATCTTATTCATTCATCTCATTTAACCTCTTAATCCTAGCCATTGCCATAACGATTTTTGTCGTTATTTCAATCCTAAACCTAAATCTTGTCTGTCATTTGACACTTGTGATATGATTTCATCTTTTATCCAAACCCTAATCCTTCTTCAATCTTATCCATTTGTCATTAATCATTTCTAACCATTGATTTTTCCTCTTCAAGACTCTATATCTAGAGGCTCTCATCCTTAATTTTTTACCTGATGCAATCTAATGACTCATAGAATATGATCTTGAGCTACTATACCTACATGCTATCAAAATTTCTATTGAATCAAGCTTATCATCATCAATATCAAATCATATCAAGGTTATACTAAAGCATTAAGAAATCCACATATCAAAATCAAAGAGCAAATCAAATGGAATAAGAGTGCACTCAATTTCCATTCATAAACTAAATTAGTAGATTAATCAAAAAAATCATCAACCATCTTCTAACAACTCTACTAATTTTTTTTCTATGAACAATGTGTAAAATAAAAAATAATATTATTAATTTTGAGACCCTTGTCACCAAAGTGACTCATCCTATATAGATTTACAATATATAGAGTTATTAGTTCCATTAAAAAAGCTACAAAATATCGATGATTTTATCCTAAATAAGATGCCACACCTAGCACTTATGGCTAACACCAATTTTTTTCTACTCAACTTGTAACCACTCTTTTGAAATGCATGCTTTTGTAGTTTTTCATTTTTTATACAAAAAATAAATTTCTAGCTAGACCAGGGATATGCAATAATTTTTTGAGTTTTTTAACCCTCCCATTGCTAAAAAATAGTTTTACTTGTCCTTGACCCACAATTTTCCATGTGCTATTATTTCGAAGAAAAACTTTCTCACCATCACAAGTTAAATATGTTGAAAATAAATCCTTGTGAGGAGTCATGTGATAAGATGTGCTTGGATATATCAACAAGAGTCATCATACACCATGTTAGTAGAAATAATGAAAGCATCGATAACTTCATCATAAAATGATTGATCCATAGAGGAATCATCATTTTTCCTTATTCTTACATTCCTTTTTTATGTGCCCCCATTTACCACAACTCCATCCCCTCAATATACTCTTACTAGGTGTTTCAAACCTTCCCTTGGACTTAGAATTATCCTTAGACTTGTTCTTATAACCCCCCTTCTTGTCCTTACCTTTCTCCTTAGATCTACCTCTCACACAATGCATCTTTAGACCCCTCCAAAATCTTTCTCCTCATTTCCTATACAAGTAGGGTGGCAACAAGGTCATCTAACTTCAATTCATCTTATAAGAAAATTGTTGATTGCAAGGATTATATTATCCCAAGATTTAGACAATGAACATAATAATGGAATACATTTATCCTTCTTATTTATATTTACATCAACTAACTATAACTAACTTGGGATTAGATTAAATAAATTCAAGAATTCTACAATAGAGTCCCCGTCCTCCATTTTAAGAGAATATAGCCAAAAATAATTTATTATAAAGACTCTTGGTTTGATATATTTCTCCTATTTTATTCCATAATATTTAAACATCTTAAAAAAAATTCAATAAAATAAAATTAGATCAACACAAATGAATAGTGTCATTTGCTTTTTTATCTATTTTTATCCATTCCTCATTTGACATGTTGTTTGGTTATTATCTTGTTGCATGCCAATCCATTGATCTCTTTTTTCCAAGAGATCCTCCATTTGTAGATTTCAAAACTCATGTCCTATACCATTAAATTTTTCAATCTTCAACTAAGATGAACTAGTCATTATCTCTTATCACTTTGAACTTAAATATGTAAGCAAACACAACAAATTCCCACTACAACAAAAAAACCAATCACACACTTAGAGAAAGACACCATTTTCTCTAATCAAACCTATAGCTCTAATACCAAACGTAGAAACAAGATATAACTTTATAGTGAAAGTATGTTGAAAACTTTAAGTATCCAAGGTCCATAAATAATAATAAATCATAGATGAAAAATAGAAATCATCACAAAAGAGATGCAAACCATAACACAAGATACACACTTTGAATCTCTTAAGTGTGGAGTTTTTTTTTCTTTCCCGCAAGGGTTTCTCAACCATCAACCCAACCACTACAATTTTTGGCATTGTCTATTATAACTTGCACACCATTTCAACGCTCTTTGAATTCCTATAGCACTTTGTTACTAGTACAACCTGCAAATCAATTTTCTTTTCCTTCAACTCAAACACTTAATATATAGGCATGGGGAAAACGACAAATCATGATTTGTTTCTAAAACCATGTGCTTGAAACCACTAGCTAATTTAGACATTATTATCCATGCATAAATCACAATACCCAAATCAAGAGGAATTAAAATACAAATTGCCTCTTTCAACCAAAGCTCTCCACTTGTGATCTTATCCATTTTTTGTGAGTGATCTTCCTTGATCTTATGTGACTTCACACTTTACTCACTATCATCATGCTCCTATTTTAACATACTTTACTTGATCTCATCATGCAGCTATTTCAACAACTTTACTCACTCTCATCATGCTCCTATTTCACACTCTACTCACTCTCATCATGCTACTATTATAAATCGCCAAATTCCAAATTCAAAATGACAAGTAATACTACTTCAAATGAATATAAACAGTTAAAATAAATACTTCTAATATTAGAATGTTGTCTCTTTGCTATACTATAAGTAATAAGAACGGTGACATGTAAATTTTCTAACTTATATGGGTGTTAATTCTCTATTCTACAACTCTTTGAAGTGTTCCTCTCAACTAAAAAGTCAGTTATCAGCCTAGTAACCTATTATAGCCATACTTGTGGATTCCAGGTCAGCCTTCTCATTATCATGCACCTCAATTACTAGTGCCCACAGGAATGCAATGGTGATGAGGTAGTGAAGGCTGAAGTTGTTGAAAAGGCATAAAGAACTGCTGAATGGAATCTCTAGTTTAGTCATTAAGATCCAACTACTGCAGTTAGCTTTCAGAACTTTTATTGGGTCTTGTGTGGGACCAACTGGTAGGAAAAGACTTTATGAGTCTTTCATACAGCTTGCTTCCCCCTTCCTCTCTCTTTCTCTGACAGAGCTGACATCATCATTCTGTATAGCCAGCTCACCACTGATTGTGCAAATTTATTCAATATCAATACTCATCTCTAACTCCAAACATAGACACAATGATCCTTCAAATTTGCCCGAATTTGGAAACCCATG
The DNA here is from genome assembly GCA_007258455.2 of Sequoia sempervirens. NCBI lineage: Eukaryota > Viridiplantae > Streptophyta > Pinopsida > Cupressales > Cupressaceae > Sequoia > Sequoia sempervirens. The sequence continues at coordinate 282,943,645 of VDFB02193867.1, read as the reverse complement.
ATTCAGTTACTTGTTTTTAACTTATAGAACAGTAATCAGGCAAAAACTGTTAGAATATTATTATATATGATAAAATTGAATGCATGTTTGCTTCTGTAATCTTAATACAGATGATGTTTGCTTTCACCTTTCAGTTCTTTCTGATGAGGGAAACAACGTAAGCACTTGTATTCTTAACATGTAAGTTTTTGGATTCCAAACTTCATTAATATTCTTTTCATCAATTAGATCTACTACAAAGAATGATAAAATGTCAGATAATGACATATACAATAATGTGGGTTATGAGCAAAATACTCCAGCTTTTCATCATTTTACATATGATTTGCAAATCCTTTCAGTCCTATAAGTTTTATATTACTCAAACAAGTTTGCATTTCATTTTCCAAAGTGTGCTATCGAATAAATGGATAGATGGATCTAAATTTGATTGTTCTATGGTCTTATTCATGCCTTTTCCATTTAAAATACTATGAAAAAATTAGGATATGAAAAAGATTATAGTTGTATATATATCAAATTTCCATTAAAATGCTATGAAAAAATTAGGATATGAAAGGGGAGATTTGAGAAATTTTAAAAGATTATATATATATAAATAAACTTTTTTGATTATACCCATGATTTTGACGGGGATTCTAAGTCTAATTGGGCATGCTTTGTTGTTATTGTAGCTGCAACAATAAACCTTAAATAAGTTTGCAAGTTTGGGTGTAATTTGTGATTCTTAGGGAAATTTTATAGAATAGATATTCTTAGAATGAGTCTATCAATTCAATAGTGTAATATTTGTATAATTTTACAATTTTTTCAAATAAGTAAGAAAAGTTATTGAAGGTTACCTATTTAATTTTTTTAAGGTTTGTAATTATGATTCATGGTGTATTAGGATATCATTTTTTAGTCTTTTAATTTTATCTAATATCTCTATAAGAATATAGTGAACAACAATTTGAAATGATTCAATTGATCCAACTCTCCTTCCAACAAGAGGCAATCCCTTCCTAAAGTGTGTTGACTTCATAGTTATTATAATGTCTATGGGCACGATTCACATACTTCTATGTACAAGGCTTATGGGTATAGTACATGTGGGCTATCTTTGGTTTCCCATCAAACTTCAACTTCCTATCAACATTGTGATTAAGTTGCCTATGGTTGGCTAGATAGTAGAAATTTTATGTGACTTGTATTGGCCATTTGTCCCCTAAGGATTGTTAATTAGTCCCCAAAGATGTGCAAGATGAATAGAATAACCTAGTGCTCTTATAAGCTAGAAAGCACATACCATATGGCCAAGATGATTTTGATGTGCAAAAATTATATGACCTTGATCTACATCTTGCTACTAGTTCAATAGCTCTTACTGCCTAGAAACTTCTTGTTATATTTTCTCTCTTGATATGTTATTTAAAGTTATACCTCACATAGACTATGGGGTACGACTTTTTCAACCTATCTTCTTTTTCATATAGTATATATTTTTACAAACTTTATATATAGTTAATATAAATGACACTATTTCATAAGAAAATCATTTCTTTTAAAAACTCTTCATGTTTTAGTCTTGGAAAGGAGAATTGCTAGTGATAGTTTAATGTTCAGGATTTTAAACCTAAAAGATAGGTATAATCAAACAAAAGAGAAAAATGAATTAGAATTTATGATCTCTATTTTCAAGCATTCTATTAAACATGTTTTTCTTTTCTTGGGATACCCACAACATTAATATAACTGACACTATTTCATAAGAAAATCATTCCTTTTAAAAACACTTCATGTTTCATTCTAAGAAAAGAGAATTGCTAGTGATAGTTTAATGTTGAGGATTTTTAGACCTAAAGGATTGGTAAAATCAAACAAAAGAGAGAAATGAATTAGAATTGTATGATCTCTACTTTCAAGCATTCATTTAATATGATTTTGTTTTCTAGGGATACCCACAACATTACAATAATACTTTTTAATGACAAGACGTGATATGTGTTGAGAAAATGAGTCTCAACCTTGCAATTACACAAGGTACTATTGATACACAAGGTACTATTCAGCCGACGACGATGGGGGGTGTGGGGGCCCCCCAAAAGGAATTTTTTATTATTGTAATACTAGACCATTCATCATTATGTCTCATATCTGACGACCGATATTTTATTAGCTTGACTTTCCCTAGAAGGCAACCCTATTTTACGAGGGCTTTGTATTACGACTACATGTATTGCAATATATTTTGAGAGTCTGATAGTGATTGTGTTGCCTCTGGATCTCTGAGTGGTGATACTCCTAAGAAAAAGCTTGCTTTGCAAGTATATTGTAATCTTTGTGATTTCTAAATAATATATTGGGCGGCTTTTGGAGTGTGGGGTTTTTCTTCCGAAAGGGTTTTCCCCATGTAAATCATTGTGTTGTGGTATGCATGATATTTGTGTTTATTTATGTTTAAGTTTCTGTAACTGTTAAAGATCTATAAAATTTTGCATTATTATCCTCTCAAGGTTAGTGTAGGAAGTTGTTCCGCTACCTTAGCTTCCTTACAATGTGTAATTTACTTTGTTTTGGATAAGTGCAATCTATATCTTGTAGCTAAATCAACTTCATTTTATAGATTTAGCTAGAGAGATATTCTTAATGGATTGAATTTTATTAGCTTACTTGATCTAAATAAGGAATTATTAATGCCATTAACTATTTTGGGAAGTCACAATAACATTACCTTATTAACCTTCATTTCTAGTAATTATTGTGGATTTTGACACTTGATAATTGCTAACTTTTTCTCTACACTAAAAATATTTACTTTAAAATAACTATAGTTTTTCAATATCATGTCCCAACTATAGTTATCATAGATCATGAGGCCATATTTCCTTGAGGAATTTTATCTTTTAGGACCCTAATATCATATATTCCTAAGTATATAGTATATATTCTTAAGTATAATAAGTTAAGTACTTTGTGGCATGGTTGTTAGCAGGGTAACAAAGCATATAATATAGCTTACCATAACTCATTGCAAAGCATGTGTGGAGCATTAGGCTGACAAGGAAGATAGATTAAGGGTTGCCCTACAAGGGTCACATCTCTATAAGAGACTAGGAATTGATATATGTATGTAATAGATAACAAAATAAGAATATATCAGAGAGTATATGAATAGAGAAAGGGCTATAATATACAACAGAGTCTAAAACCTACTCATGTAGTGATTATCTGTGTATACACCTAAAATCAATCAAGACAATCAATTAATTAAATACCAGTTATTTAATTAATAAATCTTTTATTTCATCTACTTATAAATAAATTCCAAATTTATTTATATAGTTCACACTTTTCTAATTCTACCATCTTAAATCACATTCCTCTATTTTAATTAAATAAACAAATTCACATAGTTTGTTTTATTTAATTAATAATCTTTTTCATTAAATTTAAATCCCAAATTTAAATATAAGCACATGTCTACAACTTTTCCTCTTGCTACCTCATCAAGTCTCACATGTATTTAAATATGTCTAATATTTAAATTCCTAGATTGAATTTAGACACATGTTGGACACTTGGCAATTTCACACATTTTATTCTCCCACACATTTGGCATGTTGCCCTTGGTCAAGGGAACATCCTCCAAGATTCTTCCATCTCCACCATTCATCTCTCATGTTTGATTCTCAATCATTGATTGTTGCCACATCACAAGATGCTTTAGAAATCCTATAAATACAAACCTTTGCTACAACATTTTAGATCACATTTTTTAGCAAGTTTATAGTGTAGGAATAACATTGGAGCAATTTGGAGCATTCATAGTTGGAGCATTTTTAGAATTTAGAATTGTTTATCATTCTAACTTAGAATCATGTCTTAGTTATAGTTGCATTGTAGTTATTATCTTAGCTTTCATATAGCTTTCTCATCATAACATTTAGCATCATAATCTTAGCATAATCTTCATTTTATCACAGTAGCATTAATATCATAACATCATGGCTTTAATCACATAGTTTCATATAGGACTTAGATTCTTTCATTCTATATAGCATCTCATTTCTCAAGTTGTCATTTTAACAACCATAGTGCGCATACAAAATCTAAGAACCGATATGGTTTAATAAATCCTTGAGAATAGAAAACAATGGAACATTTTTAGGAATTTAATCTTGTTTCAATTTGATTCAGTTTTATTGATTAAATCTCTAATGTAATACGTCTCATTGGTGTTTGTGTGTTTTACTATTGATTTACTAACTCTCCCACAAATTTACACACACAATCTATATATATAAGGATTCAATGGATATATGTGTTATGGATGACTATTATTTATGTTTAAGTTATAGAGAGTTACTGTTGGATATAGTTTATTATCGCACTTACTCTTTTCTACCATTGTACCCTTTGGCCCATATAAACTGACTACATAAGGGATACCAAGGTACAAATCTTCAGACTGTAATTCCCCATTTCCTATTGCTAATATTGGTTTTGTTGTCAAGACCCTAGAGAGGACAGTGAAGAAATTTAGAGTGGAAGAATAAAATAGTAGTGGTAAAAAGAGATAACAATGGAAAAAGAAAAAAAATTCTATAGACACCTCTCTTAGGTACTACCTTTGTGAGAGAGGGGTAGGCACTTAAGGGATGACAAATGGAAAGGGGGAGGAATCTAAAAAGATCCCTGAAAATATGTAACTATTCAAAATTATAAAACCACCCATGAGATATATAAGGATTAATGGAAGTATGGACCAAAAAGACCTATGGGAAAAGGAGATAACAAAAGAATAATTTGAGATAATTGAAGTATTAAGTTGGGAATGGAGATGAATAAAGAAGAAATGAGGTTGAAATAAATTGAGGAACAATGAGAAATATATCGTAAAAGAATGGAAGAAGCAAAAAAGAGGAAAAAATAGGACTTAGAGTTTGCAGAAGGAAATAGAAACAAAGAAGTTGAGTGCACCATTGAGGGTGCTACTAAGTGTGTCACTGTGGCTACTACTAGAGAAGAAGAAGAACACACCATTGATGGTGCTACTGAAGAATGTAGAGAAAAGATTCTCCAATTAGGTTCTAGCACATGGACATAATAAACTAGATTATCCAAAACCTAGAAGGAGAAATTGAAGATTATGGAAACACCATAAAGGAAGTGGAACAAGCGGTGGTAAGAATTATGAAACCTCCTCTAAATAAAACACTAACTGCTCATCTGGATTGGATGAATATTCAATTAAGGATAAACAAGGAATGGTTACTAGTGGAAACCTCTAGATACAAAATATTAAAAATATAACATTTGACACTAATTACTTGGATGAGTTAGTAACCATAAGTGTTTTGAAGATAAGAAGAGAAGAGGTGGTAGAAAATAAAGAGGATTATATGAGTTTAAAAAACTCTAATAAAATGACATCAAATAACCAAATGATGCTTATTGATAAATAAATATCTCCTTGAATGAAACAACTATTTGAACATACACAACCCTCAGACCACGAGTCACACTTAATACTATTAAAAGAACGAAGGATTTCTATGATAGAAGTGGAACACAACTTAAGAGAACAAATCATAGGAGAACAAAAAGGAGATGAAAATAATATAAACAATCTGAGTAGATACAACTTTAACATAGGATATATAGATAGTGAATCAAAAGAACTAGAAATGAATACTCCTAGTAAATTGCCTATGTTTGGAAAAAATTACAAATGAAGCAACATAACATATATTTATCTTATAATATATGTGGAAAAGAAAACATATAACAAGAGATGATACAAAGCTATATGAATTCATTGGATCAATCCACAGAGATACCCTAAAATGGTACCAAAATAATTACCCTAACAATGACAAAGACTAGGAAGTAGTGAAAAAAAAATTCTTAGCCAATTTTGATATTCCATACTTGCCTAAAGAAGGAGCCAGTAAGCTTTGAGAACTTACATAAAATGAGGATGAAATGATAAAAGAATTTGACAAACGATTCAAAGAAGACACCAAAATACTAGAAGAACCATTCACTGAAAATAGAAAATAGAATGGTTCATTTGTAGAGTGATACCAGAAATTAGAATTGCTTTAGATGGGATACATTTTAATGCCTACCATAAACTAGTTACATTTTCATGTTTGATTGAAAACCAATCTTGGAAAAAATAAGAAAGAGAAAAAGAGAACAAGGAGATGGAAAAAATGAAACTAGGGATAAAACAATTGAAACTTTGACAAGACATAATGGAAAAGAAAGAGATGTTTATACCAAGACCCAATATTTGGTGTAGTTATTGTGGAAGAGAAGGACACATAAGAAATGAGTGGCCAAAGGAAATTGGAGAAAAGAAAGCCAATGCATTACGAGTAGACTTGCAGATAATACCCAAAAAGACAAACTTGTTCTATTGTGGCACTCGTAGAGAATGGGACGATCATGACACTGAAGATTGTCCCTCATAGTTGTTCCAATTAAGAGAAGATCCTACTGCAACAAGCCATAGTGATCAACAGAAACCCACATACGTAAGGACTAGAGGAGAGGCCATTATATCAATAGGATCATGGATATAAAATACCACCATGGTAAAACAAGAAATATATCAATTCTATACAAAAAAAACCAAATCAAGACACTAATAGTGATAAAGTCCAATTTTGTGGGGATAGAGGTCAAGGAAAAGGAAGGAGAAAAAATGATGCCACATGTTATAAATGTAGCGAACTAGGCCACCTTGTGAAAAAATATTGGGGGGATAGAGAGAAACCATGTGGATTTTGTAGTAGTACAAAACATAATGTATTTAACTATGACAAAGCCCATAACTACTATGGGAATGTGGCCCCGCAATCGAAAAGTGACAAGATCCAAAAATTAAATTCATCCAAAGGGGAAAGGTTACTAAGAAAAGTACCAAAATAAAATGAAAATACTAGTAACTCTGATAGAGAGGTCCCCCACCACAACAAAGTAGCGATGATAGAAAGACAAGGAACTAATGTTTCAAATGATAAATAAGCCACACCAAAAGATAAAACCACAATAGATGAGGAGGCATTCCACTCCACTAGAAGAGAACATGATTAGATAGTGGAAGAAATAAAGAAAGTGTTCACAAAATAATAAAATAAGGAAATAGATCAATACTTTTCTAACCAAGAGGTACCTAGAATACTTAAATAGTTAATAAAAATGTCTAAATAATCCAATCTACTGAATAAACTACAATTTTTTTGTAAATATTGGAACAAATAGGACAAAAGACCACAAATAAAAATTATAAACAAAGAAGACAAACAATGGTAAACATGCCCAATCATGATCACAATAAGTATAAATCACAAGAAGATCTAACCAATGTCATGGTGGAATTAGGAGAAGATATCAATATGCTACCAAAATGGGTATGGGAAGAGATAGGAAAACCAACATAAAAAAAAATCATATAACATCAGTTTAGCAGATGGTACATGAATGAAAACCTTGGGCATATGGAAACAAGTGGAAGTTAATGTCAAGGCCGGAGTAAAACAAATAGTAGACTTTGAAGTAGTTGCAATTCATTCAATGCCCTATAAGGACTTAGATGGTTTATGAAACCCAATGGAATTATAGGCTCTTGTAAAGAGGAAATATCATGTGTTGACACAAAAAAAAATAGTTCATATCCCCCTAGGCAAAACTCCAAATGAAACATACATAGAAGTACACCCAAAAGAGTATAATGAATCTGAAAATAAAAACCTATATATAATTTTACGGTTACCACCAACTAACAATCTAGAAAACCTAAACTTGGAAGGGAAATTTGAAATTGAAATCACCACATATAACATAGACAATGAGGAAGTGCTAGAAACATGGATGCAAGAGGAACCAAAAATCCATTCTTAGAGAATTATCAAATTTTGTAGAATCTTTATGATTAGGAAGATCCCAGAGAATGCTTCACATTCTACTGCATTTACAAAATAATGAACCACACAACAGTTACGGTAGGATAGAAGACAACACAAAAGTTATACTTGAAATTTTTTTCTATATAAATCACATTTCACAAGGAATCTCACACATCAAATCACCCAAATACTCAAGAATTGGGGACCTACTATCATTTATCACATAGATAGAAAAAAAATCAAACCAAGGAAAGGAGACTAGACATATTGAAACATACACTTTTGCAAATATTTTGTAACACTGCATGCTAGTGGAATGCACAAAAAGAACATTTGACACAATGGGAAATATTCAAAATCTTAATCAAAACAAGGTATCTTCTAAAGGAATGAGAATATAAGGAAATACAAAATGGATAGATCCCATCAGAGGAACACCTTACCATTTTCACTACTACATGGAAAGACATAAACAAATATGATGACTGGATATATATATAGATAATTATTTTAGTGGACACTAACAACGATAGAAAAAACTTGGTACATCAACCAAGAGCGAAGAGGAGAAACCAAGAATTAGACAAAAATAATAAAATACTTCCTTAATAGCTTCTCACTCTATAATAAAAACATACACATACATACCACATTAAATAAAGGAAATAATATTTAAATGGAAGGAAATATAGGGAATGGTGGTACCACACACCTCTACACCACCTTCACAATCAGAAGGTATATGGAGATACATAGAATGGATCGATACAAAAACCACATTATTTGAGAAAATATATTGCCTAACAAAGCAGGATGATGAGGGTGCTCACAATATAGACATATAAGTTCAGCAAGGGGAAAGAGAGTTAGAGTCTCCCATAGAGGCCAAATAAAAATACTATAAAAAATTGGTTAAAATAAAAGAAGAAATCATTGCTATGGAAGGAGATCCTAAAATGGCGAAGATAGGAGACTATTGGGATGACAAACTAGTGGCGCAAGTTGCAAAAAAATTATCTGAATTTGAAGAACTCTTCCCTAGGATATTTACATACTTAAAGGGAATAAAGAGGAAGCAGGAGTTATGAAAATATAGTTTAAAGACATATCTAAACTGATAAGGAAAAGACCCTACCAAATAAACTATAATATGAAGAAGAAATTCAATGCAAAATTAGACAAAATGTCAGAAGCTGGGATAATCAAACCTATGGAGGATGCAAAATGGATTAGTCCCATGGAAATTCATAACAAAAAGAAAAAATAAATAAGGATTTGTATTGACTTTAGAGAATTGAATAAAGCTTGCATCCATGACCCTTTTCCTACACCATTCATAGAAGAAATTTTGAAGTCAATAGAAGGAAGAGAAATATACTCTTTATTGATAGATTTTCAAGATATCACCAAGTAAGAATAAGTGAAGAAGACCAGTTATTTGAAAAAAAATTACCATAGAATGGGGGTCCTACATGTACACATTGATGTCATTCGGCTTAAAGCATGCACCTGCGGTACTCAAAAGGATCATGATAAATGCTTTTAAATACTTTATACATGATTTTCTAGAGGTATATTTAGATGATTGGACAATATATGGATTGGTCAAAACCACATACAAGTACTTATGATGATGCTCAATAGATGTCAAAGCATGCAGTTTAACCTAAATTTAAAGAAGTGCATGTTTATGGTACCATATGGTACATTATTAGGTCATATCATATGCAAGGAAGGGCTGATGGTATACCCTATGAAGGTTACACTAATCATGACACTAGCACCACCAAAAACACCTTTAGAAGTAAAAATATTTTTAGGCTATATTGGATGCCATTGTAAATTCATAAAAGGTTATACTAGAATATTTGCACCTATGGAAGAACTAAAAAGGAATCTGGTAAAAGTATTAAATGGATTGAGGAGTGCCAATAAGCATTTGATACATTGAAGAGAAAAAATATGGAAGCACCAATACTAATCTTCCTAGATTGGAACACACCATTCCATGTACATGTAAATGCATCAGGAATTTTTGTAGGAGCAATATTAACTCAGCCCAAAGGTAACAAAAATCACCCCATAGCCTTTGCAAGCAGAAAACTATCTATGTCAGATAAGAACTACACCACTACTGAGAGAGAGGCCCTACCTATAGCCTATTCATTACAATTTTTTTTACATTATCTCCCATCAACACCATTTACATTCTTTACAGATCATGAAGGCCATTAAAATACTTACTCAATAGGCCTGTCATACAAGGGAGGATGTCAGTGGTTACTCCTATTTCATGAATTTGATTTTAAGATAATGGTTAAACTTGGAAAGAACAATCAAGGACCAACTATCTATCAAGGATAGAATTAGGGGTGGAATCAAAATACCAGCGAGAATATTTTCCTAACACAGACCTGTTTAGACTAAATGTGGTACTAGAGGAACTACATGACATTACTATACTCTTATCTAAAGGTGAGTTTCCCATATATCTCTTGTTGTAGGCCAAAGAGTCTCTTGTGTAGAAGTCTCTACCATACACATTAATAGGAGAGTTACATCACATAGGGCAAGATGGAATTATAAGATGAGTTGTGTTTGAACATGAAAGAGAGTCTATCCTAAAAGAATCCCATGAAGAAATAGCAGGGGGGCATAATTACGGTGAAACAATAGCAAAATGGGTTAAATTAGTTGGACTATGGTGGCCAACCCTATGTATAGAGATGCCAAAGAGTGTACACGAAACTATGATATATATTGAAGGGTGGAGAAACCTATTGCAAGAGATGAGATGCACTTAAAACCAGTCTTAGCATAAATATCATTTGAAAAATGGGCAATAGATTTTATAGGACCAATTGATCCACTAGCTAAACACTCTAAAGCAATATTCATTATAAAAGGGATTGAATATTTAACAAAATGGGTAGAGGTAGAACCCACTATAGACTATATCATAAAAATGACCATAAGATTCCTATATGAAAATATAGTCACTAGATATGGCTGGCCACTAACTATAGTAAGTGATAAAGGAAATCACTTTATGAATAAAGTAATTGTGGAGCTTTTGAAAAATTTAATGATCACACACAATAAGAGCTCATCATACCACCCATAAACAAATGGAGCAAGTGAGGCTTTGAATAAGATAATTAGGACAACACTTACAAAAATGTGTGAAGGAAATAGGCTAGATTGGGACATTAAGATACCTGTGGTACTCTAGGCCTACCGCACATGCTATAAGAGGACCACTAAGTTTACACCATTTCAATTGGTATATGGAACTGATATGGTAGTATTAATGAACCTCATAATCCCAAATCTACGTGCAACACTAACTTGGTAGTTGGATGATGATGAATCCTTAGTATAAAGGATAGAAGAACTAGAAAAACTAGATGAGGATAGATTTGTAGGACTATACAATGAAAAGGTCAAAAGGAAAAATAAAGGTAAGGTGGCTAGGACCATACTCTATTCATGAAATTGTGGAATCAGGGGAAATGAGAGTAAAGAGATCATATTAAACACTACCACCTACCAAATGGATAAAAAACATAAATTATGAAAAGACACAAATTGTAAACTATGTAATATAAGTAACATACATGACTAAACAACATAAATCAAACCATTAGCAACCAAAAACTTCAAACAACTAGAAAACCCATGAAAGATAACAAGAAAATGGCATCAATGTGGCCACCAAACACAAGTCTATTTAAATCCCTCTTAGCTTCACTTAACTGACTTTACATTCAGAATATTTGTTAGCAAAAGAAAATTGAGCTTTTCTAAAATATCTCATACAACTACAAACAATGGCAACCCCAACTTTTGTGAATGTGACAGAGAAACTATGACCAAAATACAAGAAATACCCATTCAAAGAAATGGAGGTTGATAAGGATGGGGCATTCTCCAATATCCCCATAGATGTAGTCTACATAGAAGATGTGAGATGATACATCCACAATCCAATCACTAAAATTGACCATACAAAGTTTGAGGAGCTCAGACTAAGCCTTCTAAACATAGATTAGAGAACATACCAACCACAATTTTAGGAAATAGCAAAGAAAAGTCTAGATATTTGGAAGGAATTCTTGGACTTTTGTGATGAGAACGATTAGGTGTGGCTAGTCCTCAATAGAGTCCATGATGAGTTCATCTATTTGGAAAAACCCTATCGAATCATAAGGGAATAAATTAATGTGGTAACACTACTAAATTTGACTCCATTTTTCGACGGATGTTTGTCGGTCGTTCGACAAATATTTGTCAAAAAATCGACGAATTAACGAAATAATTTTGTCACTATTTTTTTGTCAAAATTTCGATGACTAATTAAACGTCAAAATAACGGCACAATTTCGTCGGTTGTCAACATCATAAAATGACTCAAATGTTCATCGGAATATCGACAAAACCTTCATTTATCCACCGACGAATTACAACCAAAATGCAATTGCAATGGCTCTTTTGAAGCATCGAAACAACACCAAAAGTTTGTTGCTATTTCGATGAAATGGGTAAGGAGTTACGACAAAGCCTTCGTCGCACCTAAGCAACTTCGTCGGACCTTTTCTGTGATTTTTCGGTGGCCTGCATCAAACTTGTCATGAAATGGGTAAGGAGTTACGACGAAGCCTTCATCGTAGCATAATAATTTTGTTGGACCTTTTCTGTGATTCGTCGGTGGCTTGCGTTTCAATTTTGATGAAATGGGCAAGGAGTTATGACGAAGCCTTCGTCGCAGCTAAGCAACTTTGTCAGACCTTTTCTGTGATTCATTGGTGGCCTTCATTGAAATTGTGATGAAATGGGCAAGGAGTTACGATGAAGCCTTCGTCGCAGCTATAGCAACTTCGTCGGACCTTTTCGGTGATTCATCGGTGGTTTTTGTCAAAATTGCGATGAAACAATGCAATTTTTTTTTAAAAAAATATTCGTTGAAATGTACCATCGTGGAGACTCTTGGCGATGACCACTGAAGCCAACCCATCGGTGAGAGATCAATCATCGGCACATGATAGAAAACTCACTCCGATAGTCCATGTCTTGCCGATGACTTCCGTTGGCAAGACAAATCCAATGTCACATCGATACCATAACCTCTTTAGGAATTTTGAACAACATGGCTACTCGGCAAGACATAAGACGATTGAGGGGTCTCACCGATTAAACAAGTGTCTAAGAGCAAGTAAACAAATGGAACATATTAATTTTCTTATTTTGGGGTTCTTTAAATCATAGAATAGATACCATCTTCTTATGTATAATGTACTTATATTCAAATTTGAATTCGAGACCAATTGTCATTGCACATTCCATTTTACTTGCACAGAGTATTCTATAAGCAATATATTGATAATGCACCCGAATGATTTATGGTGTTGTACAACTCTACCTATCATCATAGTTTTGTTGTTCCCCCCTAGAAAATCCTACAAAGACAAGTTTACAATACCAAGTCAAATAATATGAAAAGACTTACTTCCATACAAATTAAATGATTATTCTCATAATGGAAATTGTCTAATTACAACAACAATTCCATGAAAGGTTATCCATGCTTCATAAGAGATGACTGATCATACATACAAACTACAAGATGCATAGAAAAAGCATTACACCTGAGAACAACCAAGGGCTAACAAGGAAGGAGTTAAGAAATGTCTAGATTGAAGAGAAAATGTGTAGGGAAAATGCTAAGCAGTGTCAAGAGAACAAAGCTTGTAGAACATATTCTTGACCTAATCAAGCTCTTGAACAACTTAAATAAAATTAAAATACTAACACATACGCATAGGACATGTATTAGACTTCCAATATCTACTATCTTTTCATTGTCTCTGAGGAGGTAGGTAAAGGAGAAATAATTATAATTGTAACACTATTCATAGTCCGATTAAATTATGTTTGTAATTTGTGTTGATGGACCTCAGTTTATCATTATCTGCCCATCCAATGCACCATGTTTTTAATCGAGGGGAGTTCCAACTATCTTAGATCTAAAGAAGCACCTTCAATTAACCATTTAAAGTACTATAAAATAAGGTAAGACTTTTACTTGAGAAAGATTGGGTACACTTGTAGGATTAAAGTTCTCGCAATCATCAGGATTTATTAGCACATAGACACAACCTGCAACATATGAAGTAATGGATGACTACAAGTTAGTAAAATGGTCCTTAATATGTGATTGGTTTGCAAATTTATTGGTAGAAAATAAGGTTACAAACAAATCTACATGAAAAATTATGAGGACAATCTACTGTAATCATCAAAATAGATGAAAAGTGCAAAGGAAAGAGCCGAGCTACATCTCTAGAGCCTAAAAAAAACACATGCAAGAAACATAAAAAGAACAAACCAATTTTTGGATGAATACAAAATGGTGCCTTAAGCAAGTGATTCATATGATTTCACACCTGATAGGATATTAAGAAGATTTTAGTCTTCCTCTATCAAATTAACTACTTATAGAAAAAACCTAGAAACCAATATTATATACCTCCATGTCTGGCCGAGGTAGGTATAAGAGAAAAAAAAATTCACCGATCTGATGCCAAAAAATGTATCAATGTGTGTGTAGGTTTGTATTACTCAAAATATCATTTTTCAGCACAAGGAAAATACCAAAGTGATGTTTTTAAGTTTCAATCTTCACATAGGCTCCCTTATTGCTACACATGCATATACAAGCATTATTTGAGCTCTAAACTATTAAAATATTAAGGATTTAATTAGCTATAAGATGTAAAGTTGTTGTTTAGACATAATCCATCATTTTTTACATATCTTTATTCACTCCTAGCGCTTCAGATAAATTTGTGTAAATGAGATAGAAATGTGAATCTTTTATGACAAAGAAAATTCTTAAAAGGAGGGGGGAGAGAGAAAAGGGTAGGGGGCAAGAGAATGCTTGAATATATAGCAAAGTATAACATTTTGATCATTATAACAATGAAGCGAATCTTAAGTTTGAAGCATTAATATAATTTACAACATTTATGATCAAGAATGAAGATGTAAAGTAAGAAACTTTGCATACTGCTTGGATGGTACAAAATTCATGGTTAAGTCAAGAAACCTCCCATCGAAACAACAATATCAGAAATATTAGTGTATCCTATCTCAATCAAGGCCTCTAAACCCTTCAGAGCTGTCAATTTTTTCACTAACCTGTTATGCACAAAAGTCAAATTCTAGAGTTATGTCACCACTAAAAATAGAAGAAACAGAGCTTTGAAACCAAATCCACACACAACACAATGTGGTATTCATACAAAGCCATACAAACAAACTAAACTCGGAACATTGGAATGGAAACAACTTCAAATTATGATGCAGAGCATGGATTCAGGGTATAAAGAATCATTTTTCTGCCACCATGGTGAAAATTTAGCACTTTCTTTCATCTTTGCATATTGGTTTGATGTTTCAAATGATACATTTCTTATATTGAAAAGTGCATTACCTTATTGAGCTTCTCTTTGTTTTAGAATAGTTTAATATTCTCTACTTAATAGGGCCAACCATGTGACGGTGGAAGCTCATTTGGCCCCTCCCCCCCCTCACATCACTCTCAATTCCCCATACCCAATCATATAACATTAATCATTCATTCATCCATTAATAACATACAACATTCATTCATTCATCCATTAATAGCATATAACATTCATTCATCCATTAATAACATATAACATTCATTCTTTAACATATAACATTCATTAATTAACATATTCACATTCATTCATTTGTTAGAGTAAAGTAATTAATTAACTTTACTCTCCTCTTAAGACTTCACTTTATGCACATATATTAGTCATTTAATAATTAATATTAATTATTAAATACACTCACCTTTAGGGTTATGGTTTTCTTTCAGTTTAGATCTCCTTTTATAAGGATTGATCTCTTGTATTCTATTCTCTTGATTCATTTTTTCTCTAATAATACATTTTTGCACATTGTAAGAGTCAAAACCCTTGTTTTGTTCTCTCTTTCTCTGTGACAAGTTTCTTGCATGCAGGTGTTCTTTGGGTTCTATGGATTTGTATTTCTCAAATCCTACATGGTATCAGAGCTAGATCTACTACAGTTTGTTCAGTTTTTTGAAAGAATTAGAGATCTAGGTTTTGGTTGCATTAGATTTGTGTTTGTTTTCTAGTTTTTATTTGGAATAGGGGGTACTTTTTTTGGGTGCAATTTGAGCTCAAACGGACCTCACCATTGAGCTCGCAACATCCAAAAACCCCTATTTTCATATAAAACTTGTCCAATTTGGACACAGTTGCACCAGAAGGCAAAAGAAATTGCCCCAAGGCCGTACGGCCCCAGGGCACACATATCGAGGTGAAAATTTAAAAAAAATTCAAAAAATAAAAAAAAACAAAGGTTTTTAAATTTTTTTTTGCGCAACTAGTTCTTTTTTGGACCGCCACCCGCCAGCCACCGAGCGGCCACCAGGCGGCCACCCGCCAGCCGCTTCGGCCAGTGGAGCCACCGCCCGGCCACCACCGCCGGCAGTAACTAGCGGTAACCGCCAGAGGCAAACTGCCAATGCCTACCGCTGGCTTCCAGCCCCTGAGGGCTCTGCATGTGACCATAGCCTGTGGCAAAGAGCCAATCAACAGCCCTCTGGTCGTCCATGTGACCAGGGGCCGAAGATCTTAAGCCCCCGAGGGCTTTAAGACCATTGCATTTGCCTTTTTTTGACAACCTTCAGTCAAATAGCTATAACTTGGGCGTTTTTTCTCCATTTTTCGAACGAAAATAGGTGTTGGAAAGCTGGCTCTAAGCACATTCTGATGGTGTAGGAAATTTTTCATCATTTTCTAGTTTGGTTGCATTTTTTCATAGTCAAAGTCCGATAATCTTTTTGCACTTCGAGGGGCATAACTTGCTCATTTTTTCTTCATTTTTCGAAAGCGAATAGGCGTCAGAAAGGTGGTTCTATGCTCTTTTCAGATCTATAGTTTATTTCATCAGAAAATTCTTCAAGTACACAAATATTTGTCTCAAACATATACTGCTTTCTATTGTTTTCTGGCTTTCAGTTTGTACTGGGGATTGGATTTTTGCATTGTGGGGGGGTGGTTTTTTCTTGCTTTCTGTCATTTACATCAAAAAACCATAATCTATAAACACCAAAACAAAACAAAAAAACCTCTTTTGCATCTTCTGTCTAGTTCTGAAAGACCGCTAAATAATAATAAAAAAATTTAGAGCAGTTGAGGCACAGTTCACAGGATGGCCAATAGATCTATTGAATCTCTCACACCGCATAATTATCACACTTGGAAGGGTCGCATGATGACTCTTCTTCAGTCTCGAGGGTTATGGTCCTATTTGGATGAGGCTTAGCCTCAGTTGACTCACCCCTTTGAGGTTATGCAGCACAGGAACCATATGGATCAGGCTATGGGATTGATGGCTTTACACATTTCAGACAGTCTCCTGTTTCATCTTGATGGGTGTCTCACTCCTCGAGCCATTTGGACCAAGTTTGATGGACTTTTTGGCACTGTCAACGAGTTCAGAGTATTACAGCTTGAGGCCGAGTTGATTTCCTTGGTACCTGATTCATTTCCCTCCATTGAGGACTTTTTGATGAAGTTCAAACAGTAAAGATCTATCTTGCAGGGTTGTGGCAAGACTAAGACTGATACAGAGTGCATCTTCTTAATTATCTCCAAGCTTCAGGGTCAATTTCAGATCTTCTCTTTGACCTTCTATTCCACCATGGATGCCTTGGGTGCTCGACGTGTCATGCTACTTTTGAGGTGTTTTGTGATCGTCTGACTCGTGAGCAAGCCAAGCTCAAGCAGATGGATTCACTTTCAGGTTCACAAAACCAAGCGTTGGTAGCCCAGTCCTCCAAGGGAAAATAGAAACAAAACCCAAAGACCATAGAGCATTGGAAGGATTCCAGTTCACCGCACACCTCTGATTCACCTTCTCCTAGGGGGAATCATCGAAGAAAGATAGACCTAAGTGTGCTTATTGTAATAAGCTAGGACATTCTGAGTCCAAGTGTTATGAGAAGAAGATAGATGGATATGCCAAACAGGTTTCATATTTGACAGCTCTTCTTGAGAGGAACAATATTCATCACTCTTCTTCATCTACATCAGGTAAGTCTTCTTCTTCATCTTCATCTTCATTCCAGACAAATGGACATGCCCCACATAAGGGTCATGCATTATGTGCAACCACTAGTTCACATTCATCTAGATGGATATTGGATTCAGGTGCTTCACACCATATGGCATCTTCTCAGGACATGTTCTCATCCTTCGAGGCTACATCCTCACCACACATATTGATGGGTAATAACAATTATATGAGTGTATGTGGGAAAGGTTCTATCAACATTGATGATGGTACATTCAATGATGTACTATGTGTTCCATCTTTGTCCACTAACCTTCTCTCCATCTATCAGATTGCTCACAGTGGGACAGGGAAGACAGTTGAGTTTACACCTGATTCAGTGCACATCAGAGACATTCAGACTGGCAACATTGTTGCAACAGGGATAGTTGATCACTCTTCCCAGTTGTATGCATTCACACACTTTGGTCCACCATCTCCACTGTCTGAGTTTTCCTCTCTTTCTACAAGAGAGCATGCAGTATCTGAGGTGAAGTTTGGTCACTTGAACTTATGTGTTCTTGCATTTGTTCATGAGACTAGTGTTGAGACTTCTACACCTCTACCTCCTGTTGAGATCACATCTGTTCAGCAGGATTCCTCTTCAGCTATGACTGACATTGTTGCTCCTCTCATTGAGCCATCAAGTGTAGTTGTTGAGGCCATATCAGAGGATATTCCTTTCCTCACAAATGACAGTTTCAACACACTTGTTATCCCATCTTCATTGGAGATTCCATTTCAGGATCATCTTGAGTTGTTTGATTCACCATCCTATTATTCAGACACTCATACTGCAGTTCCATTCTTCAGTGAGCATCATCCAGGACTTCCATTTTCACCTCACATCTAGGGATTTCCTCTTCCTCGACCGTTGGATCTGTTTCTTCCTCCAAGGAGACACATTGTTTTGATCATTGGCACATGGGTTCTCTCATTCTGGGGGGGTTTTGGAGCCTCTTCTCTCTCCTATGGGGGAACATATTTTGTACTTGCATGATAGAAGCAGTTCTTGGGGGGTCATGTTGAGTCCTCCTTCTATCTCTTCTTCTTTCACTCTTGTTCATCTCTTTTTGGAGAGGAGTTTTTTCCCACTGGGTTTTCTCCTTTTCTCCGCTTTACAGAGATTTGGTTGTATTTGGGTACCTGATCAGGCCTAATTGCTAGGACCCAATTTTACTTTCATGCATTGTAGTTCCTTTGATTTCTTATGCATTGTTTGTAGCTGCATTGTAGCTCATCTTAAGGGGGGGTGTTAGAGTAAAGTAATTAATTAACTTTACTCTCTTAAGACTTCACTTTATGCACATATATTAGTCATTTAATAATTAATATTAATTATTAAATGCACTCACCTTTAGGGTTAGGGTTTCCTTTCAGTTTAGATCTTCTTTTATAAGGATTGATCTCTTGTATTCTACTCTCTTGATTCATTTTTTCTCTGATAATACATTTTGCACATTGTTAGAGCCAAAACCCTTGTTTTGTTCTCTCCCTTTCTCTGTGACAAGTTTCTTGCATGCAGGTGTTCTTTGGGTTCTGTGGATTTGTATTTCTCAAATCCTACATCATTAACATATAATATTCATTCTTTTTAGTTTTTACATATTATCAAAAATATCATGGTTGTCATGATATGATTACAATCACTTTTTTTTTGTTTCTTTTTTAAAGCTAAAAAAATCTGAAGTGGAGTATTTTTTTCTAAATCATCTGTCCCCCCTTTATTTTTTCTCCCCTTTG
>VDFB02193867.1:282877038-282923731 GCA_007258455.2 Sequoia sempervirens | reverse complement strand
TTGCTTTAGCTTCACTCAATAATGACTTTGCAACGACGTATAACTCACAAACATGCACTTAATATTGGGAATGCAATAGTGGTACTCTACAAGGTGATGAAATTTGTTACGAATGAAGTGACTCTTAATCGCATGAGCTTTTTCATGATCCTTTTTGCTTCAACCTTTTTGCAATAATGCCTTTGCAACCACTTTTAGCTCACAAACATGCACTTAAGGTTTGGCAATGTAGTTGCAATGCTCTATAAGGTGATGAAATTTATTGCAAACCAAGTGACTCTTGAATGCATGAGCTTCTTGCCATCACTATGCTTCCTCCTGAGATTTAAGACCCATGTGTTGTTGTAGATGTATTTTGTGACATTCCTCACATCTTTAACCATGTTATTCACCCAACTAAGTTACCCGATATCTTCACTGAGAAGATTAAAGTAATGGCTAGCACAAGGGATCCAAAACAAAGTTATGTGTCTCCTCAAGCATTTTACTAGCTAACACATACACAATTGCTTTGTTTGTCAATATTTGGACAACATTATGTACCCCCACCTCTATCATCACCTCATCCAACAAGTTACTCAAGGTCTAAGTGTGGGTGTGTTATTGATTGCATCCTATAATAATGTCATGTTCAACTTATAATGGCTTGGTGCCTTGAACCCTTTACTTGCCATGGTCAATGTGGTGATCACTTGCTCCTAATAAGGAATCATTGCAACATTAAATGGAAAGTTGTAGTAACAAAAATTAGAACATGAGAACTTGGCGTCGTGTTGCAATTTTCTATTACATATTACCTTCCATTGAAGGTTGCACACTACGAAGCAAAAGAACTTGAAGTATGGCTACACACAATGCTTAATCCTCATATCCATGGCCCAATGGAAGAAGTAGAGGCTCGTATAGCTCCTTCTAACCTTGCAAAACTAATACTTGCCAATGCCTCTTGTTGTGACCTTTTCACACATCGCCCCATTGCAAATGGGGACCCCCTAATTTTTGTTTGGGTCTTTTGGGCTTGATTTTGGTTGGTTTTCTTGTTGTCTTTCTCTTGTTCTATCTATCTTTCCGGGGATGTGCCCATCTGAGTTGAAATGTTGGCTAAGACTATGAAATTAGGGTTTTTATTCTTTAGGACAATTCGAGGTTAATTTAAGTAAGCAAATTGAAATTTGAGCTTGACACTGCGTCCAAAGCACTTTAAACTGCTCGCCTGCAAATTTTGAGCTGAAACAAACAACTTGCTATTTTTAGCAGTCCAGGCTTTAGGAGCCAATATTAGGGTTTGCATGCAGGATTTATCAGTGCATGTCTGGAGAATCTTTCTGGGTTTTTCAAGGCCTTTGTGATGATATAACATGCAAGTTGAGATACTGATTTTCGACAACTTAGGCTTTAGAGGCTATTTTTGGGGTTTGCATGCAAAGTTTTTCGGTGCATGTTTGGAGAATATTTCTGGGTTTTCTGAAACCTGCACAATGATACAACATGCAAGATGAGATGATAACTTTCAACAGTCTTGACTTCGGAGGCTATTTTTAGGGTTTGCATACAGGATTTTTCAGTGCATGTCAGCATATTCTTCATGGGTTTTTCGAGAGCTACGCAATGAGGTAACATGCAAGCAGAGTTTATCACTTTTCAGGGACTTGCTATTTTTAGCCAGTGCTTGCATGCTGATAATTTTTCTGGGTTGTTTTGGGTTTTTTGAGATCTCTCAGGTAGTGTGACATGCAAACTTATTCGGCAGCTGATTGGCCACTTTTCCAGCTGCTTACTATTTTTAGCAAGTTCACTCCAGCAACTACCCAACACTTCAGCATCACGAACAAAGTGACATGCAACAGAAACGGAGTCAAACGAAGATCTTTTGAGTGACATGCAAGTCAGATTAGGGTTTCCAGCGTCGGGACCCAAAATGAAGGGTCAAACGCTAGAATCTCCGAAAATTGATGTATCCCACTGCGATCGACATCTCTCAAGGAATCCACTGGTAAAATTTGAAGGCAATCTAAGCACTTACTATTTATAGTAAGTCACTCTAGAAATTGGCTATAAATAGCAGTTCAGCACGAGGCACCAATGTGAACAGGTCAGTCAACCCACGAGGACCCCATGGAGCAAATTTCACGTCAAACAGAGTTGTAGAAGTTCTGAAATCAAGTAGTTACTATAAATAGCAAGTCACCTCCAGGCATAGGCTATAAATAGCAGGACAACACAGATGATAGGTGTGAACACAACTACATCACGAAAAAATCAGGGTTAGCCAAAATCAGGTCTTGAAAATGCTGAGAATTCATGGAGATCACAAGAACACCAAAACTTTCTAAAAATAGAAAGCTAGTGCAAGCTGAGGACATCACGAGCAATCAGAAGAACACCCCCTTAAATCCGCCCTAGCGAGCAGAAAGCTAGAAAATTCATCTAAGTCTGGCAAAAATGGAAGCTTAGCCTCCCAGATACACCTCAAGGAGCAAACAGATGGATGAAAATTTTGCTAAGGCATTGAAACTTGAAGCTCAGCTAGTGACATGCGCCTTAAGAAGCTTGAAGAATCATGAAAAATTTGCTAAGTGTTGAAAATTGGAAGCTCAAGGGTAGAAATGCGCCCAAGGTCAAAGGAGGAACCTAAAATTTTTCGAAGTTTGAGAAATTAGAAGCTCAAGGGGTCTAGTGCACCCAAGGGCAAACTGAAGGGTGAAATTTTGCCTAAGTTTGAGAAACTTGAAGTACCTCCACCTAAATGCGCCTAGAATAGAGAGGAGGGATGATGAAACGTCTAAGTGTTTGAAATTGGAAATAAGCACCCCCAGATGCGCCCAAGGTAGAGATGCCATGAGAAAAAATATTTTAAGGCAATAAAATTGGAAGTAACATCCCTTGAATGCGCCCTTGGAAGTTGAAAAGGCTAGAAATTTGTCTAAGGCAATGAAACTAGAAGTACAACCTCCTAAATGCGCCCAACCTTGAGAGGGAGGTAAGAAAACGCCTAAGTGTTGAGAATTGAAAGCTCAAGGGTGGAGATGCGCCTGAATCAAGAGGTGGAGATAGAAATATTCTAAGTTTCACAAAATGGAAGTAGAGGTCCTTAAATGCACCTTAGCAACCTGAAGCAATGGAAACTTTTCTAAGTGTTGAAAATTGAAAGTGTAAGGGTGGAAATGCACCTAAGTCAAGAGGTGAAATTGAAAAGTTTCTAAGGCGTAGCAAAATGAAAGTTAGACCCCTCAAATGCGCCCAAAGTGAAGAGAGATGCTTTGAAATTTTTCTAAGTAATGAAACTAGAAGAAGACACACCTAGATGAGCCCTATCAACTGGTTATATCAAGAGTTTTTTCTAAGTGTTTGAAAATGAAAGTGCACAGTGTCAAATGTGCCCTAGGAAGGTTGAGGGGTAGAGAAATATCTTCAAGGAAGAGACATCAAGGTGAGAAGTTTTCTAAGGGAGAAATGAAACACCACCATCCCAATTGCACCATCAAGATGAAGAAATTTGTAGAGCCCATCAAATCCGCCCATGATGAAAGGTTGTAAAGGAGGAAAAGTCTGTGGGAGAAAATGATGAATGAGGCCAATCAAACCTTGGAAATCAAAATGTCGGGATTAGGTAAGTGAAGTGAATTTATACTATAAGTGTTATGATGCTCTTCTCTTTATCTGTTTTGCAGGATGAACGCCGGGGCCAGAGCACGATGACTTGAAGCAATGAAGCAAGTAATCCAAGATGATATTAGAACCTTGAAAGGAGATAAAGTTATGTGTTGTGAGCTTCTCCACGAGATCTCAGTGGCACCAAGTCATGAAGGAAGACGTTGGAAGAAATGGCTAAAATGCCTCCACATGGATCTAAATGCGCCCAACTTAGGTGAAGAAATGCTCGAGTCCAAGACTGGAAAATCCTTCAAGATCGGGATGAAAGAAAAGATGAAGTACCAAGCGTTGAAGATCATCCTCAGGTACTAAAGTATACTTAAGATGCAGCGGTAGCAAAGGGAAAAATCACCATCAAACAAGAGAAAGAAGTCGTAGTCTTGGAGTTTTAGGTTGAGAACGTGCTTGCCATGCTGATTGAAGCTATGTTGGCCAGATTCATAGAGTTTATAGTTAGGAAGAACAGTGTGAACACGTTTACAAACTGGAATCTTCTAGAAGATGGTGGACATTAATTGCTAATTTATCACTCCACTCTTCTTGGTAGCGGTTTTTAGGATTAGGGCTTATGTGGCTCAATTTGAACCCTTCATTGTAATTAAATCTGAGTCGTCCATTAAACTGGGCCAACTATAAAAGGGGCACCCTCCCCCCTCATTTGTAATTCATTAGAGTAGAGATTAGAATAGAGAGACAGCTAGGTGATAGCATAGCATAGAGTATAGTTTGATTGATAATGTAGTTTGAAGAAGGAAAGTTTTTCCTTTGGAAGCTTTGTAAGAAATTGTTGTGAACACTCTCATAATAAAAAGGGTTTTCATTGATGACGATCTTGTCTTTTGTTGTTTGTTGTGAGTAGCTAGCAAGGTTTCTTCGTCCTTCTAATTCGAGTAGTAGCTTAAAGTAGAGTAAATTTCATTTCATGCAAGTAGATAGTAGTAATGGAATGTGGTGTTTGATCTAAGCAAGCTTCGCTTATCCATACCACTAGTGGGCTCACTGATGGTGTGTTTTCCTTGTGTGGTCAACTGGAAACGTTGTGGACCTAACTTCAATCATAGTTTGAATGATGGTATGTGTCGTTGTGATGGTATCTTCATGTCAAATGGTGGTTTGAATATCTTTAGTCACCTCCCTTGAAGATTGCACTGACTCTGTGGAAGCTGTCCGACGCGAGGCAAAGTGAAGTCCGGTTGAAGTTTGTTGAAGTTGAGCTCCATATCCCGCACTTAGGATAGAATTTAGGCTTTCTAAACCTTGCACCCATTTTACATTCAGTACTTTCTAGTTAGTTTAGGGAACAAGAGCTTTATAGACAAACCTTTCGAGCATTCAAATTCCTTTCTCCACTGTTGAACAATTTTGTAAGTCCCCTTGAAATACCAGCAAATCACATCGAGCCAACTGAGACTATCCACTGCATGAAGGAACCTTGGAGTTGAATGCATGATCTTTCTAGCAATCTTAGCATGTAGGAGATTTTGTTCAAGAGAGGATAGAGTCGTTGTTGGTAACTTTATTCTATGTTGGTGCAGTCATGAAAAACACATCAACACCTCTATTGTCCTCTTTTTCTTTGGTTTCATATGCTTATGAGATGTAAGCCAAGCTTTCACCTCATTCTCAACCTTCTTCACTACTTGTGGACATCACTCTACATCTTGGCCACAAATTTGTGCAAGCTGATATTTGAGGCTTATGCCTCTTACATTTGTCCAACAAAGATTGTAGATTACTTGACCATACATTGTACTTGTTGTTGTGTAATGTCCCCTTTCTAGCCCTATGCCTTTCAGTGGTCGATAGCCCATTTCCGGAGTCTCATGGGCTACTTAGAGGCGTTTTTAGGGTTTCCTAAATTCTTGGAGGTTTCTTGTCAACTTTTTAGGAGCTTGTTGCAGGAGTTTGCCAGAAGGGTTTTTGGGTTTTCAGAGAGCTTTGCTGGGAAGTCACTGCTATTTTTAGAATTACTATTTTTAGTAAGTTATGACAGCTACCCGAAACATGCTCATTTTGAGTTTGGAGTCACTATTTTTAGTAGTATGTTATTTTTAGTAAGTGTTATTTCTAGCAGTGGTATTGGCAGCTTTTCAGAGCAGGGTTTCCAGTTTTAGCAGTGTTGGCAATTTCAGTGTTGAGTCCAGTTACTTTCGGCAGTTTTGGCTTCCACCGTTCTTGGAGTTGGAAAAGGCAAATATAACTTAAGTTTAATTTTAATATTGAGTTGCTTTTTGGCCCCACGCATAGGATTGATCAACTCAAGTTGTTTATAAAAGGGGAATGTGTACTTGGACGCCTAGCTTAAATACTTAAGCAATTTTAATGTTAAATTTATGCATATCATGAAGTGGATGCAAAAGTATGAGGAATAAAGTGTTTTTTATTAAATATTATATTTCTCCAAAATAGGGCATCCCATTTGAGTGGTAAAAGTGAATTCAAAATTTTGGGTCCCAAGGTTATATAATGCCCTCACTTGCTCTCATTTTCTCATGCTGAACTTGATGTAATGAAGTGTTGCTGGATTGCAGATTGACTCTTGGGATTTGAGGACAAAATCCCTCCAAGCTGACTTCAGTTTCGAGTTTGTGAGATAACTCTTAGCTGAACATTGGTTGCAAATTCATTCAGATGTTGTATTAGAGCGAATAATGGTGATGGATTTCATTATGCTTTCAGTTTTTGTTGGGTTTGATGTTTTCTAGGATATTTTGGTGTGGGTGTGTGTTAGTTTGTAGATTGAAGACCTTTTTGGAGTGATTATCAGATTTTTCATGTTGTTGATTTTGGTATGGCTGTCCCATATTTTTGTTCATAATGACTGGAGGAGTTGTGATCTTTTTGTGAGTAATGCTTGGGTGACCCCTTGCCCCAAGTTTGGCAATTTTATGTTGAGAGCTTGATTTTTGAGCTGAGGTCAACCTAGCTAGGGAGGTTAAACCATTGCTGCAGGTGCATTGGGATTCATGAAGGAGCTGTTCAGCTTGATTGGTGGCGGCTTAGTACTTGTTTGGGGATGCCTAGGCCTACTCTCTCATTTTCCAATGGTTTGGGCTCATTCCGATGGGTCTTGAGGAAGTTGTGTCCAACTCTTGAGGGCTGATTGAGGTTTCCAGTTCATTGCCATGTTATATTAGACTACTGTTACAGTTATATCAGGTCATAACCTTGTTCTCTCATGTTTTTATGATGCCTAATTGTTGTTATGTTGTAGGGGTTGTTATTTGATTCATTGGGCAATCATATTGTCATGTCTATCTCATGCTATATTGTATTGGACATCATATTGTAACGCTGATATGGTAGTACCATTCAACTCTTTACTTTTAGTTATTTTGGATACTTACCCCACTACATAAGTGGTCGCTCCCATTGAAAAGTGGTTGAGCCTTTTGCTTAGTGTACTTCAATCCTGTTGAATAAGTGGTTGAGTTTGCTATATTTCTTTCTTGTTGCCCGTTGAAAAGTGGAAGTGGTTGGCTTTGTCGCCAAGTGCATTACTTTCATTGTTACCCGTTGAAAGGTGGAAGTGGTTGGCTTGCCACCAAGAGCATTTCTTGTTTACTTTCTGCACTTGATGATTACTACTCAACCACTGAACAAGTGGTAGCTTAGCCAAGTTCTTAATTGTAAAGTAACCACCGTATGCTTTCACCTTGCCCACATTGGGATCTAGGTGATGAGAAAGTGGAAGGTGTTCTTTTAGTTAGCTTTATCACCTTTAGTATTTGTAAAGATCCCCTGATACCGTATGCTCACCTTCCCCTCTCTGGGATCTAGGTGATCAGAAAGTGAAGGGTTGCTTTCCGGTTGTCTATCGTTGCATTTTGGGCTAATGCTAATAGGTGCAAGTTGTGAAGTTTTTTGGAAAAAATAAGGGTGGGATTTTATAGTGGCATCAAAGTCGGTCATCCTACCAGCATGTGCTCTTGACACTTGCCGTGCAGTTGTAATCATATATGAGTGAAAGAGAAAGAAGGTATTACGGCAAAGAGCAAAAGAAAAATCAGTTGCAACCACCATCAATTCCAGAAGGAGAGATAGTTTCAGGGAATTCTTGGAATCCATTCATATTCTTCCAGTGGCAGTATAGTTTAGTTGAGGTTATGGTAGACAAAAGGAAGGCACCGGCCAACCTGAAAATCTAGATGACAGAACAAAGAGTAAGTTTGACACTATGTTGGACATGATTTCGTAGCTGCTTGCAAAGATGAGTGAAGGCATTCATAAAGTTAACCAAGTGCCACAAGGTGAAACTAGCTCCATCAACCAGACAAACAATGATGGACGCACTACTACAGTATCTTCAGGATATGCTCCTAGACCATTCCAGTCCATATTCACATGAAGGGATGAGCCATAGGGTGCTCAAGAGGAGCAAGTTCCTTTGGTAGATGAAGTTAGGACAACCTACATAGAGTATGCTTCTCTTCTAGCTGAGATTCGAGAGTTGTTGACCTTGGATCAGTACCTCCACCAACGAAAGAAAAGGGGTGGAAAAGTAGAGAACATAGGGCCTCCTGTGCATAGGGATTTATAGAATGCTCTGTGAAAGGTAACATTGGCACACTATGACGGAAGTGATAAGTGCATGGCTAGGGGTTGGGTGCAAAAGCTGGATAATTACTTGTCACTAAAACCCATGCCAGAAGATGAGACAATCAAATTTTCCACTTTACACCTTGATGGAGCAGCTTACGAATGGTGTTATTATGGCCTTATCACACTTGGCCATAATTTGATCACTACAAATGATGAGTTCATCAACAAACTCATTGAAAGATTTGACCAAAATGATCTTGAAGTTAAGTTTAGAGAGGTGGCCCAGTTGAAACAACAGAGCTCTCTCGATGCATATATTTATGATTTCCAGAGGCTTTTCGTGATGGTGCCCAACATCATTGAAAGGAGACTTGTAGTCCTTTTCTCAGAAAGGGCTAATGGAGCCATTGAAGGGTTGGGTCAAAGCCTTTGACCCACCAACTCTTCATGAAGTGATAAGGAAGGCAAGAAGCATGGAGCTTGTAGCCCCAAAGAAAAAAATTTCCACCTAAGTCCTTTCCGCATGATAGAGACAAGAGGGGTGATGGCAAGGAGAACATGCAGCCCAAAGAAAACCCCACAAAGAAGGTGGAAGATGACTACAAAAAAGAGTTGAGGAAGAAGAATCTTTGCTTCACATGGAGGCCTATTCAGTTGATGGATTAGAATCAGAAAATTCAGATCAACAAGCTGAAGCAGAGAATAGTGAAGAAGAAAGCTCAGAAGAAGAGATTAAGAAAGTGAAGGAGAATGATGCCACTCTTGTGAGGATCTCTAGCCTCCAGGGAAGCAATTCTTTCAAAATTAGAGGGTTGTTGAAAGGGCAACAAGTTGTTGCTCTAATTGACACTAGTGCTACGCATAATTTCATTGATGAGGATATTGTGGCACAATGTGGGCTCAAGACTAGAAAATTTGGAGGATTTAGAGTAATGGTTGCCAATGGTAACACAATGTCTTGTGTTAGGATGATACCACGTTTGAGGATCCTGTTAAATCACTATGAAGTCAATGATGACTTCTATGTTGTCAGCATTGGAGGCACAAATGTTGAGACTTCCATTCCTCTCACATGCATCTCTTCCATCTAAAGAGAAAATCAAGAGGGTTGAGAGGCCTCTTCGAGTTCTCTCAACATAGGGCACTTCTTGTTTAGCTCAATCTAAGGAGCAAATAAAAACGAGGTAAAAGATTATTTCCGTTCTTTTGACTTTTTATTTCTTTCTTTGTTTTTCATTGTCTTCAATCACTAAGGAGGTCGATCTATCCATTTACAAGAAACTTGGATAGTAAAACCCAAATAAGATTTATTCCATTTCTTCTTTTGTATGGAAAAAGTTGTGGCAGAAAAATATTGTTAAGAAAATATATGCTATGATGGATAGTGAGATGGTCCCTAGAAGGAGCAAGATTTCATAGAGGTAAAATATGCTTGAAGAGACAACACAATAGGGGGTTTTGCCAAAAGTCATTAACATACACAATCACTGTGAAACTAGGGTTTGCTTTGAGTGATTTGATGAGTTGGGTAATGTTGATGTGTTTTTCGTGACCGCACCAATGCAAAATAAAGTCGCCAACGGCTACCTTATCCTCTCTTGATCAAAGTATTCCACACGCTAAGATTGCAAGAAAGTTCGTGCGTTCAACTCCAAGGTTCTTTCAGTGTGAATAGGCTCAGTTGGCTCAATGTGATTTGCTGGTATTTCAAGGGGACTTATGGAATTATTCAACAGCAGAGAAAGGGGTTTCCACAATTCGACAGATTTATCAATGAAGCGTGGGTTTCCTATAATAACCAAAAAGTACTGAATTTAAATGGGTTGCAAGGTTTAGAGAGTCTAAATCTATTCTAAGGCGTGGGACATGGCGATCGATTCTCACAAGCTTCAACCAGGCTCTGCTTTGCCTCGCTTCAGACAGCCTCCATAGAATCGGTGCAATCTTCAGAGGAGTAGCTCAAGGTGTTCAGATCACAACTTAGCATGAAAATACCATCACAACGACGCATTAAACATACAAATCATGATCGAAGTTAAGTACACGATATTCCAGTTGACCACACAAGGCGCATTCACCATCAGCAAACACACTAGTGGTACAGATAGACGAAATTTGCTCAAATTGAAGACCACATTCCACAACTACCACCTACGTATATGAAATGAAACTTATTCTACTTTACGCTACTTGAAGTAGAAGGGATGAAGAAACCTCGCTAGCTATCCATAACAAAGTTGAATTTCACCATCAATGAAAAGATCTTTTATTATGAAAGTTTTACACAACAATCTCTTGCAAAAGTTTTCAAAGGAAAACTTTCCTTCTTCTTCAACTAGACTATCAGTCTATACTAAGCTACTTCTAAGTTGTCCCTATACTCTATGTCTACTGTCTTACTCTAAGCTAACGTCTAATGAGATACAAATGAGTGGGACTCCCCCTTTTATAGTTGGCCAAGTCCAACAGACGACTCAGATTACAATCGGCTGGATGGCCCAGATTGTGCCACCTCAGCCCTAAACAAGATTCACCCTAAAAACCGCCATAATGAAGAGTGTTGCAATACATGAGCAATTAATGGCCACCATCTTCTAGAAGATTCCAACTTTGAAACGCGTTCACACTGTTCTTGATCTTCTTCTTGACGTCGTTCTTCAACTTTGCTCGAGCTTCTATTCTTTTCTCCATCTTGAGTTTTGAAAACATTTCTTCTCTTGCACTAAGTCCCAACACTTAGCCATTTTCTTGCAACTTTTCTTCCTTCGAGGTTGAAATGTCATCTTGAATCACTTAAGTCATCACCGCTTGGTCTCGACGTTCCTCCTGCAAAACAAGCAAGGAGAAGAGCATTAGAACACTTCATAATATAAATTCAACTTATTTACCAGGATTTCAATTTTTTGATCTCCAAAGGTTCATCGTCTTCACTAGCCAACTTCATCCTCAAATTCTCCATGCCTTAGCCAAATTTTCAACCTATCTTATATTTTGCCTGGCGCACTTCACTCTGATATTTCATCCAACTCAGACTCGAGAAAACTGCTTTCATCAGGAATTTGATCAAAAATTATCTAGGCGATCAAACCTCAAACTCGTCCGCCAAGGCATTTTGTCTTCACAAACATTTCTTTCCTTGCCTTAGAAAATTTCTCAAATTTTCCTTAGGAAATTCATCAACCTGGTGCCCATCAAAAATATTCACCTTGGAGGGCTTTGGCGAAGCGTGGTAGATTTTGAAATTAACTTCTCATCGAAGATCTTCAATACCCAGAAGAAAATTTTCTTCAGAACGCGTCGAACTCATGGGTGTACAACGAACGGGTTCATTTGATTTTCTTGGATTTCGACCTTGGAAAAAAAATAATTTTTCATGAAATTTAATCCATTTTTCACATCTGTGAGTATTTCTTTGCTCCAACTTGAAATTTTTTTTTTATTGACTTTGTGAAGCTGGCATCATTTGACTTCATTTCCGGCAATTCTATTCAATCCTCAGGAAATTTTATCACTTTATCCAACTTAGGCGTTGTTGATGTGTTTTTCGTGACCGCACCAACGCAAAATAAAGTCGCCAACGGCTACCCTATTCTCTCTTGATCAAAGTATTCCGCACGCTAAGATTGCAAGAAAGTTCGTGCGTTCAACTCCAAGGTTCTTTCAGTGCGAATAGGCTCAGTTTGGCTCGATGTGATTTGTTGGTATTTCAAGGGGACTTACGGAATTGTTCAGCAGCGGAGAAAGGAATTCAAATGTTCGAAAGATCTGTCTATGAAGTTCGGGTTTCCTATTCTAACCGGAAAGTACTGAATGAAATGATGCAGGGTTTAGAGATTCTAAATCTATTCTAAGTGTGGGATATGGAGCTCAACTTCAGCAAACTTCAACCAAACTTCGCTTTGCCTCACATCGGACAGCTTCCACAGAGTCGGTGCAATCTTCATGGGAGATGACTAAAGATGTTCAAACCACCACTTGACATGAAGATACCATCACAACGACGCATACCATCATTCAAACTGTGATTGAAGTTAAGTACATGATATTCCAGTTGACCACACAAGGAGCATTCACCATCAGCAAATACACTAGTGGTATGGATAGACGAAGTTGCTTAGATCAAACACCATATTCCACAGTTAACATCTACTTACATGGAATGAAAATTATACTACTTTGAACTATTTTATGCTACCATTTGAATCGGAAGGACGAAGAAACCTTGCTAGCTACTCACAACAAAGACGAAATTCACCATCAATGAAAAACTCTTTTATTGAGAGAGTGTTCACAACAATTTCTTACAAAGTTTTCAAAGGGAAAACTTTCCCTCTTCTTCAAACTACACTATCAATCTATACTAAGCTACTTCTAAGTTGTCAATCTATTCTAACTTCTATTCTAATTCTACTGTCTCATGAATGTCTACTGAAAGTACAAATGAGGGGGACTCCCCCTTTTATAGATGGCCAAGTCCAACGGACGGCTCAGATTACAATCGGCTGGATGGCCCAGATCGTGCCACCTCAGCCCTAAACAAGATATGCCCTAAAAACCGCCACAAAGGAGAGGGGTAATAAATGCGCCATTAATGGCCACCACCCTTCTAGAAGATTCCATCCTTGAAACGCGTTCACACATTTTCTTGATCTTATTCAGTCAATTCTGTTGATTGCTTAGAGGAGGGTAAAAGAATCTATAAGATTGACTCCTCAAATAAAATTTGATAGAATCTGGGGTTCAACTGCTCTTGATCTTCTTCCTGATCCTTGCTCGAACTTCCATTCTTGAATTTGAAGGATTTTTCAGTTTTGGACTAGATCATTTCCGCTTGCCATCCGTCTGACTGTATTGGGCGCACATTGGATTCTTGAGGAGAAACTCCAACACTTAGCCATTTCCTGCAACTTTCCTTCAAAACTTTATCTTCCTCCGAAGGTCGTAATACCATTGTGCTTCACCACTTCAAGTCATCGTGCTCTGGCTCCAACATTTCTCCTGCAAAACAAGCAAGGAGAAGAGAATTAGAACATTTCATAATATAAATTCAACTTACTTACCAGGATTCTCACACTCCAATTTCCAAGCGTTCATCGCCCTCACTAGCCAACTTTGCATTCAATCCTTCATGCCTTAGCCAAATTTTCAACCCATCTTGCATTTCGCCTGGTGCACTTTACTCTGATATTTTCTCCAACTCGGATTCAAGGAAAGATGCTTCGTCAGGAATTCGATCAAAAATCATCTAGGCGATCACTTTCAAATCCATCCGCCAAGGCATTTTATCTTCAACAACATCATTTATTCCTTGCCTTAGAAAAATTTTCAAATTTCCCTTAGGAAATTCATCAACCTGGTGCCCGGTTAAAATCTTTACCCTGAAGGCCGCAGCAAAGCACGGAAGACCTTAAAATCCATTCCTCATCGATAATCTTCAGTACCCAGAAGACAATTTCCTTCAGAACGCGTCGAATCCATGGGTATCCAGCAAACGGGTTCATTTAATTTTTGAATTTTTTTTTTGAACCCTAGGAAAAATGATTTTCATCAAATTTAATCCATTTCTTCAATTCCAGGCGCATTTCCTTGCTCTGACTTGGAGAAAAAGTTTTAATTACCCTGTGAAGCCGGTATTCACTGACTTCACCATCGGCAATTTCATCCAAATTTCATACTTCCAAGTCTAGGCGTGGTTTCAATAATACTTAGAAAAATATTTAGATTGCCTTAGGAAATATTTGATCTTCAAATCATCTTCCTGTGATGAGAAAATTTTATTGTTTTGATTTACTTAGGAAAATTTTCTCCTTGAATGCCTTGGGCGCATTTGATAGGAGGTATTTAAATCTCAAAATTTTCCAACGCCTTAGCAACATTTAAGTCACTTCTTTACCCTTTTGCCCAAGGCGCAAAACATAGGTTAGGCTTTTGAATTTTAACGCCTCTTATTATTATTTTCCCTTTTTTAAACAATTTCCACCATAGGCGCACTTCACACCTTGTTCATATTTTCCAAATATTTATTCAAGGCGCACTTTGAATGGTAAAGTTTGAAATTAAAATTACGCCTTGCACTTAGGAACTTCAAGAGTTTCATTATCAAATTAAAAGGAGGAGGGCGCATTTCACCAGCTCTTCTTCCAATTTTGGCCTGGGCGCATATGGCCATGTGAGTGTTGAGGCGGATTTACCACATGATATTTTCAGTTTTGACATGGGCGCATATGAGAAGGTTAACATCGAGCTTACATCTTGGGCGCATCTACTATCTGGAGCTTTCATTCTCTACACTTTTCTTTTTTTCTCCCTGCTTTGATGGATAAGGGCGCACGCATCATGTTAACCTTTCAATTCCAACGCACTTAAGAAAAATTATCAATACATCTCCTTGGGCGCAAATGAGTGCTGAAACTTCAGATTTCAAATGCCTTTGATTTTTCTTATTCTTTTCTCCTTTGGGCGCATTTGATAGTTGATCTTTCAGGCGCATTCAGGGGGGTCTTCTTCAAGTTTAAGACACTTAGACGTTTTTTGGAACTTCCACCTGCTGGGGCGCATTTAAGTGCCTCAACTTTCAATTTCCAGACACTGGGCGCATATGGGTGCATGAACTTCTAGTTTTGTCAAGAGGGGCGCATATAACATAGTCAACTTCCATTTTACATCTTAGGCGCATATTAGACCCCCTGCTTTTATTTTAATGACTTAGGCGCATATCACCTATCAAGGTTTCATTTTTGGCACTTAGACAAAATCTTATCGTTTTACTCCTCCAGTCTTCAAGGGCACAATTGAGAGGTCAAGCATCCAATTAGGGGCGCATTTACTAGGGTCAACTCTCAATTTGGAGACTTAGAATATTTTAAGACTCATTTCCCAGGCGCATATGGGGTGAGATGCCTCCACTTTCAACTTAGGCGCATATGAGACCATCAACTTCCAGTTTGTGCCTAGGCGCATATCACCTATCAAGCTTCCACTTTAGGCACTTAGGCGCATTTGGCATATGGAGGTTTCACTTTTTGTCATGGGCGCACTTAGGGGGGTGAGCCTCCAGTTTCTAACACTTAGAAAAATTTCCATCATTCCAACCTTCTTGGGCGCATTTGACCCTAACAACTTCAAGTTTTACCCAGGGGCGCATATGGAGGGGTCAACGTTCAATTTAAAACACTTAGTGAAATTTTCATGTTTTTAAAGAGGGGCTCATTTGGACCCATGAACTTCAAGTTTTCCAGACTTAGTCATTTTTCCGCCTCTGTTCAGTCTTGAAAGCGAGTTTCACTACTGGACTTGAAATTTTATCCATTTTAGCAAATTTTACGCCCTCTGCCAGATTTAAGTTGATTTTCCGTGGTCAACCCTAACTCGCCCTGACTTTCTATTTTTAGGAAGTTCTTTGAATTTTGTGCCGTTGATTGGATCCTGACTCCGGAAAGCCTGATTTTCACCTTGCTCTGAATTTTGACTGACCTGGTGCTGTCGATGCCCGATGCCCGTTTGCGCCTGCTATTTTTAGCAACCTGCTAAAAATAGAAACCGTTCAGAAAGTCTTCAAGTTTCATGTGTTGAATGCCCGAAACGTGGTGATCGTCATTGGAAGCTGTTTCTGCGTGAATGTCGGGTTCCGCCCTTGATTTTAGGAAACCCTAATTGACCTGCTAAAAATAGCAACTATCTGATTTTTCATTCTCTGTAACTCTGTTTGCCTTGAAATTCGCGCCACGGATCACTTATCAACTGTTTGACCTGTTTACACTGAGACTCCACGCCGACATGCCATTTATAGCTGCTTCTGAAGTGACTTACTATTTATAGTAAGTGCCCGTTTCTGAGGCTTCCTTTGCTCCGTTTGCGTTGAAATTTGGACAGTGTACCCTTTGTTGGTGGACTAGCCCATTTGTGCTGACGCCGATATCAACTTTCTATTTATAGCCTGCATCTGGAACATTTTACTAAAAATAGCAGGTTCTCTGATTGCCTTCAAATTTTGCCAGCAACTTCTCGAAAGGATGCTGACCATGATGGATACCTCAGTTTTGCACATTTTGACCTCTGACTCCTCATTTTTAGCGCTGAAGCTCGAAACCCTAATTTTGTGCATGTTGCTCAGATGAGCTCCATTTGACCTCGTTTCAGTTGTATGATGATCAGCTTGCATTTCTGAGGTGTTGAGTAGCTGCCCAAGTGGTACCTGCTAAAAATAGAAAACGGCCGGAAAAGTGACCGACCGGCTGCCGGATGATCCTGCATGTCATACTGCCCGAAAAATCTTGAAAAACCCAGAAAAATCTCCGACATGCAAGCACTGGCTAAAAATAGTAAGTTCCGAAAAGTGGTCAGTTCCATTTGCATGTTACATCGTTGCGGAGCTCTTGGAAAACCCAGAAAGAAAATGCCGACATGCGCTGAAAACGCTTGCATGCAAACCCTAATTTTGGCCTCCAAAGGCCGAATGCTGAAAGTTATTGTCTCGTTTTGCATGCCATATCACTGCGAAGGTCTCGAAAAACCCACAAGGAATCTCCGGACATGCATCAGAAAATGTAACATCTAGACCCCGAAATTTGCTCTGGAAGCTGGACTGCTAAAAATAGCAAGTCGTCCGTTTTAGTTCCAATTTAACTTGTGAGTAGCCTGATGTGCTCTGGACGCAGTGTGACTGTCGGAATTTCAAAAAATGTTGAAGGATCATCTGTAATTGCACACTTACTAAAAATAGTAAGTAGCCAGAATTCGATGAAATTTCTGCTGAGAGCCTGTTAGGAGCATACTGACAACAGTGTTAGTCTTTATTTGCAATTTATTCTCCTTGCTCAACCTCAAATTGGCTGGAAAGTTCAAAACCCTAATTTTTCGGACTTGGCCAAAATTTCAAGTTCAATGACGGGCACAATCCCGGAAAGACAGACAGTAGAAAAGAGAGACAAACCGCAACGACCAAAAAGCAAAGCCAAAATTAGGGGGTCCCCATTTGCAATGGGGCGATGTGTGAAAAACGTCACAACAGGCGTATTTCCTAAGGAAGAAAATTTTGTGCCTTAGAAATTTTTAAAATTACTTAGCACATTTTGCACTTGCCTTAGAAATTTTTTTTTTTTAATCTTCAAATCATTCTGCCCGCGAAATTTTTTTTTTTTATCAACTCATTTATACAATTTTCCCTTTTAAATGCCTTGAGCACGTATTGTATGTCATAGAAAATGTCTTTTAATCTCAACGCCTAGCATGTTTTACCATCACCTTGGGCGCGCTTCACACTTAGAAGACAAAATTTGCCACGCCTTAGCAATTTATTACCATCACCACCTTCAACGTTTAGGCAATTCTTTTATTTTCACCATCTTTATTACTCACCTCACTTTGGGCGCATATCACCAGTCATGAAGGATGAAATACTTTGAACGCCTCCTTGTGACCTTTGAGCTCCCTTCACTTTGTCTTTATATGCCCTCATTTGGGTGCATTTAAGCATGAGAAGAGGATAACATTTCCAATGCCTCTTTTGACTTGTTGACTTTCTTCCCTAGCTTCTCAAGCGTGGGCGCATTTGAACATGCTAGTGGCTGGGCACATTTGCTAGGTGATGGAGGATGAAAATTTCCCATGCCTTTGACCACCTTCTAAACTTGGGCGCATTCTCCACGGTGAAGTGGCTGAAGCTTAATACTTAAAAAAACTTTTTGTGTGCTTGACTAGGAGTGGGCGCATTTTGATGGGTGAGGAGGATTAACATCTTTGACTTTCCTTTTGACTCTCTCTAGCTTCCCAAGCATGGGCGCATTTTGGTAAATGAGGTGGACGAGATTCTTGCCTTAGAAAATTTTGCATGCCATGCTTTCAAGGTGGGCGCATTTAGCTTAGTGTGAAGGACAAACTTTGTTGACTCTTTGTCTCGCTATCCTAGGGCGCATATGAACTTGCTAGAAGGATGGGTGCAAATGGAGGGTGGTGGAGGATGAGTCCATGCCTTAGAAAAATTTCTTGAACTTCTTCCTAGAGTGGGCGCATATAGCCAGGTGAGGTGGATGAGATTCTAACTTAGAAAATTTTCTAGCATGAGATCTTGCATGAGGGCGCATTTGGCTATGGGAGGTGGATGAAGTTTTATACTTAGAAATTTTTTATGCTTCTTCATCAAGCAGGGCGCATTTGGCCATGGGTGAAGGATGAACTCCTGACTTAGAAATTTTTAGACACCTCAAGGCTAAGATGGGCACATTTTCAAGGTGGAGGTGGATTACATCAACACTTAGCCATTTTTTCTTGTCTTCGCCGGTTCCTGCACGCCTGCTATTCATAGTAAGTCCTTCAATTCTTGCATCTCCGAAGCTCAGAATGATTTGAAATTTTGAACGTTGGATCTTCACGACTTCATCAACTTGTTGACACTGCTATTTCGGGTTGGCTTGCTATTTTTAGCCCATTTCTGAAGGTGGTTTGCTGTTTATAGTAACTGCCTGCTTCTGATACCTCCACAACCCCATTTGATTTGAAATTCGAATGCTTCGCTCCTCACCACGTGACCTGCCTACTGACATTGGTGCTTGCAACTGATTTGCTATTTTTAGCCTGTTTCCAAAATGACTTACTATAAATAGTAAGTGCTCTGTTTGCCTTCAAATTTTATTAGTAGATAGCTTGAGAGATGCTGATCGCGGTGGTTTACACCGATTTTCGAAAATTTTGACTTTTTACCCCTCTTTTTGGGCCCCAAAGTTGGAAACCCTAACTTGTTCTGCATGCATATCAAATGATCTCCGTTCGTTCTCGTTTTTGCTACATTGCGATCAACTCATGATTCTAAAGTGCTGGGAGGCGGCTGCCGGGATACACCTGCTAAAAATAGTAAGTTCCTAAATGAGTGACCATCTTCGTTTGCATGTCACATCACTGCGAAGCTCTCGAAAAACCCATAAGGAATATCCAGACATGCAAAGAAAACCCTGACATGCAAACCCTAAAAATAGCTTTTGAAGGCTAAACCCTGAAAGTTGTCATCTCATTTTGCATGTTATACTGTCGCGAAGGTCTTCGAAAACCCAGAAGGAATATGCAAACATGCACTGAAAAACTCTGCATCTAAGCCCTGAAATTTGCTCTAGGAGCCGAACTGCTAAAAATAGCAAGTTTTCTGTTTTAGCTCAAATTTTGCCAGTGAGCAGCTTGATGTATTCTGGATGCAGTGTGACTGTCGAAACTTCAAGAACGTTGACGGAGTGCCCTGAATTGCATACTTACTAAAAATAGTAAGTACCCGAAATTTGATGAAATTTCAATGAGGGCCTACTGGAAGCATACTAACAACAATGTTAATCTCAATTTTCAATTTATTCACCTTGCTTGACCTCAGATTGGCCAGGAAAGTACAAACCCTAATTTTTCAAACTCAGCCAAATTCACGTTTAAATTCAATGGCGGAGAAATCTCGGAAAGATAGACAGTAGAAAAGAGAGACAACGACAAAACAAACTAAAATCAAGCCAAAAGTTCGAAACGAAGCAAAAATTAGGGGGTCCCAATTTGCAATGGGGCGATGTGTGAAAAAGGTCACAATAGGTAATGGGATCAACAATCCCTATACCATATTTGTAAAGCCTACTATCTTGATAGTTTGCCTCTCTAACAATCTTTTAGTCAAATCCATTTGTGTGATACTCAAATGGATCAAAAGACATCAATGAGTACTCAAGAACACACAAAATACTAGGTTTATTAACTTGTTGAGTAGTGCTTACATTAGAATGTACTCAAAATTGGTGTAGAGGTCGAGATGGAAGAATTGAGAGCAATGCATTTCGATTGTTCAGTATTTGCATCAAGATGCAATTTTCTCCTCAAAGAATTAATACTAGGATGCAAGTGTAATGTCCCCTTCTCAGCGGTGATCGTTTCAGTTGACCGTTGGCCTATTTCGGAGACCCGTAGGCTATGCGGATGGTGAAATTAGGGTTTCCTAGTTTTGAGGAGGTTGTTGCTTGGAGTTTGGGATTCTGATTGCGGATTCTTTCTGGGTTTTCAGAGAGCTTCGCAGTGGTGTGTTCAGTTTGGCATTCCGGGCAACTTCGCGAATTTACTATTTTTAGTAAATTCTATTTTTGGCAGTGGACAGTTTGGGTTCAGTTCAGTTGGACCTCTTCTTCAGTTGTTTCAGCTGGCACTTCAGTTCTTGGCCTTGGGCGCATTTTTTCTTGGAGAGAAGTATTTTCATTATAATATTATACCCCTTTGCCTAGCAGTACAACTTTAAGTTGTTTTTAAAAAGGGGACTTTTGAGGGTCAAGGCGTCATAAGGAGATAAATTATATTTTTAATGTCAAATATTGAGACTAAGAAAAGGGACGCCTTTTTGAGAGATTGATTTTATTTTAAAAAGTGAAATATTTTATTGATGAAAAAGGACGC
This sequence comes from Sequoia sempervirens, assembly GCA_007258455.2. Taxonomy (NCBI): domain Eukaryota; kingdom Viridiplantae; phylum Streptophyta; class Pinopsida; order Cupressales; family Cupressaceae; genus Sequoia; species Sequoia sempervirens. Next base: position 282,903,130 of record VDFB02193867.1, on the reverse strand, counting down.
CATCTTTTGGAGGGAAAAAGGTGAATTTGAAATTAGGGTTTGGGCGCCCTCTGGAAGCTTCTAGATGTTTCTCTCTCATCTATTTAATCAGGCCTCAGCTCTTCATTTGGTATCTTTTGTCTACTACACCGTTATGCTGCTGGATTGTCTTCAGGCACTCGCTTCGAGGAAAGCAGACCTCCTAGCATTGGCTCTTCTTCTTGGTTGAAAGATAGCAACTAGTTGAGAGGTTAGCATGTATTAGGTATTATTGCATTTTCAGTTGAGTAATTGCATTTTGGAGTTCTAGTTTGCATCTATTATCATATTTCTGATGTTGCTGAATATCATTGAAGAATGTAAGTTTCACTCATAGCTCATGAAATATAATTGCTATCATTCTGGGTATTGAGTCTAATGATTTGTCTATGAAAGGCGCCCATTCTAGCACATTATCAGATTTTATTAGTGACTGTGTGATTTTATAGAGAAAATTCGCCCTTGCAGCTGGGCCGTACCATCTTGAAGTGACATTGAAATCTGTGCAAAATAATTAAGGCATGTTTGGGGTGGTTTTGGGGTTGCATCTTAGTCGCCATCATTAATAGAGTAATCTGCATTTGATATCTCATCAATAGGTTGAGTTTGGAGCTAGCTACGTGCATTTTAGTGAGTTACCAGGCTGCTGTTCTGTATCAATTCTGTCAAAAACAGTCATACCAGATTTGAGTAAGTTCATTAGATGTGTGAGGAGTTAATATTCAGTGAGTTTGGGAGTGTGAAAGAAAGTTCTTAACTTGTTATAGCTTTGAAATGATTTTAATCTTATGATACTGACAGGTTCTCTAATTTATTGTAAGCTGAACAGTAGTACTGTCAGCAATTCTCTCCTCTCATTTTGTATTTACTTGTACTTCCCACTGAATAAGTGGAAGAGGCTGGCTTGCCGCCTATTTACTTGTTTGCATTGTAATTTCCCAAGTCTCCGCCATATGGTCGCCTCCTATCCTTCTCGGATTGAGTAGCACATACTTGGTGTTGAGCTAATTTTCAGTATTGCACTAGATAGGGATCCTCTGACCGTATGCTCGTCGTTCGCCGGTGCATCACTTGGTTAGAGTTCTTGTTCAACATTTTCCTTTGAGATCCTCTGACCAATGCTCACACCTTGCCCACATCGGGATCCTGGTGTACATTCTGGTTAGAGTTACTTTCCGCATCGTTTTGGTTTGTGCTAACCTTAACGGGTGCGTGTTGCATTGTAATCAATTGCGAAAAAAAAAAAAAAATTGGTCCGGTTCATTACAGCAAGTGTTTGAGGAAGCATTTGCTTGATTGCTTGGCAATTATTTTTGTTGCAATGGATCATATCTTTTTGCAAGGAGTTGATGTCTTCATACAACATATCATTTTGTTGTCGAATACTAACAATGGTTTGATTTGAGTCATGGTCATCATTACCAAGTATGTAATAGAAATACTAGTAGCATGAAGATCTTGGCGTTGCTATCCTAGTTCATGAGGATCTTCTCCATACTTTGCTAGGAGATGACTGTTCTACTTTATGGTGCATGGATTTCCTACAAAGTTCTTGGAGGACAGCAGTTGTTCAGGAGTTTGGGGGAGAGTTGGATTATCTTCTCCTTGAAGAGTGGCATAGGGATGATACTCTATCATTCTATGTCATTGGAGAAACTATTTGCTCCCATATAGGTCTGATTTTCAGTCATGAGGTTGTTGTTATGTTTCATATCAACAACTTAGGAGGAGCTATTAGGCATTTCCTTGCACCTATGTTAGGTATTCCTCACAGCCATGGGAGATCTATAGGAGTTGGAGGGTGGTTTTGTATTGATAGCACTTTGAGATGCTTCCATCTCCTCATGTCTGATGAATGCAAGGATATTGTGATTTGGGATTTAGGTGGTGGTATCATTGACACACTTTTTTGTTGGGATTTTGATGAGTTGTGAAGTTGCTTCATAGCTCATAGGGCATTGATAATTGTATCAGAGTGGAGCAGCGAAAGCTTGGAGACTTGTGTTTGTGTTTAAGAGGTCACATCTTTCATCACTTACTAATAGGCATGGCTTTCTTTAGGGCTTCGAATTGGTCTAGTGTTTGGTCCTTGATGGATTTCACATTCTTGGAGGTTAGAGCCTTTGGAGATTTGGAGGATGCAGGTTTGTTATTACTTGAGGACAAGCAATCTTGGGAAGGGAGGACTGTCATGTTCCCAATTTGATTTGAAATTCAAATTTGCAAGGGCAGGAAAAAGTGTTTTTGAACACTAGTTTTCATATTTTAATTAAATATAATAATAATATTTTGAATAAATAAATAAATAATTAAATAAATTATAATAAGAATTAGTTTGGGTCGATCTAGTTTGGAGGAGAAAAAAAGAGGAAATAAAAAAGAAATTAAGGGAAAGGGGTTGTCCCCCTTTTGAGGTTTTTATGTGGCTTTAAAAGATAAAAATAAATATCTCAAGCTAGTCGACCTAGGTGTGAGGGAGAAAATTATTGCATATTGTAGAGGAAATTTGCTGCCCTCGAGTCTCAATGCAAGAAGAGTCTACAAGGAGCAAATGATCCTCAAATACCTCAATGGAGAAAGCTCAGGTGACGGGATAAAATGATGAGAGTTCCAAAATCAGAAAGAGTATGTCACAACGATTCTCTAGACAAACTGACAAGCTCTCGGCCAAGGACAACAGCGTGACACATAGACAACAGACACACTGGCGTCTTTTATAGACTGAAAACTAAGAATGTCACAAAAAACAACAAAGTGCCTGCTAAAAGTTCTAACTGCTAGGAATTCTTAAAGTATGAAAATAACAGAGAATAACATAACTAAAATAATGTAAACTAAATGAGATATAAATTAAAGAATGTAAATGATAAAACGAAGGGAGAAAAAAAAAGTGCTCACAATAGACAAAGCAATGAAGCCTCCAACAAATAAATGTCTTCAATACTTGCACACATAAGACTGAGAGAAAATGTTGGGGCTGTTTAGGGGCTTGCCTTAGTCAAACCCCCGTTTTGGTGTTTCCACCTCCACAAATAGTTAGATAGATAGAGAAAATAATAGATAGTGAGATAGACAATGCATAGACAAGGGATGTGATAAATCCCAATATGCTTAAAGACACAAGACAAGAGATAGATATCACGTACAAGGCTTGAGGAAGCCAAAAAAACGAGAGAAAGAAAGAGATAGTTGTGAGAGCCAAGAGAGTTGCAAAGAGTGTTGTGAGAGCTTGAGAGAAAGAGAGAGACCAAGAGAGAATGAGAGGTGTAGAGACCAAGAGAGAGAGAAAGACTAAGAGAGATCAGTTAAAGGAAAGAGATGGATTTAAAAGAGAGAAGAGGGAAAAGAATGTTCCCAAGCTATTACAAGGCATCTCGAGCTGTTTCCACCGACAAAGGCAAGAGAAAAGTGGAAAAAGGCTCATAAATGACCATTTGAACATTGGAATGTTGCGGGATGCTAGCGCGGCGAATGAACGTTCGCGCGACGCACTAGTGTCCAGACAAATTGCACTCAAAATGGTGGGAACAAGGAAAACATAAGGTTTAACACGAAGCTGACACACAAAGGTAGCTGCTAAAAAGGGGACTTCAACATCCTGAGAGGGGAAAAGGTTGATGCAAGAGCTAAAATGAGCCTACACACATACTAAGGGAGTGGACACTAAAGTGGACTCCACACATACACACGCACACATATACATATATATGGGGAGTCTTGAAGTTCAATTGGATGGTTCAAGCAATTTTTTCCAGCAGACTTCTTCTCCTTAGAAGCAGATTTGGATTATGCATTAAGACGAAAACCCTATTGCATATTAGGGGAGTTGGACGAAAACCTAACTCACCTTGTGGAGGATTCGTGACGGAATCCTACTTGGACTTCAATTAGAGATCTTTGGAGGTTTGGAGCTGATTTGTATATTTAGATTTTTGGATCAGATTAGAGCAATGGGCTTGGGGTGGTATTTTGTATTCATTTTGCATTAGGGAATTGCCCTAACTTGGAGCACCACCTTTGAGAAGGGCGATTTGGCTTTTGAAGGTGATTTCATCATTGTTTAGGGTTTCTAAACCCTAACCCTAGCAGCAGCCCAAGCACCATCATTGTAGAGGTTTTGTGAAGCATCATTCTACATCCATTTGGTATGTACAAACCTACTATGAGGTCTGATTTGTAATTGGTAGGATTTTGGGATGTAATTGGGCATGTTTGAGCCTATTCAAAAGTTCTGATTTGTAGCAGCAGACTGATTAATTCAGAAGTCAGATTTGTCCCTATTTTTGTTTGCATTTGGATGTCATAAATCGCTGGATGAGTTTATGGTTGAAGATATTATTATGAGAGTTTATTATGGCTTTATTATTTGAGCATATTAGATGCATAAATGTTTGCAGTTCTGATAGTTTGAAAGCAGAAAATCAGATCAGAATTCTAGGGTTTTAGCAGGAAACAAAAGTGCAGAAAATTAGGGCAGAATTCTGAAAATAAAAATCAGAATTTTAGGGAAGATCCAATTGGAGATTTTACAATTTCTGATCATATCTTCACAATTTGTCAACCATGAACACTAAGGAGCTGATCAAGTTAGGTTTTCTTAAGAGTGAGAAAGAGGATCATATTTTCAATTGATGGATATGTTTAAATTCACTATTGACAAAAAGATGAAAATTAGAGTGCTGAAGACAATATTAGCATGTTCACCATGTCTATATCATGCTTGTATTATGATGATGACAAAAGAAAATGATATATCTAGGGTCAAAGAAGAATATGACAGAATAATTAAGAAAGTTGGGTGCATTTGATGGTTTCCACAAGGAAAAGAAGAAGACAAGTGTGCATTGCTTGCATTATTAACATGGGGGAGTAATAACACTTTTCATTGGGAAAATTAATTGTAGAAAGTGAAGACATTTTAAATATCAAATAAATGAGGAGTTCAATATAGTTACTCGATGATATGAAGGAACAAAAGATCATATCAATCTTGAATTCAAAAAGGAAAGCACCAACGAATCATGCAATAGGTTTGTTACACTAGGCTATTTCTAGACATCTATTTTTAGAGGAAAAATATTTTTGCATGCAACTTGAGTGTTATTTATCTTATTTCATTTTTCGAAAAATTGCGTGTCCATTCAATAATTGTAAACTGATTATGAATAAGTGCATTGGTGTAACATCCCTTGCTACTTGATATCTAAATTTTTGCCTTAAAGGAATATCATAAGGGTTACCAAAATGCAAAACAAAGATCTTGGTTACTATGACCTAACACTTTAGGATTTTTCACCTAAAGGAGAGGGAATAGACCAAAATGTCAATGTTTACACTTCTTAAACCACTGTAGAAATTCATTACAAATTCTGACCTTAGTTTGCCTCAAGGAATATTGTCAAACACTTCTTATGCAACCTCTTAACTTGCTGGTTTGTAGCTTCAGTTTGATTATGCTAGCTTGAAATAACTTCAAATATGTTTGAAATGCTTGCAAATGACTTCTAAGATATCTAAGCATAGAACTAAATGCAAATGCCACCATTATTTGACTTTCAAATGCATATATATAATTTCTACAAGATAAATGTGCACCTACAGCTAACTGCCATTTTCACAAACACTTGGCATGCATACTAATGTGCTAATCTAAATGATCATCACATTGAATCTAAGACTCCCAACTTGTAACTCCTTTATTTGAATGCAAAACCCAAGTACAATATAGCATGAATTCACCAAGACTCTTGGCTCACAATGAGGATGCAAATATAGTGCCAAGTTTGATATGAAATAACCATCTACAGCAGCAACACTAATGATTACAATTGATAATGTAAACTACTACAAATTGTTAAATTTAAGAACCAGAAATAAGAGCTAACAAAAGACAGAAAATTCAACAACAAGAACAAATAAACACACAGAATTTACCCTGGGAAAACCCTCCTCCTGAGGGAGAAAAACCCAGCCAACAATATCTCTTATATTATTAGATCACAATGAGAAACTCCTTTACAATAGAGGCTGATAATGAAAGCCTGTACACAGCATTGCAATCTGATTCATGTACCAAACTGAGTGACACACTCACAATAGTTATCACTGTCTTCTCTTTTCACCAAAAAACTGACTCTTCAAGAATTCAAACTTCATATGTATTCACTGAATGCAGAATAAATGAATATGAAATTAAGACTCACTAAACATAGCAAGTTAGACTGCATGTCAGACTGTATGTCAGGCTGGCTGTCAGGCTGGCTTGACAGTTACAAGAGATGCACAAGCTAAAACATGAACTATTTTTAGAAGGAGTTTACAGAAGATTCCAAATCATGCATGACAGTTACAGATTGCATGCCCAGATGAAGGTCGACCCAGCCAAAAAATAGCAAATGCATAAAATATAAGTAAAGGAGATAGCTGGAAGAACTGACTGACGCTGTCATAAACATTAACACTCCCTCTCTGCTAGGGAGGATACTTCCAGCTGCACAAGACAAATCACCTCATCGTGATGTAGTCATCTCATTGTGATGTCCACCATGGCTACTCCAAGAGAAAGAAACAAGGGCTTTCACCTCAAATTTCTCTCGCAGAGAAAGATGCACTAACAAGGGCTTACACCTCAAATGTCTCTTGGAGAGAGAAATGCGTTAACAAGGGCTTGCACCTCAAATCTCTCTCACAGAGAGAAATGTGTTAACAAGGGCTTGCACCTCAAATCTCACTCGCAAAGAGAAATGCCTTAACAAGGGCTTGCACCTCAAATCTCTCTTGCAGAGAGAAATGCATTAACAAGGGCTTGTAGCTCAAATCTCTCTCGCAGAGAGAAATGCATTAACACATGAAGCAAGAGTCATTGAGGCTGAGACTCTCTCTCAGCAAGAGCAACATTCTCCACAATACCAAGCTTATCTCGAAAATAAGAAAACTTTACTCTAGGAAGTGGCTTGGTGAGAATGTCAGTTGTTTGCTCATCCGTGCAAACATACTTGAGTTCAACTGATTTCCTTTTAACCATATCTCTCAAGTAATGATACTTGATCTCCACATGCTTGGTTCTATCATGAAAAACAGGATTAACAGAAAGCTTCACACAACTTTGGTTGTCACAAAGAATCACAGTAGGTTCCAAAACCTGCCCAAATAGTCCTGCAAGAAGCTTTCGAAGCCACACTGCTTCTCAAGCTGCCACACAAGCTGCCACATATTTAGCTTCTGTTGTACTTTGAGCCACACATGATTGTTTTCTGCTGCACCAAGAAATCATAGCAGACCCTAAGCTGAAACAACAACCAAAAGTGCTCTTCCTATCAAGTACACACCCTGCCCAATCTGAATCAGAAAAACCTTGCAATTTCAGATCTTCACAAGAAATATATTTCAGACCATATCCCACTGTACCACGTACATATCTCAATATATGCTTAGCTACAACAAAATGAATCTATCTAGGCTCAGACATGAACTGACTAAGAGTGTTAACAGCATAACATATATCAGGCCTAGTATTGATTAAATACATTAAAGAACCAATTAACTGCTTGTACATAGTAGGATCAACTAAATTTGAAGTGGCAGCAACCTCATGTAGCTTTTTCAGATTTGCTTCCATAGGAGTTGACATAGACTTGCAGTCTAACATACCAAATCATTTCAAAATGTCAATAGCATATTTCCCTTGACTTAGGAAAATCTCATTTGGTCTTTGCCATACTTCTAAACCGAGAAAGTAATGCAAAAGACCAAGATCTTTCATCTTGAATTCAGAGGTTAACTCTTTCTTACATTTAGCAATAAGATCATCTCCTCCAGTAATAAAAAGATCAACATAAAGAACCAAAATTAATGCTTTATCTTCAATTACCTTGAAATAGAGATTTGGATCTGCATCATTTTTGAGGAAGCCCAAGCTTACTAAATAATGATCAATTCTTTCATACCATGCACGTGGAGCTTGCTTAAGGCCATACAAGGCCTTTTTCAATCTGCATACATGTGATTCCTTCTCATGAATCACAAAACCCTCTGGCTGCTCAATAAATACCTCTTCTTCAATTACACCATTTAAGAATGCTATCTTTACATCCATTTGATGTAATTTCCATCCTTTAACAGCAGCAATAGCAATAATGGTTCTGATGGAAGTATACCGAGCTACAGGAGCAAATGTTTCCTCATAATCTATACCTTCTTTTTGAGAAAAACCTCTTGCTACAAATCTGGGTTTATACTTTTCAATACTTCCATCAGCTGCATGTTTAATTTTGAACAACCACTTAGAAGAAACAACAGATTTACCTTTAGGTCTTGGAATAATATCCCAAACATCATTCTTGATAATAGATTGATATTCTTCTGTCATGGCATCTCTCCATATTTGCTGTTTTGAAGCCTCATCAAAACTTGAAGGCTCAGATTCAATAATATGACTCATTGAAGCAACATAACCTGCAAACTTATGAGGTCTCTTACTTTCTCTGAAAGTACCACGAGGGGCTGCAAATTTTTCAGCCTCTTCCATAGTATGTTTGGCCCACAAAGGTCTTTTCTTGTCAGATGAGACATTACTTGGTCCAGAAGAGGAATCTACAGGATCAATAGGACCAAGAGGATCTTCTAAATCAGGAGTCTCCCTCTGAATCTCAGAAGGGGAATCAGGAGCAACAATGTCCATATCTTGAGAAGTCTCATGATCTTCTCTATCAATTTCCATAGAAGTTCCTTTAGATCTTTTACAAGCTACATCTTCTTCAAATGAAACATCTCTGCTGATTTCAATTTGCTTTTGTCCCAAAATGTAGACCCTGTAAGCTTTTGAAGTTTGACTGTAACCAACAAAAATTCCCTTCTTGCTTGAAGGTTCTAATTTAGATCTTTTATCTTTAGGTACATGAACGTAAACTGGACATCCAAAAATTCTAAAATGACCAACTTCAGGTTTGATACCTGTGAATGCTTCTTTAGGAGTCATATTGTCTAAAATTTGATGTGGGCTACGATTTTGAACATAAACAGCTGTCCTGCAAGCTTCTACCCAAAGAAAAATTTGAAGGCCTTGATCATGGATCATGGCTTTCGCTGCCTCAACAATAGATCTGTTCTTTCTTTCTGCAACTCCATTTTGTTGTGGATTATAAGGGACACAAAACTCCCTCTTAATCCCAACATCAATACAGAAATTTTGAAAAGCACCAGAAGTATATTCACCCCCATTGTCAGACCTTAAAAGTTTGATCCTCTTATCAGACAAATTCTCTACTTGAGCTTTGAACTCTTTAAATCTAGACAGGACTTCATCAGATTCTTTAGATTTTAGAAAATAAATCCAAGTCTTACGTGAGAAATCATCAATAAAAGTCACATAGTACCAAAAACCACTCAATGATGCAGCAGACATAGGTCCACACAAGTCTGAATGAATCAAGTCTAAAATTCCTTTTGCTCTACTTTCACTATTGTGAAAAGGACTTTTAATGTTCTTACCTAAAGCACAACCTTTGCAGACACCATCATGTTCTTGATTGAGCTTTGGGAGACCAATGACCACCTTCTCCATGGAAGAAAGAGTTCTGAAATTTAGATGAGCAAATCTTTTATGCCACAACTCACTAGAACTCATGGAATCATGTGCTAGAGCTTGAATAGGACGAGCTGAAAGTCTATATAGACTCTCATAACGGGCACCAATCTCACGAGCTGTCTTAATGCTGGAGTTCTTCTTCCATGCAAGAACTTTGCCTTCAGCAAATGCAACTTGATATCCTTTATCTTCCAATGTTGAAATAGAAATCAGATTCCTCTTGATTCCAGGAACGAATAGAACATCACTCAGATGAAGAGGAATTCTTGAATTTAAATGAAAGGATGTAGTTCCAGCACCTTTCACAGAATAACAAGCATCATCACCAATAATAACCTGCAAGTGGGTATCCTTTTCTCTTAGATTAGAAAGATGTTCTCGATATCCCGTAAGATGGCGAGAAGCACCACTATCAATTAGCCAAGTCTCACTATTAGTAGGAACATTACTTGAAAGAGCTGATATAAACAAGAAACCCTCTGAATCTTCACTTGATTCTCTATGAGTAGATTCATTTTCAACATTTGTAACAGCAACTTGATGCTTAGGTCTTGATGGACAATCTTTAGCAAGGTGACCATACTTGTCACATCTGAAACACTGAATCTTAGATAGATCCTTCTTCTTCTTAGGTTCAGGGGCTGAACCAAAATTCCTATCTTCATACCTCTTGAAGTTTCCTTTCCTTCCTTTCCTTTTAGAAGTATGAGCAGCAAGGACATGCTCTTCTTCATGGTGAGATCTTCGCCCATTTCCTCGTGCCTCCAATCTGCATTCCTCTTGAATACAATCAGCTCTCAAACGATCAAAATTGGGTAACTCAGCTCTTCCACTAATTCCTTGAATGAAAGATTCCCAAGAGTGAGGAAGGCCATTCATGGCCAACATAACCAGGTCTTTGTCTTCAATAGAATTTCCAATAGCATTTAGCTGATCCTTCAATTCTGAAATCTTCATGAAGAAGGATACAACAGATTCTCCTCTAGCCATTTTAATATGTAAGAGTTGACGCCTTAACGCTAGAGCTCTGCTAGAGTTGTTAAATTCATGCAAACTTTGAAGACTCTCAAACATCTTTTTAGCTGAATCTAGCTTTGAAATGACAGGTACCAAATGATCCTTAACAAAATCAATCAAAATCTTCTTTGCCATAATATGGTTCTTCCTCCATTGAGCTTTTTCAGTGTCATCAGCAGGTTCAGCTACATCAGTCTTCACATAGTTGAGAAGGTCATTTTCTTCAAGTGCAATTAGGATTCTGAATTTCCATGAAGTAAAGTTGGATGCACCATCCAGCCTGTCTTCAACTTTGAGTCCGTTCACCATTGAAGAAAGCTGAAATAAATAGGCTAGAAGACAAGCAAGAATATTTCAAGAGTTAAGAGTTCTGGTTCTGGATCTTTTCTTTAGACCCGCTCTGATACCATGTTAAATTTAAGAACCAGAAATAAGAGCTAACAGAAGACAGAAAATTCAACAACAAGAACAAATAAACACACAGAATTTACCCTGGGAAAACCCTCCTCCTGAGGGAGAAAAGCCCAGCCAATAATATCTCTTATATTATTAGATCACAATGAGAAACTCCTTTACAATAGAGGCTGATAATGAAAGCCTGTACACAGCATTGCAATCTGATTCATGTACCAAACTGAGTGACACACTCACAATAGTTATCACTGTCTTCTCTTTTCACCAAAAAACTGACTCTTCAAGAATTCGAACTTCATATGTATTCATTGAATGCAGAATAAATGAATATGAAATTAAGACTCACTAAACATAGCAAGTCAGACTGCATGTTAGACTGTATGTCAGGCTGGCTATCAGGCTGGCTTGACAGTTACAAGAGACGCACAAGCTGAAACATGAACTATTTTTAGGAGTTTACAGAAGATTCCAAATCATGTATGACAGTTACAGATTGCATGCCCAGATGAAGGTCGACCCAGCCAGAAAATAGCAAATGCATAAAATATGAAGTAAAGGAGACAGCTGGAAGAACTGACTGACGCTGTCATAAACATTAACACAAATGACATGAGGAACCTGATTATGAAATCGCCCTATGCTGGAGATGAAGAAGCAGCCAATATCCAATGCAAAGAACCTCCTCCAAGCTCAAATTGAAGCCCTCTACCAGCCGCCCCTGTTCTGAAGAATAATGCAGATATAAAATAATATACAGCCTTTATGACTCCTTTATGGTATGCAAACCAAAGCATAGGCCCCAAGGATGGAACACCCTAGCATAGGAAGTGAAATCGATGCCTTATGAAGCCTCCACAAGCAAAATCGTAGCCCATCATGGTACCCTAATATGACTGTAATTTAATATCAGACTTCAACCCTCCTTCAATATGTCTTCAATGCTACTAGTTGATGCAACTATGATGCCACTAATGATCTCTAATCAAAATGCAAAATGTCCTCAACAAATTTTTCCTATGGCCACCAATGAAGCACAATTAGAAAGATTGAAGTATCTTTCTCTCAGCTGCAACCCTTCGGAGGAATATTTTACCACCTCAGTTATGCTAATCAATGGGAGTGATTGTTCCCAACGACCAATGAATTATTCTGCAAAAACCTCAGGCTTCTCCACAACAAAACATAACACAGTCAAGTATCAAATATCCTGGATGATAAAAAATGAGCCCTTAATATACTTTTATACTTTTCTTGGAGGTCTCACATACTTTTCTTGCCAATGTGGGATAAAAGATATATTTTTCTCACCACATACTTTAATTTTTATTTTATTTAATATTTTATAATTGCACTTTATTATAATATAAAAATATAATTTATAAAGTGCCATCATAATATCATATCATCTGGAAAACACAATATGTTTTCCAACACATTATGTTTTCAAACATTCAATATACAATTGGAAACCTCCGTATAACCCCTGAATCCATGAAAGAAGCCAACCTCCAACTGGGTAACTGCCACAAAGACCCTCTAATCAAGCTTCATAGCCTATGAGAGTCAGGAACAGGTTAAACCACTTGCAAACTGATGCTCATAAAAATGGGGACATTACAATTGGCATTTTAAAAAATGGTGAATTTTGCTATGCAATATTCAACTTTTTGTTGCAATCTTGTGTAAAAGTTTTGCAAATTAGATAACAGTGGGTGGTGATTATAGGTTGTGTGCTGAAATTATCACTTTTTGAATCCTCTTTGCTCTTTACTTTGCTTTTCAATTTTTAAATTGTAAAATCTTGTAATCCATTTTATTTCAGCATTCAGTTTTGGTGAATCTAATTTCTGGGTTCTGTAATCTATATAGGAATTCATGCATGCAACTTTTACTTCGGAAATAAGAAAAATCCTTTGTGTTTAGATGAAATATTATTTTAGCTCAAGCTTATTGTAGAAATTCAAAAATATTGTGTGTTCAGTTTTTCAAGTATGGTTAAAACCTCAAATCAACATTAGTAAATACTAGAATTTTTTTTAGAATAAAGGGAGTTTCCCCTAATAAGTTGAAGAGAGGTTTTACCTCAAACATCTGTTTTGCTTCTGGCCCAAAAATGAAAAATCAAAACGCTAACACAATTACACTGATTGATTGTAACAGAGATTTTAACTCTGTTCAACTACTCTTCAAGAAATCTCTTATTCAACAGAAGTTGGGAAATTGGTGCAGAATTCTCTAAACTGTGAACTGACTCAATAGCTAAAATATAATTAATGTACAACCTATGTGGGTTGGTACAATTTTTTGTATTCTTCAAGATAAGTTTAGTCATGACCCACAATTGGTGTTTCGGAGACACGTTGCATTCTTCACCGTGTATTGTTGTTAGAGAGATAAGCTCACTGAACAAATTTGTCATATAGATTGAGGACAAGTTTGGTCTGAAACAAACCTGGCGTGTCTTGTTTTCAGAAAATGGAGAAGAGATGAATCTCCTTGGATCTCCATGCTCCTTGCGAAGTCCTTTACAAGCTTTTTCTATTCTGGACACCTGTACAGTATGCCTTAGTTAATCATGGTCGAGAAAAAGAAGTATATGTATACTTTTTATTTATTTTGTTTTATGAATTCTGGGCTTAACTGAGCCCAGCAGGTTGGATGACAAAGGGAGACCATCACATTCCAAATTTACAAGCCCTATGCCCCAGCAAGGGCTTAAAGCCTGCAAACTCAATTGCCCGACAGGGACTTTAACCTGGGTGGCTGAATTAACAATCCGTACCTCAATATTGCACGACACCCTCAAGGGTGAAGTATATGCATGCTTAATGAAGCACACAATATAGACTCGAGCAATGACAATGATAGATAAGGGCTATGGGTATTTTACATGCTGAAGCAAATAATTTTAAATAACTTGATGAATGGTGTTTCTTAGGTCTATTTTTTTCCAATACTTTTGCAAGTTTAGCTTACATGAACTTTAATCGTTGAATGTATAGTTCTTGAGTTTTCCTTCAGTAAAATTATGTGTATCTTCCCTAGTTGATAATCCCTGCTCTAAGCGTTTAATGCTATCTCAGAGAACTCACAAACTCATGTTGAACGACTTTATCTTGCACATGGTTTTAAGTATAATACATTTTTTGAAGTCTGCTTTATACTTTTAATTCGATTCATTCACATTCATATAGAAAATAGATTAACTTAGAAACTCATTTTACGTATCATGCAATTAATCAAAAGGATTGTCTTTGTTTTTAGTACTACGTTTAGTGTTGTAATGCTATTCAAGTAGAGGATCATTTAAAGTGAACTACATGTGATATTAATGACTTCAATGTTTGTTTACAGGGATTATTCTCTCGAGAACAGAGAAAACCAGAAGTCTTCTACAATCTGCTTAATTGAAAAGAAAATCTAGATTTTCTTGCTAGTCTTCATTGATATTTATATTTTTTTCAATTGAACATTTTCATGGTGACTTATAAATACATTGATATAGACCTATGGCACAAAGATCTATGTATGGAAAAATTGTTCTTCAAAAGTAAATAAAATTATGCGTTTTATTATGAATATTTTGTACATTATCCATTGCTTTCATATTTTGTTTGGATTTGGAAAAATAAATAAATTGATCAATGGATAAGAAGCCTAATTAGATTGCATTCACAACAATTTATAGGTATTATGAAAGGTCATATATAACAACAAATATTAGTGAATCTCTTTCAAAACCTTGCTTTCCTAATTAAAAACATTTTTTGGTGAATTGAATAAGAAGCCTAATTAAATTGCATTCACAACAATTTACACGTATTATGAAAGGTCATATTATAATAACAATTATTAGTGAATTGATTGGAGATGTTTTTTGTTGCAAGGTTTTTTTCTTGTTCTGATCAAACCATACCATGAAATTTTTCTTTTAAATAGTTTGGTATTATTTGATAAGTGTAATGAAATAAATTAAATGGTTCTTCACATGGAAGTCAATTGTTTTGTAATGTCCCCAATTCCGTCATGATCACTTAGTAGAGAAAGAGTTAGTTTATACATCATTCTTGTAGGCTAATTCATTTGATAAGGGAATAAAATAAAATAAATTATTTATAAGGTTGTCTAAGCAAATTAAATCATAAGGCTGACTTTATTAATAATTAATTTAATTAAAGTAAGTAAAATAAAAATAATAATAAATATTAAAAAAGTCACTTTATTAAATATTTTTGTCAAGTTGGGCAACCCACTTGGAGGTTAAAAAGAAAGTGGTTAAAAGATGGGAAAAATAAATAAAAATAATAATATTTATGTTGAACGCTCAAAGTGAAATAAAATAATATTTAATTCAAATATTTAGTTTGAATTTAGACGCCCAAAGCTTGTGGAGGTGGTTGACCTATTTGGAGGAGAAATAATTAAAAAATAAAATGGAAAATAATATTTTCTAGGTCGGCTATGGGGGAGAGTGAAAACTTGTATAAATATAAGTGTTTTGAAGGCATTTCATTATCATTGAGCATACTTTATTTTTGAATGAGTTTTTCTCTCTTGGTTGCAATGAAAGTTGAGCATAGGACAAAGGACAAAACCCCTTGTGTTTAAGGTGAGGTGGGCAAAACCCTAGCTCATCCATGGGTGATTCTATGACAAGGATCAAATTTTGCTTCATTATTATTCAATGTTTAAGAGGAGTAGATTTCTATATTGGATATTCAAATCAGACCTAAAGAAGGATTTATTGGCAAACTTTTGGGTTTTGCCTTAGGGTTTGAGTGCCACCTTTTAGGGTTGTAGTGACCTCATCCTTGAGATGATGTGTGGAGATTTTTGGTTGTTAGGATTTGGAAAATAACTCAGATTTGTATAGTAGTAGATCGACCCTCTTTCAACATTGTTGAAGATTGTAAATTGGTGCTTGTGGTTAGGGTTTCATCTTTCATTTGGAGGAGATTTTGGTGGTTTTATTGCATCCATTTGGCATCATTGACATTATTTTTGGAGCAAGAATTATTGTAGACCTATATGACCCCTTATTTTAGCCTTTTTGGTGATGTAGAGATTCATTGTCATAGAGTTTCAAACCCTAAGCTTGAGGGCCACACCTTGGAGGTTCCTTTTCATCATTCAAAGGTCAAATTTGCATGTAAATTGGTATCTATAAGACCTATGTTTATAGCAGATTGTAGTTGGGCATGTTTGACATGTTTTCCCATGATATTTTGATGTGCTTGAAGACTTCATATTTCTGAAATTGTAACATCAGACTTCTAATTTGACTTTACTATCATTTTGGTGTTGAATCATTGTGTAATTCAACTATGACTTTGGCACATGTATTGGCATTATTGTTATGATGTTTTTGGCATGTTAAGTGGTTATAAGTGTTTGATTAAGTTTGAAAGAAAAAATTAGAACTACAGAAACTAGGGTTTTGGATCAGATTTGGAAATGAGAAATTTAGGGCAAAAGAACAACCTTAAAATCAGAAAGAATAGCAAATATCTTATATGAAATATTTCATGTTAAAACTTGTTTTTTAACATTTTGTGGGTATTGTGTTAAAAAAGTATAGATTGTAATATTCAAAGATCGACTCTTTTTATTTGTGTTTCAAAATTTAAATTGTTGGAATATTTACTTATTATTGATCATGTGTAAAAAATACCAAGGGTCATGTGTTGCCATGACTTGTTTTACCTATATTTAGGTTGAACCCTATATGAAATGGATGGCTTGCCTTTGAAAATCCATACTTAAAAATTGTAAAGAAAGATACAAGATGATTGAAATGATCTCAATTGTCATATTTTTAAAATATTAAAAAATATAATATATAATTAAAAAACAACTACATTCTTATGCAATCTTAACTTTAAACTAGGAAAATGCAAGATAATAATACATATATTCTTTTCTTTTAAATTTTTCCAACTTAGATTTTTAAATTTCTTTTAATTATAACCTATATAAATAATAAATATAATGTATAAATAGTTAATTATATATTTAGAACTTTTTAAATATTTTTTATTTTATTTTTTAAGATGTTAATAATTATTATATTGTAATATATAATAAATATATATATAAATAATAAATTATGTATTTAAATTTTTTGAATTTAAATCTATTTTAATAATTATCATATATGTGTTGAATTAAATAAATGAATAAATTATCAATCTTTTTAATAGACTTCATTTTATTTTTAAATTTGGTGTTATAATTTATAATATAAAAGTTGCAATTTTAGCTTTAAAAGGTTTAATATAGTTTATTTTTATTTTTAATATTTTATTTGAAGTACAATTTTAATTTTTAAAATTTAATTTATTTAATAATTTAAATATATTTATGTTCCATGTTATAATAAGTTTTTATTTGTTAATATATTTTTAGGTACATATTTTAGTAATATTTCAATTATAATAAATTAAACAATTAGTTTTATTTTTTTTATTCATTTACTAACTTAATAAGTTTATTATTTATTATTAGTTTTTAAAAAATATTATGTTTATTCATATTTGGAGTTTGAGATATTTTTGACTTTGTAGATAGACAAAGAGAGATAGGGAGAATTGGAGAGAGAAATGAAGATAGAAATGGAGGGATAGAGAGAGGAAGAGGAGATACAATAAGAGAGAAGAGAAACAAATATAGAGATAGAGAGATAGAGATATTGAGATATAGGTAGAGATATAGAGGAATAAAGATGGAGAGACAAAGAGATAGAGATAGGAAGAGAGATAAAGAGAGGAAAAGAGAGAAGGGGAAAGACATAGATATAGTCACAAAGAGAGAGGGAGATAGAGATAAAGAGAAATGGAAGGAAACAAAGATACATATATAGAGGTAGAAAGATCAAGAGATAAAGAGAGAAAGGGGAGACATAAAGGGGAGAGATAAATAGGGATAGCAAAAGAGAGTAAGGGAGAGAGATAGGGAGAGTGAAAGAGATAGAGATAGAGTAAGAGAGAAGGGAAGACATATAGAGAGAAATAGAGTGTAAACCCACAAAATTGGTTTACAATTCTGTTGAGGAAAAAAAAATGCATTTTTGGAGTTTGAAGAATTTTAGGGGGTTCGCTCAAACTAAGGTGTTTGAGTGAACATCTTTTAGGGTTCGCCCAAACCCCCTAGTTTGAACAAACCCCCTAGTCCGTACGAACCCTTGCACGTGGATTACTTTTTAATTAAAAACTGGGGTTCAAGCAAATGTGGGTTTGCACGAACCCTTGAATTAGGGTTTTTTTAAATAAAACATTTCAGTGTCATCTCATTTCGACTGTCATTTTCACGAGCAGTGTTCAGTGGTGAACCCACATCTGAACCTCCTCTAGGCGAACTTTGATGATGACCTCACCACCTTCAGCAACAACCTCACCCTCCATCGCGTCGACTTCTAGGTTGGTGAATTGCATTTGCTTGAAAGTTTCTAAACCGTTTTCAACAAATCCATTTTCTACATATCTTTCAATCATGGCGGTGTTCACTGTATATTTTCCCAAAACTTAGAGCACACAAACAGTTAAGAAACCAAGTGTGATTTGATAGAGGGAACACAAAATAAACCCTGAGGAATGCATTACAACCCGCATTGTACAACACAACAAATTTATATCATAAACCCTAGAATGTTTTGTGTTGGCTCTTATTTTGTTGATCTATGATGTATCCGCTTACAATACCTACATGGTGTTTGAAAATTTTGTGCCATGCTTGAGATAAGTTGAGTAATGATCATCTCTATACTACCATACTTTGTTGTTTTTCATTGACTAAATTGCTAGTTTCCCATATGTTGTTGCACTGTTTCTAAGATAAATTCACCTAACCTTTTTCATCATAAAGCTCACATTTATAAGTCTACTCATGCATTGCTCATTCTCAAACTCCATCCCCTAGTTTTTCCCTTTTACTTTCCACTCCATTACATGTTACTCATTTCATAATTACATCCCATTAATCTTACTCTTACATTGCTTCTACTACCAAAACTTTGAGCTTCTAGTATTACCTTTCATTTACATCAGAAACTATAATACCTTATCATACATTTCATCTTATTATTTCCCTTTTAGGGGTTCACCCTAATAAATTTATGTCAAACCTATTATTACTTATATTGTCACCCCTATTTAAACTATCAACCAATCTAGCATTAGTACAACCATAAATACTCTTTAAGGATCTATTAAAAGTGGAGTAATTATATTTTCTTAGTATGTAAAGAAAGGCATTGCTAGTGAAATTAAGTATAATCATCTTTCATAAGATATATAACTGTATATCAATTTTTCATTATTTTTATATCATTTTATTTGGAGATGAAGAATGTGTTGGGTGAAAATTATGTAATCAATTTTTCGATAGATTACACAACTAGGACTTTAGCCATAGCTATGTGAGATGTGAATCTCTCCTCTTAGAAAGGGGAGGCGCCCTTCTTACTGCTGATAGAAGTGATAGTAAAACAAAGTAATTACGAAATGTACACAATACTTACGAAGTGGGGGGGTGTGTTACATTCATCCTTCTCTCTTTTTTCAGAGAAGATTTTTACAATGATTCACTGTTGGAAGTTCTCAATTCTTAATAACTTTAAATGATCAATAAGCAGTAATGCCAATACCTCTATCTTGTCAAAGCAAAGCGTAGAGGTACCAGAAAGCTCACGAAGGCACAAAGTCGTGAAAGCTCACGAAGGCACAAAGTCATTCTGTAGCTTTTTTAATGGTGGATCTGTGAAAAGTGTATCGTTTGTCACGTTAGAAGCACAAAGTCTTCTTAGACACATCAATTCCTCAAACAGTATGAACAATTACAAGTGCAAAGTCTTGTAGACTATCCAACCAAAGTATCCAAAGAGCATGAATAATTACAAGCACAAAGTCTTGTAGATCATTCAACCAAAGTATCCAAAGAGCATGAATAATTACAAGCACAAAGTCTTGTAGATCATTCAACCAAAGATAAACAAAACACAAATGAAAATCTAAATAAAGGATGTAACATAAAGTTTACATGAATTACTTAGAGTCCTTCAGATTCCATAAGCTAATCACCACCAAATGAGATCAATTCATAAGATTATCGAATCCAACACAAAGTCTGGTTTGCAATATCGAATCCAACACAAAGTCTGGTTTGCAATCTTCTTCTTTATTGATCAAATTTCATTCACAAAGTATGAACAAAAAGTTTCACAATTCTGCTTCAAAAAGGGCAGCACTTCGTTGCAAAATACTAAAGGATAAAATTTACAATAGAAATCCCTCACATTATATAGAAAGAGGGATGAGAAAAATTAGGAATCTAATTGAGGAAATCAAGGAAAGCTGGGTGAGCAATTTAAGGAGATCTCACCTAAGATTGACCAAAGTCAAAGTGTAATTTGTTTTCAAAAGATTACATCTTCGAACTTGGTACAATTACAATTTACAAAAAGACATAAGATGTCAGGAAATATTTGCAAGATGCATAAAGGGATGCACCAGAAATGTCTAACACTGGAGATTAGGAACCTTCTTCATGTTTCCTTGATTTGGGCGTGAAAGTCTTCATATTTCTTCCTAGTCTCCTGCATGAACTTCTCATCCAGACCAATGGTGTAATCCACAATGGTATGAATTCTCTTAATCGATCTCATGGCAGATGAGTGAACCTTCTTGCACCTGTCAAGATGTGTTTTCAGGTTATCCAATGTGAGCCATGTATCACAAATGACGTTCAGAGAGGCTTCTGAAAAGTCTGCACTATCAATCAACTTCATGATGGCTTCCTTGAAGATCTGGGATATTTCTGTGGTCAACAGGAAGATACGATTCTCCTCAAGAAGTTGACCTGGTAACTCCTTGATACCTTTTTCAAGAATATCACGATGTCCTTCGACATCTTCTTGCACTTGGTGGAGATCTTCCGTAAGAGATTGAATTACTTGAATTCAATGTTTCAAGGATTCTCTTACCTCAATGAAATTTTCTTTGTCGGGAATTACCCCGACTTCCACCAATTTACTGAGCTTTACCTGCTTCATCTGTGACCATGATAGTAGGCATTTTTCCATATCTCTGCACTCTTGGGAAAGTACACTTTTTTCTTTATCAAGCTCTATGGTGAGCTTGGCCAACAAGGTAGTTTTCTCGTCCACAACAATTATGATCTGAGATCCGTGTTCTATGATCTTTTCAACGAAATCAAACAACACCTTGCCTTTGCAGGCGAACTTCTCAGCTTTCTTGACAGCTAGGTCCTCAATACTTACCACTATCAGCGGTTGTGCATTAGTTGGAGATCCTGCAAGTCTCTTTACAACAGTGGCATAATGCTCTGCCCTCTGTTTGTACATATTGCGAGCTTGCTCCATTTTATCCAGTCTTCCACCCAAGATATCCAATGTCACTTGCGCATTTGCTTTTGCACTTTCATTGGTAACCTTTCCAAGCTGGACTTTTGTTACCATGTAGTCCTCCATATTGACATCTCCTTCTTCTTGTAGTGGTATGCCAATCTCTGCATACTTGTGGCCAGTCTTGTCAATGTTCAGCCTTGAGTATACTTTTTCCTTTTTCTTCCCTTTAGCCTTTGGAGGGACTATCTCTTCGAGGTCGAGCTCCTCTGGAGAGATCATTTGCTTCTTTTGCTTCGACACTTGAGATATCAGCCAAGGGGGAAGGAAGGAGGTGTGAACTTCTAGATTCACTATCAACTCAGTTTTCATTGTCACTTCTGAAGTCATTGTCACCTCTGAAGTTACCATGGGTATTGTGACAATAGGAGAAGTGTCTGTCATCATTGCTCTTGCAGACTGTACATTGAGTTGATCACACATTGACTCATTCATGAAATGATTGAATTGATTTTTAGAAGTGATATCATACATTGGTGAAGACAAGCTAGGAATGGATGATGGAGGACTTGACAGTATATCAACCGTATGAATGCTTGTCACTGAGGGAGTATCAAGCAAGGTTGATGCTGTAGGAATAGTGGATATCTTGACTGCAGGAATGCATGTGGTAGGAATGGGTGATGAGGGAACATGAGGTGGAGGAGTTCTTGAATTTGGAGGGGTATGAGGAACACTGGAAATCACAAGCGATGACGTTCTGGGAATTTCCTCAACTACATTCTCAGGTGGAGACGTAGTTCTTTCTTGATCATGCTTGGGTTCCTGTTGATCACCCTCTTGTCTCTCCGATTCTGGTTCACCTTCAGAATCACCCTCAGATTCTTCTTCAAAATCTTCTTCAGACTCTTTCCTGCTTTCAGAAACCTCTTCTGCATCAGAGTCTACTTCTGCTGAGTCTTCATCTTCAGCAGATTGGTCACTGGAAGTACCTTCTTCATCAAAATCTATCTCCTCTAGAATGGACTTTTTACCTTTAGAGCGAGATGGATTGGATACCATGGTTTCTCCTTCTAGGACAGATTGGGTATCTTTCTTGCCAACAGTAAACTTGATTCTGGGACCTCTTCGTGAAGAAGTGGGAATAGCCGCTGATTTATTCTTCATGCGGAGTTCTTGCTATCGGCGAGCTTCTGCTTCAGATTCTTCTTCTGAATCTGTTATGAAACTTTTCATTTCAAAACCATGCTTATGTATCCATTTTGCAGTGTTGGATAGGATTGGCTTCAATCTCTCTCTCATCTTGCTACTTTCTTTCCTAGACCATTGCATTGCAGGCAATGACCTTTTAGAAACCTCTTGTTCATCATAGACAACATTCATGATATCGCCAGGATCTGTGAAATCCTCTGGTAGGTTAGTAATATCAAGGTCTTTGATCTGCTCAACAGTCAACCTGCAATAATCCATTTTGTGAATGGCTTCTTCATCTCTGCAATTAGCCCAGATGTCTTCAAAACGGTATTTGTGATGATGACCCTTTTGTAATTTCCTTCTGACATCCCGGTAATCAAAATCAAACCTATACCTATAGGTCTTGATTGTCATGATTTGCATCTTAACATAGACAAATTTGTCTTTCTGTACAATTGGGATAGTATATCTTTCGATTGTCAGTGGGAACTTGAATCTGTTAGGGTTAGAGATGGCAGATGTAACAATTAAGTGCATATTTTATATAATAAACAGAGAAACTAACACATACACAGAATAAATCATAACACAGAGAATTTACCATGGTTTACCCAATCTGGGCTACATCCACCAAACCGCAGCCATCCAATACTTTTATTATCTAGTAAAAAACCCTATTACAATCTTGCAAATAATCACATTTTTCATCATACTGAAATACCCATCCGAACCCCCTTTTTACCAAGCTTAGAAGCTTCCATATTTTAGGGTTCTACAAAATCGAATTTTTCTTTTTTCATTGATTTTTCCCTTTTTCGGTGATCATGCGGACCCCGGCAAGGATAGGGGGCCAGGGTATACAGTATACCATGGGCTATATAGTATAGCATGATTAGTCACCACATACCAACAATCTCCCACTTGGAGACTGATCAGGCTCCACACCACCACAATCTCCCACTTGGAGACTGATCTTGGACGATACTGCTGCAATTACAGCTCCCACTGGAAATAAGTACCTTGGACCTTGCTGCTCTGTTATACTTGAATTCAACCTTGAAGACTAACCGAAGCTGAAGAGGAGCTCAACTTCTCCCTTGTCACTGCCTTCATAAACATATCCGCTGGATTGACATCTGTATGTATCTTGTCCAGCGTAACTTGTCCATCCTCCAACACTGACCGAATGAAATGATATCTCAACTGGATGTGTTTTGTTTTAGAATGTAGAGCAGAATTCTTTGCAAGATGTATAACACTTTGGGTATGCGTAAACAAGTAATTTCCAGCATTTGTTTGCTAACTCATCCATGAAAGTTGTAGCCATATCATCTCCTTTCGCCTCTGTTGCAGCAACATACTTTGCCTTTGTGGTGGATAAATCAACCACCTTCTGCAAGCGAGAAATCCAACTCACTACTGTCCCACCAACTGTAAATACATAACCTATGGTACTTCACCTGGTATCTATATCCCCTACTAAATCTGAGTCAACATAGCCTTTTAAATGAGGAATTAGAATTTAAAACATAAACAATTATTGGATGTACCTCTCAAATACCTAGAATCCATTTTACCACATTCCAATGCTCAACTCAGGATGAATCAAATGCACTGCTAACAACTCCTACAACATGTGCAATATCTGGTCTTGTGCATACCATGGCATACATCAAACTACCTCTGGTGAAGCGTATGGTACCTTGGACATTTTTCTTCCTCCTCGTGTCTTTGGACACATATCCTTAGTTAATTTGACATGACTAGGCAAAGGTGTGCTGACAGCTTTGCATTCTCCATATGAAATCTCTGCAACACCTTTTCAACATAATTAGCCTGAGATAAAAACAATTTTCTATTTTTCCTATCTCTATGAATTTTCATACCAAGGATTTGTTTTGCTGCCCCCAAATCCTTCATAGCAAAAGACTTTGCTAACTATTGTTTCAACTCTCTTATGTGGTCCATGTTAGACCCAGCTACAAGCATATCATCAACATATAAACACAAAATAATGTAGCTATCATTATCAACCTCTTAAAATAAACACAATGGTCAGAATTGCACCTGCTATAGCCTTGCTCAACCATAAAACTGCCAAATTTCAAATACCATTGCCGAGGTGCTTGCTTCAAGCCATATAAACTTTTATTCAATTTTGCACACTAGTTTCTCCTTACCTTTGACCCTCAAATCCTTGTAGCTATTCCATATATATTTCCTTTTTAAAATCACCATGAAAGGCTGTTTTTAACATCAAAATATTCTAAATGCAAATCTTGGTATACAATGCTTAAAACAATCACGAATAGAAGTCATTTTAACAAGGAAAAATCTCATCAAAATCAATACCCTTTTTTGTGCAAATCCCTTTACAACTAATCACGGCACTACAAATCTTTTCTTACCTCCATCCTCCTCTTTCAACTTGTAAATCCATTTGTTTGGTAAAGCCTTTTTACCTGCAGGCAACTTGCATAAATCCCAAGTCTAATTTTCCAGCAAGGAGTCCATTTCTTCTTTCATGCCATGCTCCCACTGAACCTTGGTATCCACCTTCATAGCTTCATCATAATGTTCTGGTTCACCAGCATCAGTTAACAGAATAGTATACAAAGAGGGAGAGAATCTTTCTGGAGGTCTACTTAACCTTGAAGATCGTCTAACAGGAGTTTGTGGTATTTGTTGCTATTGTTGTTGCCCGGCATGAGGAACCACTGAAACATCATTGTTTGGAATATCATCCAGCTGCTTGCATAATCATTTTCTTTCTTCTCATCTTTGCGGCGGATCTTTGTACAAAACTTTCTCATTGAATATGACATCCATGCTTCTCACAATTTTTTGATTTTCAAAATCCCAAAGCCTATAACCAAATTCATCAATGCCATATCCAACAAATACACATTTCTTTGATTTTGCATCAAGCTTGGTTCTATTTTCAGAATCTACGTGTGCAAATGCTTCACAACCAAAGGTTTTTAGAAAAGAATAACTCACCTTCTTACATTTCCATGCTTCCTCTGGAATACCACAACCCAAAGGATTAGAAGGGCCTCTGTTGATTAAATAAACAGTAGTGTTTACAGTCTCTGCCCACATTTTTAAAGGCAGCCTAGCATGCAATCTCATAGTCCGTGCACGCTCCATTATTGTCCTATTCATGTGCTCAGCCACTCCACTTTCCTGTGGAGTCTTTGGAACCGTTTTAAACTCACGAATACCATTAGAGACAATAATCTTCAAAATTTTACACTCTGATACTCACCACCATTATCAGATGGGAACATTTTAACCTTTTACGTCTCATTCTCAACCAAGCTTCTCCATTTTTAAAAGTTTCAAATACATGATTTCTACCTAAGAAAATAAATCCATACCTTCCTAGTTGTATCATCAATGAATGTAACATAATACAAAGAGCCACCGAGAGAAGATACCTGAGCTGGTCCCCATACATCTGTATGCACAAACTCCAATTTCTCATCCTTCTTTTGCTTCCCATC
>VDFB02193867.1:282842281-282876892 GCA_007258455.2 Sequoia sempervirens | reverse complement strand
TCACTAAATGTAACAACACAACCTTCATCATCTAGTTGCCTTGCTGAAATTAGATTTCTTTTTAACTTTAGAATGTTCCTTACCTTATGTAGTAGCCAATGATTCCCATTCTATAACTTAATCTTGATTCTTCCCTTTCCAACAATCTGATAGGGTTCATTATCTCCCAAATAAACTAGCACAAAATCCCCTTGGAAATAATCAAGAAAATAGCACCTATGGGGTAGCATGAAATGAAGCCCCTGAATCTAACACCCAAGAATCATCAGCATTATCAAGGGAAAGAATCAAAGCATCCTCATCAGATTTATTACTTACCACATTAGCCTCTTTGCTTCCTTCCTTTTTGTCTCCATCTTTATTTTTCTGAGACCAACAATCTTTCTTCAAATGACCCGGCTTACCACAGTACCAGCAATCCCTCTTGTCTTTGGATTGGGACCTTTTGTCCTTTTATTTTCCTCGTGACTTCCCATGATTTTTAGAATTGTTTCCTCTCTCCTTTGTTCTGCCCCTGCTTTCTGCATTCAAAACACTGCCTGATGTGGATGTTCCACCTGAGATTTTCCTACAAATTTCCTCGCTCAAACTAACACCAACAACATTGTCATATTTTAATGTATTCAAACTAGAAACAAAATTGCTAACAACCATTAACAAGCTATTGCAACTTTTAGGAAAAGAACACAAAATCAAAAGAACCCTAACTTCTTCATCGAAGTTTACTTTTATAGAAGTTAATTGACTGGTGACCGTATTAAACTCATTCAAATGATCAGTAACTGACCCACCTTCTACCATTTTCATATTAAATAAACGCTTCATAAGAAATACCTTATTCGAAGCGGAAGGCTTTTCATATAACTTCGCAGGGTTTCCATCAACTCTTGAGTTGTCTTTGCTGTTGTAATATTAAACACCACCGATTGTGCCAGGCATAGACGAATACTGCCAAGAGCCTTTCTATCCAAGATCTCCCAGTCCTCATCTGACATTGCTGTAGGTTTCTTGGCTTTCCCTTCCAATGGCCGCCATAAATCCTTCTGATAGAGATAGTCCTCCATCTGCATCTTCCATAACTGATAGTTCTGCCCATTAAACTTCTCAACCTTCTTACCCTCGTCTGCCATTGCTCCCACTCAACCGTGAGACTCCCACTCAGCCGTGAGACTTTCCTACAGATGATAATCGAAACACAACTCGCTCTGATACCACTTGTTAGGGTTAGAGATGGCAAATCTAACAATTAAATGTAGATTTTATATAATAAACAGAGAAACTAAAACATACACAGAATAAATCATAACACAGAGAATTTAATGTGGTTCACCCAATCTGGGCTACATCCACCAAACCGCAGCCATCCAATACTTTTATTATCCAGTAAAAAACACTATTACAATCTTGCGAATAATCGCGTTTTTCATCATACTGAAATACCCATCCGAACCCCCTTTTTACCAAGCTTAGAAGCTTCAATATACCATGGGCTATATAGTATAGCATGATTAGTCGCCACATACCAACAGAATCCACGCTTGTGGTTACTTCTTTGTTCTTTATGCACTGAAATCAGCTGTTTGCACATCTACATGAGAACCCACTTATCCAAAGGATAATGTGGCAGCATGTAAGGGCAACCAGTGTAGCACCCTACTCTCAAATAAGTAAACGTTGGGAATTGAAGAAATAAGCATCCAACTTTACTTACCGCCTTATAGGCCTCATCAGACACCCTTCTCCTTTCGAGAGCTGGATCAAAATTGAAAAGCAAAGGTGCAAAGAAAGCATCAATAACCTGCCTAAAATGATGGAAGCTTTCCTTCAATTCTAGTTGATAGAAGAATTTATACGCAGGTATCGACATCCGATTCCCTTTTGTGGATAGACCTAGAAATTGTCTCATTACAGCTACTGTGTACACCAGGTAAGAAGTCATATAGAATTTCAATGTGGAAGGCGCATTGATCAGCTACTCATGTATTTCATCACTAATCTTTTTTCCCCAGTCAATGTGCACCTTTTGTCTTCTTATAATCCTGATGTATTCATACATCCAATCATGAAAAGTGGATGATTCAGGCAAGCCTATTACTCTGCTTAAAAATGTGATCATATCTTTGATGTCATCTTTGAAATCAATTCGTAGGAGTCCCTTTGGCCATCTGGAAACAGATTGTCTAGGCTTCTTCAACCGTTGGGTATTTAATAGGTTTTTAGCCTTGTTGGGATCAACGTCAAAGACTTCTTGTGCTTTTTGTATAGAGATGTGAATGTACTCCATTTGAGGAACTTTAAACACAATATCAAAGAAGTCGGGGTCGAGTCTTAAAATCTTGTGCCCAGAAGAATCAATCACACTTCTGCTTTCCCTGATGTAGTGAGATGCCACTTGAAGGACAAATTCTGTGTTGTGTGCAAGAGTAGGGAACATAGCTACCAAATGCAGGTTACTGTGTACAATTGCTCTCATCAGATCAAGAAGAGGCTTCATCTTAGTTTGCTTTGCAAAATCAACCAAGTCTTGATGGCCAACCTCTGTGTCTTTTATTTCTTCCACCTTGGAGACCACTACAGTCGGCAGATAGACACCTTGGTATTTATATTTCATTTTTCCTTTTTCTTTTGAAGAAGACAGAGGTTTATTGGTAGTCATCAAGAGCAACTGAATCTTTGATCAATCAACTTTAAAGATCTTGAAAAGAGACTGCAAGATGTGGAGTCAGAATAAATGTTAGTCATTAAAAAGCATGGGAATGCATGAAACGAGCAACAATGATGAGCAAGCATGGAGCGGATGACAAGGCACACAAAATGATGCACAAAATGGAAGGAATGAGGTTCAGAAAGAAACTTGCAAGTTTGAAGTATTTCAGGGAAAAAAATGTGAAAAGTGTAAGGGCGCACTTTTTTAGCGTCCTTGCATTTTGAAGAATTCTGGCTTTGATGCAGGGGCGCTGAAAAACAACGCTCCTACACTTTTTAGTGTTAGGAAAAAAAAATGTTATGTCAGGGCACACTTTTTCAGCGCTATGACATTTCTCATCATGAAGTTAGCAATGGATACGATGCTGAAAAACTGTGCTTTAGTATTTGGGAAGGGCAATGAAAACATAATGCAATGATTTCTGAGAACGACGCTTTGGAAATTTGGAAGTTTTGAAAGGATTAAAAACAACACTTGAGAACACATATTGAAGTGCATCAAATCTTCACTTGTTTCCATGGTTAGTATGGAAAGCACAGTGCAATCTTACTCACAAAACGTGAGTTTCTTTCGTTGTTATTTCAAAGAATTGGCTAAGAATTATGTGAGAAGGCCAAAACACGCAGGTGAGAATGACTAAAATGAAGGAAAGAAAATGTGTATGTGCAAGAAAGATACGCCAAAACAAATGATGGAAGCTTAAATGCGTGATGATATTCCAAAACGCGACTAGGGTAAGAGGAAAAATGTGCTCAATAATTAACAGGCCTCCACAACAATGGCGAATTAAAGAAAACGCATGGGTAGAAGAAAAACGTGTGAAGAAATCAAGAAAAACGCATCTACAAACCATTAAAATGAACTTGAAACAAAGTTAAAAAATGAATGGAAAAGAGGAAGGTAAGAAAAATGACTTACCAAAAAGAGAAGCGAAAACTTGGTTGAAGAGGAACTTCAAAATTCTCCAAAAACGTGTTTTGCAGCTTGAGAAGATTTTGCCCAGCAAGAAGGGAGGAAGTTTAAAGATCACAAACAATGAAAATGAAACAATAAAACACTTTTAAGTGAATGAGAAACACAAAAAACCTAACTCAAGTCGAGCAATTAATTGAGGCACAAAAAGTGGCACGATGAGCGAAAAATGCAAAACACATGAAGAAACGCGCCGAGGAAAAGAAATGACTAAGTCTGGATAAAAAGTGTAAGAGCACACTTTTTCAGCGCTCTTACATTTTTTGCTAAAAACTCTTTCATGTAGGGGCGCTGAAAATCAACACCCTTGCACTTTTCATAATTAGCCAATTTTTGGCTTGTGAGCAGGAGCACACTTTTTGAGTGCAACTGCATTTTTCACAATTAACTAAGTATGAACAGTGAGACTTTGCGAAGGAGCTCATTTCAAAGGTCTTCACGAGGAAAACATAGGGGGATGCTTAAATTGATTGTCTGAGTCTTTGGAACGCATTTCGAGGTGGCTTGAAAATCACCTTGTTTTGCATGCTTGAACTTCACGAACCTAGGAAACATACAAGTTTCGTAGGGGGTTATCCATGGAACAAGCGCTTCTAGATTCCACGATAACATAATGGTAAGCATAGCATCAAATTACAAACTATTCAACCTATACCTTATGTTTTTTGACATAGGTTATTGTTCATTCTCTTATGTGTGTTCTAAGCCACATTTATCATTTCCTATGCCTTATCCAAAACAATAAAATTATTTCCTACCTGACCTAAGCCTTACTGACCTAAGCCTTATTGGATCCCTAAAACATTTTTAACATATGTTCATGGCTAAAAATTTCAAAAAGATGCTTGCAAGTGAAAACACTATTGTCATGGACACACAACAAAATCCACAATTGGAGTATAGGCTTAGTTTAAAATTTTGATATTTTAACTATAGATCTTGACCTAATTATAAATCCATTTAAAAACATCTACAATGATAATTTAGCTCCAAAACATCAATAAAATATATTCATGTACATGCACATAGAGATACTTTTGTGGGTAAGATACAATTTAGAGCAACTTCATTTTCTTCATTGATCATATTTTCATATGAATTGATCCTAAAAAATAATCATTATGGTTTATTGTGTGTTGTTGTTGAAATACAAAATCATATTGAATTGGTGATATCCTTATAGTTCATATAATGCTCCATAACAACCTTATGTATCAATCCATAAACATTGCTTTATAATGACCATTAATAAATTGAACTAAATTTTTTAGAAACACCCTAGAGAGAAGAGTAATAAGGATGTGCATGTAAGCACCTAAGATACAAGAATTTTTAACTAACATAAAAAGCTATTGCATGGGTCTCTATCAAAATATATAATTTTTAAGTTTATGTGTTTCAATACATACATTCTTATTATTGTTCAATTCATTGAACCTATTAAACAAAAACTAATGTTCTTGATAATATTTTTTAATAGCATGAGAACACATGGAACCTAAAATCTATACCATCTCACATCTATTTTGATAGATAATAATACTTTCCAGAGTTCAAATGAATCAATCATTTCTCTACCTTAGTTAAATTTATAAATCAAATAGATTTATATCCTTAAAGATCAATAGTTTCTTTCCAAATTAGTTTAAATATTCCTTACCTTTTCATATAAATAGAAAAGGATATTTTCTATACCCTTTTTATTTGTTACCTATATTCATGTCTCTCTTTTATTAACTTATCATATTAAGGGAATACACACACTTGTACTCATATTGAAAGTATTTATTGTCTTATAATTTGGTGATCTTCCTCTTACCAGAGTAAATAGTGTAAGTGGATCAATCATTAAGGGGTTCTACTAGCAAACTAACACGAATACGATCTCTTTTATATTTGGTAGTTTTAAAACACTTAATAAATTACCTAAAAGAGTGATTCCAAAAACTAGATCAAATGCATCATAATCATTAGATTCATCTTCTTTCATGAATTCATAACTAGATCCATCATACTACACATCTCATCCTCATTGTAAATTGAGCATAATCTTCCTCATTAGGAAGCTCTTTCTTTCACTCATTAAGAGGGATTTTGAACATTTTAATTTAGAAAGTTAAGCTTCCTAGAAAATTCGATCTTTGTTAGAAGTTGTTGCTTCTCTTATTCAATGTGATCTATAACATATCATCATGTTTAACCTTAAATTCCATACTTGGATAAGTGTGGTATTGGCTAGCGATTTCTTTATATAGACATGTGATAATATTGTAGATTTACATCAAGGATCTTATCCACATTTCTCCTACTAATAACCATATCATAGTCTTTTATATGAACTTTCTAAGAATCAACTACTGTCAAAAGATCCATTACCTCCTCTTTAAGGTAGCATGTATTAAGTTGTTCAAATCAATTGTATGTATACATTTCATATATTCTAGAGAGGTGGGATGGTGGCCATCAAAATATGTTATCAAATCTTGATGTACTACAAGACACAACTTTGTATATATACATCAATCATTTTATGCACTTTTCTTCTCTTGATCTAAGCATATTT
Source organism: Sequoia sempervirens (assembly GCA_007258455.2). Taxonomy (NCBI): domain Eukaryota; kingdom Viridiplantae; phylum Streptophyta; class Pinopsida; order Cupressales; family Cupressaceae; genus Sequoia; species Sequoia sempervirens. The sequence continues at coordinate 282,870,650 of VDFB02193867.1, read as the reverse complement.
GCTATCTTCACCTCATAATTAGACAATCACAAATTCCTTTCCATTGCACCAAACCTCCTTAATGGAACAATTAAATAATTTTACTTTGCATGTACTTATTTAAGTTCACATTTACTTCCAAAAAAATGGACCCCTCCTCACGTAGTATAGGAAGTTTTGTTGAAACTCTAGTGTGGATTGACCAATACCTAGATCTTAAGGCATCACACATGAAAGTTTTGTATTTGATAAATTTTTTTATCTAAATTTGATATGCCTTTTGATTTTATGAAGTTTAAATATAGTTTTGTTGAACATAGATAATTGCAATTTACATGTCTTGGCTTGACACTTCTATAAGAAATGTGAAACATATTTTATTAAATAGTTCACTAGAGCTTATCTCTAATCTATGTGTGCTTTCAAATCTCAAGCTAATTTAGCACTTGTTGGCCCTTGTGATTTACTCATGTGGATCATATATTTAAGATCTTTTTATATATTTAAATGTATAGTTAGAAGTTTCTACATTTCAGTGAAATGAGTTTGTGCATGACTTTGAATTATGTAAATTTAAAGATTTATTAATATTTCAAATTAATTTACATGTTTCACAAGTGTTTAATAATTTTGAGAAGCTACATTAAATTTATTGCACATGTATGCACTTGAGAACTATTATCTAGATATCTATTGTTCATGTTTAATACATTCTTTATCATGCACACTTGTAAATTTAGAATTGTTTTAAATTAAAATTGAACACATGTACATGTTCCATGTTATTTCTATTCTCTTGATCTAGATATATTAAAGCAAGGTATCATTTCTCATTTAGGTGTACATATCATGGCAAATGCACCTGTTCCACCTCCTCTTGCACTATTTGCAAATACTAATAGTGAGATTAATAGATTGAGAGATTCATTAATGTTGAAAATTAAGGTAATATTGTAGCTTAAAACTTTTAAAACTATGAGACTGTAGATTTAATTAAGTGTTCTTTGTCACAATTAATTGTGTTTGATTAATCTGTTTAGATCAATTTTACCAATTGTAGAAAGAGATAGAAGATTGTAGAAGAATGAGACAAGAAGATAGAAGTGACATAGCATATACATGGAGAAACCCTTTTGGGAAAAAAATCACTAGAATCAATAGTGCTTGTATTATTTAACCTAAGAACAAGATTACAATAATACTGTATCAATCCTTGATTGATATGCTTCCTTGTCTTCAACAATCCTTCTTCACAACCTGCAATAAACTCTCATTGAACTCTCTTCAACTTGCTGCAATTAATAGACAATTATGTGCATTGGAAACTCCTAAGAGTTGTACAAAACAAGAGCATAAAGCTCCTCACAAAAATCTACGCCTAGATTGGGCAAGTAGAGTTCCACACTGTAACCTGAAGTCAAAACAAAGTCTTCCTCAATTTAGGTGCCCCAAACTAAACACTTAACTGATCGTTGGTCAAGAAAATATCTTGCAAGCATCACCTCAAAGTTGGAGCCCAAGAATGGGCCCACTTAACTGAGCCTTGTAAATATCTTCTCATGCAAAAGGTGTTAACTAAAAGATGCCAACTTGGGCACCCAAGGTGGTCCCAAGTCAATCTTAGTTAACTGAAACATATCTCTCCACCAATTCATGCAAAAATTATGCGTGATTGATCATCCCCACTTAACTAAAAGTATCCACCTGTTATCTATCATGCAACTGAAGTCATTAGTCATGCAACTCAAGTCAACTTAGTCAACTAACTTATAACTCAAAATAACTACATGCAACCAAAGATAATTGAACCATAATTGAATTGAATTGAACTAAACTAAACTAAACTGAACCAAACTGAACTGAACTGATACAGAACTGATAATGCCACTCTACTCATGTAAATATCAATCTCTAATTTGTAGGATCTAAACATGCATTACATAAGAGTTACCAATCCTCCAAATAGTTAACTGAAGCGAGGTGGGTCTGACATTACATGTGGGCGCCCCATGTGCTACTATCTTGTAGGAGCTCTTCTTGGATGCCCCCACATGTTCCTATCATTTAGGAATAATTACAAATGTCAATTTACATGTTCATTTCATTTGAATTTATTCTCTTTCTAATCCTAGTATTGGGGAACACTTTCCAAGGACTTATGAGATACATGAAATATGTTTAGGATTGCAATTAAATGGCATCCTATTCCCAACATTCTCCTACTTGACATTATACATTGCAATTATTCTAAACAAGGAATCATTATTATAAATCAAGTACATGACTCAATGTTAATGGCCTTCCTGCACCAAGAGAACTTATCTGTGGGAACTAGTTTCGTAATATAATCTGCAGTATTGATCAAAGTGTCAACTTTCGTAATCAATACCTTCCCACTCTCAACCATTTCTCACACAAAGTGATACTGAACATCAACATGCTTAGTATGAGCATGATACATAGGATTTTTGGCTAAACAAATAACACTTTGACTATCACATTCAAGTCTAATTTGCTTGCAATTAAAACTAATACCTTTCCCAAGTCTCTGTAACCAAACTGCCTCTTTAGAGGCATGTGTAGTAGTCATGTACTCTAATTTTGTGGTGGAAAAAGCAATCGCGGGCTGCCTCTTACTCATTCAACTAACCACAGCTCCAAACAAAGTAAACACATCCACTTATCAACCTCTGACTATCTAGGTCCCCTGCCCAGTCTGAATCAACAAAAACTTGTATGTCCAATTATCTGTGTATAATATCAATATCATTAGCACCATGATAAACCAAATAGTAATCCAAAGTACCTCATAAATATCTAAACACCTTATTAACATAAGTCCAATGTTCTTTACCAGGGTTAGACATAAACCTACTTAGAACTCCCACTACTTGGGCTATATCTGGCCTTGTACAGACCATTGCATACATCAAAATACCAACTACACTTACAATGGAGTCACCAAGCCATTGTATAGACTTCCATACATGCAAAACCATGGGCTCAAAAACATGAGCTCCAAAACCATGGACCAATACAAGTAGCACAAAACCATGTGCTAAAGACCACTAAAGGTTAATCCACTAACTCTAACCTAAGAACTAGTTTAACCCAACAATCCCCCCCTTACCACCTGGGAGAACTCCTCTCTTACCAGGCCTTTCCTTTTAGGGATTGAGCAATCCATACCAGGTCTTACAGACATTAGCCGAAATATATGTATTAAATTTTACATACAACTCTATTTTTAGTTTCCACGTCTCATAACTAGATCTATTGAATCTTTCAATATCTAGATGAGAAGTAGAACTCGTGTTAACACACTTATTTTACAAATCTGCAATAACACAATAGTAAAAGCTCCCACTACAACCAAAAAAACCTTCAAACTTGTAAGAGAAAGGCATCCCAAACTCTAACCAACCATTAGCTCTAATACCAAATGTTGGAAAATGAAGGTAATATTGTAGCTTCAAACTTGTAAAACTATGAGACTGTAGATTTAATTAAGTGTTCTTTGTCATAATTAATTGTGTATGATTAATCTGTTTAGATCAATTTTACCAATTGTAGAAAGAGACAAAAGATTGTAGAAGAATGAGACAAGAAGATAGAAGTGGAATAACATATATGTGGAGAAACCCTTTCAGAAAAAAATTCCACTAGAATCAATAGTGCTTGTATTATTTAACCTTAGAACAAGATTATAATAATACTGTATCAATCCTTGATTGATGTGCTTCCTTTCCTTCAACAATCCTTCTTCACAACCTGAAATAAACTATCATTGAAATCTCTTCAACTTCCTACAATTAATAGACAATTATGAGCATTGGAAAATCCTAAGAGTTGTACAGAACAAGAGCATAAAGATCCTCACAAAAATCTATGCCTAGATTGGGAAAGTAGAGTTCCACACTGTAACCTGAAGTCAAAACAAATTATTCCTCAATTTAGGTGCCCCAAACTAAACACTTAACTGATCGTTGGTCAAGAAAATATCTTGAAAGCATCACCTCAAAGTTGGTGCCCAAGAATGGGCCCACTTAATTGAGCCTTGTAAACATCTTCTCATGCAAAAGGTGTTAACTGAAAGATGCCAACTTGGGCACCCAAGGTGGTCCCAAGTCAATCTTAGTTAACTAAAACATATCTCTCCACCAATTCATGCAAAGATTATGCATGATTGATCATCCCCACTTAATTAAAAGTATCCACTTGTTATATGTCATGCAACTGAAGTCATTAGTCATGCAACTCAAGTCAACTTAGTCAACTAACATGCAACTCAAAATAACTACATGCAATTGAAGATAACTGGACCATAACTAAACTTAACTGAACTAAACTAAACTAAACTAAACTGAACTGAACTAAACTAAACTGAACTGAACTGAACTGAACTAAACTAAATTGAACTAAATTAATACTAAACTAATAGTGCCACTCCACTCATGTAAATATAAATCCTTAATTTGCAGGATCTAAATATGTATTACATAAGAGTTATCAATCCTTTAAATAGTTAACTGAAGTAAGGTGGGTCCCACCTTCTATGTGGGTACCCCATGTGCTCCTATCTTGTAGGATCTCTTATTGGATGCCCCCACATGTTCCTATCATTTAGGAATAATTACAAATGTCAATTTTCATTTTCATTTCATTTGAATTTAATCTCTTTCTAATCCTAGTGTTGGGGAACACTTTCCAAGGACTTAGGAGATACATGAAATATGTTTAGGATTGTAATTAAATGGCATCCTATTCCCAACAATTAACTGATGGTACAAACACATGCATATATGTAGGAACTTGCAATTGCATGTCCATATTACATAGTCTAGAACAAATTAGAGATAAACTTGGGGATACTAGTGCATTTTCCCTTGAGAGAGTAGCTGTTATTATTTCTCACATCTAGGAAGAAGTATGTGGTGAGGTTCCCTATTCTCAAATAAAATATGTTGTGACCAAAGATATGATTAAAAACAAATGTTTTCCATTATATCAAAATAAACGTAAGGTGAGGGCATACCAGGTCACCAAATGTGTGGATGCTACTACGACCACTTTGATCTACCCATGATTTCTTGTAGCACATGGTCAATATCCAAACAATGACAAACTTATGTTATATTTTATTTAGTAGTTGTATGTTGAGGTCCATTTGGGCCTCAAATTCAACTACTTGGATATTCCACCATATGTTGGTTAGGAGTGAGTCAGGATTGTCGATAGGCCCACCTATTGTTGAGCAGGTCGACCAACCCCGATGTTTAGGGTATTGGTTGGTGAAAGGTCTCTTGCTCTCACCCTATCTCTATCCCCCTTAGTGGATCAAGTTGTCATTGCTTCCCAAAAGGAAGCAATTAATAGTGTAGGGGATATTGTAGTTGTGACCACTAGGATATCTACTAATCGTGTGGGTCAATATTTGATGTCTAGACATTCATGATCCACACCATTTGCAACAAACCATAGTAGCATTGATCCTTTTACAACGACGGGCATCCCTATACCCACACAGCTGGATGAACTTATAGGAGAGATGGCACACATGACTTTGTGCATTGTTTGGCTGAGGACCTCTTAGAGGCATATTCCTTCATCACATCAAACTATGAGATCTCTATAGACTAGGTCAAAGGTTGTTTGGGTGTAGGGGTTCATTCACATCCAAGATACCATCATTCTCATCACTCTCAACCCAACACCAGTGCACATCAGGATCCACCTACAGATCATTCGACTGCTGCACAGGCTACCGATCCTTTAGTTGACCTAGAGAGGATGCAGACTTCTATGGGTTTTGTGGATATGTTGATCGGTCTAGATTTGTCATCGTCAATGCCATCTCAATAGCATAGTCACGTTCACTCATCATTTTTGGCACGACATGCGATGGCTTAGATAGATGTAGATCTTGACACATCGACTAAGCAAACAACTCATTTGGTTGATTTGGTGGAGGCGACCATTGCAGAGGGCTCAGATCATCCGATACCACCTGATGTACATGTATGTGTGCATGTGCATGTTTAATTCTTTTTAAAAATAATTATTTAAATTTTAGTTTTAACTATATTCATGTAATATATATATGTATATATTGTAGATGGACATATCTCATGTTACTCCTAGCCTAGGTTTAGATCATGTACATCAGCGTGATTCTTTGGATGATACTGTTGCCATTGGACATGTGAGTTTAAATTTTTTATATACATATATGTGTACATACATGTATAGATCTAGATAGATATTTTAAAATACATGTACATTCTTAAATAAATTTCATTATATATACGTGTGTGTGTGTGTATTTAACACATTGTGTACAATTTAACTCCAGGGCTTGTCACATCCATCAAAGCAGGGTTCTCATTCAGAGGATTGTTTAACTAGGAGTTGACATGACTATTAAGGATGCACTAGATCTATGAGCTGTTGAACATTATATATGACAGGCTACATCTTTGTTGATCTCCAGTGCATGTTTGTTAGGTTGTTGATACATTATTACTTACATTTGATGATCTAGATAGTACATTTGTTAGATTGTTGATACATTATTACAGGTACATTTGATGATCTCTAGTACATTTGTTAGGTTGTTGATACATTATTACCTACATTTGATGATCTCTAGTACATTTGCGTATATGATATACATACACATGTGTTTGCACTTAAAAATATTCATTTGCTTATGTTTATATGTTTATTTTCATTCAATCTATGTGCATGTACCTCTTTGCTTATAATGTTTATGTTTATGTTCATATATCTACATGTACATGTGTTTGCTTATGTTTAAATGTTTATGTTAATCTACATGTGTACATGTACATGTTTACACTCAAGAGTGTTTATACAAATTTTAAATCTAGATTTAGAGAACTCATGTTCGCGTATTTATGATTTATATTATACTGGGCGTACCTCATGCCCCCATGAGGTACCATGATGCTACACTGATGGCTTTGGCAGAGCGGTGGGATGCAGATGCATGCACGTTTCATCTCTCGACAGGCGAGATGACAATCACTTTAGAGGACGTCCATCACATACTCCGAGTTTTGATTCAAGGCGAGAGGTAAGTTTTTGAGAAGATCGATCATTTCAGGAGATGAAATACGATATGCAATATTTTCATGGTGGTTCGATTCATGATGGCATCGTGCGACTGCAAATCGATCTAGCCATGCTACTATATTCGTGAGCTCCACTTGTTGCACAGATTATGATGTTTACCGTGGCACTAGTACTCATCCCTGACAGTCGGGGAGCACATTTAGAGGGAGAAATAGTACATATGATATGGGGGATAGTAGAGCAAAGGACCGTATACGCCTAGGGGCGCAACATCCTTCCTCACTTATATTATGATCCAGGGTGATTTTCACTTCATGAGGTGGATAGTATGGTACATTGTATGCTGCTACACGTGTGGTGCCCAAAGCATATCATGTGCACCAGGCTGACAATATTTCCATGTACATCAACTTTAGGGTACCCTTGTGCATTTAGTTATCCATTGAGGTGGCTATGGTAGTATGAGGATTTGTATTTTTGGAGAGTTCGATTCGATTGACTGGATGGGGAGGAGATCATATGGAGACCTTACCAGGTTATACCACAGTGGTCAAATGAGACTTGTCAGCTAAGAAGATTACATATAGATAGATTTCTGATAGGCAGACATGATTACATAGTATGAACCTTCTATTATAATCGTGTCATGCAACAATTTGGACAGGTCTAGGTACCACCCATGGCATGGCACTTTTTCAAGAGATTAGTATGGAGTTCCTGAAGGCCCGACGACACTAGATGGTTCACTGCTGATGATGTTGTCTATAGTGACTTTGATTATGAGGATCATGATATTCCTACGATCTTTGAAGCTGATGATGTTGGTACCATAGATGCCTATGAGGAGTGGTGGGAAACAACATGACCAAATCCTGTATTCCCAATGGATGAGCTAATAGGTGATGCAAGGAAACTCCCAGATCAAATAGACGAGGAGGAGGATAGAGATGAGGAGACACAGGTCAAGGCTGCAGACATATTCACATATATGATAGATGAGAATATGACGAGGCTGCAGATCTTGACTATGATGGCTAGGGGGAGGAGGAGGAGGAGGAGGAGCGGCTAATGAGTGAGGGTGATGAGATAGCGGATGAGGATCCAATGGGCCGCCAGTAGGTTGAGCCAACTCTTACTCATGTGACTAGATCACGGTCAACAACTACAGTAGACACCAACACCTATAGTCATGGAGAGGCTAGCACCTCCTCCATGCTTGCTACACACAACGAGGTTGTCTTTACATAGCCAGCCAGAGATCTAGGTGATGATATTTTATTTACTATTATGCGTTATGCTTATGTCCATGCTTTATGTTTTAGTTATGTCTATATATATCTATCATGATGTGTACTGATTATATTTATGATTTCTCTCTTATAGGAGCTATGAGATACCTTCATGATCTCTATCGTCAATGGTTGTTGAGATAGTTCCCCCATCAGTGTATGAGGAGGCTACTGATATAAACTATGTTCCCCCACCCATCGTGGAGCGGGATCTAGACTGTTTGAGCTTTACGTCAAACTATAGGAAACATATGAGAGTTTTAGGAGGAAAACCCACTAAGCCGAGGCTTCCCAAGATGCTTAGTCATCTCAAGCCCCAACAAATGTTGAGAGACTTCAGTTAGAGGTAGGCAGACTACAGGTAGAGAGAGATCGTCTAGCGGAGGATTTTCGGGAGGCCCTTGGACGAGTACATGGTTTACAATATTCTCTAGATGTACTCAGAGGCTCACGCTCATGATCACATACCATCATCTCTCGATTGATTTCCTCCAAAAAAATGCAAGCACTAGATCTTGAGGGATCCGACAGTCACATACCTCACTAGCATTGTATATATTGATGACATGTACACAAAATTTTCATATGTATATATATGATCATTTGATGTTTGGTTACTTATGTTTATGTGTTTAATGTTAAATGGCAATGTGATTGATCAAATAATATTTGTAAGACTATTTAAAAAATGTCTCCATGATTTAACATTTTTATGTGATCTAATTAAAACTTATTCTAGTTTCTCTTAGATGCAATATTGTGAATAAGTATGTTATGTTAAATTAAATGCACCTACGATCTAATTAAAGAACATTAAAAGCATATAAGGATCTAATCTAAAACAACATACAAGATTATCTTGATATGTATGAAACCTAAAGTAACCATCTAAAAGTTAATTTAAATAATTACTTTAGTATTCAAGACACACAAATAATTGTTTGTCAAGAATGAAGCAATGTGAGAGCACATAGAATTGCATCTACTAACTCTAACACCACTGCTTTATCATTCACACTATTCAAGAGGGTTAGACATAGTATCTACATAAATGCATGGAATTTATAGGTCCTTTAAGAGGTGTACCATCTATTTTTGTTAACGTTTATGCACCAGACCCATAGTTTGCATTAATTATATAAGGTCCTAACCAATTAGGGCTGAATTTTCCTTTATCAATCAAGTTGGAATTGACGTTATGTTGATTCTTGCATAAGACCAAATAGCCTTTATTGAATACACGAGGGATGGAATTTTCATTGTAGCTATGCTTCCTTCTCCTAGAGTAAGCTTGAAGGTGCTCAAGAGTATTGATGCGCTGTTTGTCGAGCATTTCAAGCTGGTGCAACTGTTGTTCCTTATAAGTATTGTCATTAATAATTCCTTGAAGAGTGATTCTTAATGTAGGAATCTCTAACGCCAAGGGAATTATTGTCTCGTTACCATAGATGAGGTTATAAGGTGTTTTCCTTGTGGATAATCTAACATTCGTGTGATAGGCCCATAGCATATATGTTAACTATGTGTGCCAATCCTTATTATGTTTGCTAACAATTTTCTTTAAGATTTGTTCAAGGGTTCTATTAGTTGATTCGACTTTCCCATTATATTGTGGATAGTAAGGTGCTAAAAAGTGATGTATGTTAAACATTTCTAAGAACTTCTTAGCATCATTGTTCTTGAATGGTGTCCCATTGTCGGAAATTAACATGAAAGGAAGTCTAAAGTGAGAAATAATGTGTTCCAATATGAAATGAAATATCACATCAACTATTGTTGAATGATGTGGAATTGCTTCTACCCACTTCGTGAAGTAATTTGTCTTAGTGATTATGAATCTGGTGGAGGAAGGTGGTGATATTTTTCTAATGAGATCCAAACCTAAAACCGTAAAGGGCCAAATAGGAAATTGAGCTTGAAATTCAAAGGTAGAAGCACGAATCAAATTGTTATGTTCTTGACATTTGTGACATTTTTTTACATATGCAAAGCAATCTTGTTCCATATGTCCAATAGTATCTTATTCAGATTATTTTTTGGACTAATGTTCTTCCTCCAAAGTGACCACCACAAGCACCTGCATGAGCTTGTTCAAGTGCTATGGGGATTTCAATTTTTTTAAGGCATTTTAGTAAGAGACCATCAAACAACCTTCGATAGAACACATCCATGAGAATTATATATTTAAATGAAATTTTTTGAAGGAAAGCTTGGGTATTCTTAGTTGTTGGCTTAGGAAGGGTACCATCTTTCAAATAATTAAATATCGGATCATACCATTCACTTGAGTCTTTCATGGTTGTTGATAATACTTCTTCTACTATATCTCCGATTGATGGTTTCATAACTGTATGCACAATGAAGGTGAATTCTTTTGAATGATCTTGAGGAGATATAAGAGAGTCCACACTTTCCATTGCATCCGCATGTTGATTATCCTTTTGAGGATGTTATCAATGGTAAATGATTAAAAATTCTCTAACAAATTCATTATAAGATCCTTGCATTTTGATAATTTGTCATGATTCACTTGATATGTTCCATTTATTTGTTTAATGACCAATTGTGAATCACCAAATATCTTAATGTCTCTAGCACCGATAATTAAAGCAACGTGCAACCCAATGAGAAATGCTTCATATTTGACATTATTATTTGTACATAGGAAGTTTAACCGATAAGACAAGGGAATAGGATCCCCTGTGGGTGGTATTATTATAACTCTCACACCAGAGCCAATTCTACACCTAGATCCATCAAAATATAACTCCCATGTATTAATTTCAATTGTTAACACATTATCATCAGGGAATGAATCATTATGAGGTAATGCCAAAGGAGGAGCGTCAACTAGTTGGTCGGTCAAGGATTGACCTTTAATTGCTTTTTGTAAAAAATTTTAAGGTCCAACTCAGTTAACAACATCACCCACTTAGCTAAGCATCTTGATAAATCTATTTTAGTGAAAAGATTTCTTAAAGGGTCAAATTTTGTCATCACATGTATTTCGACATATAGTAAGTAATGTCTTAGTTTACTTGTAGCGAATACAAGAGCCAAACATTGTTTTTCTATCATTGTACATGTATCGTTTCTCATAATCGATCAAAGTTCGACTAATGTAATAAACAAGATGTTCTTTACCATTTTCATCTTTTTGAGCCAACAATGTTGTGAGAGCCTAGGATGATGTTGACGTATAAAGGATAAATGGTTTTTTCTACATAGTAGGTTATAAAATAGGTGGAGTGACAAGATAATCTTTCAAACTCTCAAAATCCTATTTTATATCCTTTTTCCAATTAAATTGAACATCTTTCTTAAGGAGATGTGTGAATGGTAATGCTCGATTTTCTAAGGATGCTACGAAGCATCGTATAGCCTGAATTCTCCCTTGTAATGTGCATAATGAGATATGTTTCTAGGAGGTGGCATGTTAACTATATAATCAATTTTCTTCGTGTCCACCTCAGTGCCTCTATGAGATACGATAAAACCTAGAAGTCTTCCACTATCTACACCTAAGACACTTTTTCAAATTCAATCTCCTGTTGTATTTTTGCATTCACTCAAAGATTTTTTGAAGGACATTTACATTGTCTTGTCTAGTTAAAGATTTGGCTAGAATATCATCAACATAGTCTTCCAAAATCTTATGTATGTAATCATGAAATATCAATGTCATAGATCGTTGATATGTTGTGCCCACATTCTTAAATCTGAAAGGCATCATTAGCCAACAAAATGTTCTCCGAGCTGTTGTAAATGTTGTTTTGTATTGATCTAGAGGGTTGATAAAGATTTGATTGTATCTTGAAAATCCATCCATGAATGATAACAAAACATGTCCTCGCAGTTGAGTCTACTATCATGTCAATATTAGGAAGGGGAAATCCATCTTTCAAAGATGCTTTATTTAAATTGTGAAAGTCTGTACATATCCTAATATGATTGTCCAATTTTGTGACTTTGAAAATGTTTTGAGATACAAGGAGAATAATCTATAGGTCTTATAAAACCAATTTCAAGGAGCTTTTCAATCTCGACCTTAACTAATAAGGCTATCTTAGGATTCATCTTTTGAATCTTTTGTCTAATAGGCTTAGCATTTTTAGCGAGGACTATATTGTGTGTTATAATCTTGGGGTCAATTCCCGACATATCTAAATAAGTCCAAGCGAAAATTTCAAGAAATTCATGAAGTAAAGTTGCATGGTCCTCTTGTTCTTCATCATCAAGGCACTCTCCTATCTTAATCACTTTTTCTTCATTGCTAATAACCATCAGTATATCCATGGTATCTCCTAAAGGAAGTGCATTTTGTTTTAGAAATTTAGGGTTATATTCTTCTCTATTCATGCCAACTTCACTAATTTCCTCTTCATCGACTTTTTGGTTAGTACTAATCATAGCACATGTAACCCGTTTCTTTTTAGGAGTGAATGGTTTGTCATAGAATCCTAGCATTTGTTTCAAGGCTTCATCATTTTCGAAAAAATCCAACAATGCTTCACAAGTTGTATCAATCAATTCTAGATGCTTCAAGGTGAGAGTTGTTTTAGGATTACACATGATGGTGTTGATATTTACTAAGGGTTTATTCATTGCTTGCGTAATATTAGAAGGGCAATATCCCAAACCACTTTTTGTTTGTTGCATACTAGGTTCTATAGGAACACAAATACATTGTTCTTTCTTGCCACATGCTTTTCCACTGTAACCAAGTTGTTTCATGAAATCATAGCCTTTTCCAAATAGTCTTTCCATTTCTTTCGAGTTTGGTGGTTGTTGATAATCTATCTCATAAAATTTTGTCAAGTATAACTTGTGTCTTCTTCTAAAGTAGATGAGGGAGATGCCTGTGATTGTTCTTCTGAATTTTGTGTTGACATCACCATTGGTTGTTTTTTCTTTTCATCTTCTTTACTTGTGATTACGTACTCTCCCATAAATAAGGGTGTGAATTCTAAGGAGCCCCAATCATCATCCAATAATTTCGACACTTTTTCCATCTCTTGTTTTTCCTCTTTCATAGGTTCTATGTTTGATGTTGGAATTAATGTGCTTAGATGACTTGTTCCTTTTTCAACTTGTAAGAAAATTTCAGGCTCGAGGTCTATTTCTAATTGGTATACCTTATTGTTATAGACATACTTCATGATACGATGAAGAGTCGAAGGCACCACATGCATCTCATGAATCCAAGGTCTTCCTAAAAGAAGATTGTATGAAAGATCATGAGGCATAACATGAATAGGAGTTTGTAAGGTAGCCTTTCTGACTATAATGGACCGTAAAGTAATCACACCGAGTAGTTGTTTTCCTACATTGTCAAATCCTCGAATCAATAAGGAATCAAGTTCAATTTTTGATTTATCTACCCCCTGTCTATCTAAAAGATTCACACTGCACACATTAAGGATTGAGCCATTATCAACAAGGGTTCTTTTTATTCCCGTTCTATTGAATTTGGCTATTATCATGAAGGCATCATGTTTCTTTCTCATCTCCAAGGGAGGGAGCTCATGTTGGTGAAAAGTAATGTCTACATTAATTGTATTCATTCCTCTAATTAGAGCTGCCACATCACTTGCATTTGTATTAGAGGGGATGACGACTTGTTGTAAGGCTGTTTGAAGCATAGTGTGATAATTAGGGGAGTTTTGAATCAATTCCCATAGGGAAATATTTGCAGGAGTATTCTTAGGTTGTTCAACAACATCATACTCCTTCCCACTATGTGAAGGAAAATGAGGAGCACTAGGCAAGTTGGGATTAGGCAAAGGTAACGGTTTTGTAGTTTGTTGTTTTGGTTGCAGATTGTTTCTAGTGTTATATGTATGAGAAATGGTATTATGACTTGGTTGCTGCAAAACATTTTTCTTAGGTGGTTCAAGAGTGTAAACATGTTTGTTTTGAGTTTGAGGTTTGTGTGAAGGTGGGTACATGATAAGTTGAGGTTGAATCACATTAACGTTTCTTGGTTTTGGTTTGTCATGGCAAGCCTTAGTGGATGAACCTTGTAAGATGAATTCCTCAAGGGCTTCATCTAACATGTCAAAGTTATCATTACTAAAATGCTTGAGGGTTGGGTTAACTTGGAAAGAGAGATTTGACATAGTCAAATAACTATACTTTCTCCAAGTGGTTTATTTGTTTGATCTTGTTTTTGGTTTTATTTTCTAATGTATGCCAAATGTAATCTAATCTAATTGAACTATGAACTAATGCAAGAAATGAAAAGTGAAAGAATCTAATTCTATCCACAATTATAATGAATGTAAAATATGGTACTTCTAATGATTTGAATGTAACATAAGCTACATGCAAACTAAAATAGAAAAATTGTAACAACAAATAGAAGCTCAAAAATAGGGAATTTAACTCTGGAGAATGCAATGCAAAATCTGCATTGGGACTGATTCGCCTAGAGGGGCATATGAGTCCTAGTGGGTATTTTTCAAAACTTTTAGAAAATTTCAATTGATTTTTGTGCTTTTTATGTTGTAATGATCTATAACCTAAGTGAAAATGCAGATTTTGTATGATTTTCAATGATATGAGGTGCAAAAATGCAAGCTATATGCACTTTCACTAATGCAAAATTTGGAAACCCTAGGATGCCAATTAACTAATACAAACCCTAATGCAATGGTAATGCACTCCAAATCAGAATTATGATGTTCTAAATGTAGGTTCACCAAAATGAAACAATGACAAATGTGGGAGATGCTTTCGTATTGTTTAGGACATAGAGAAAACCCACTTTCCAATTATCTCATTCAAAGATAACCCTAGAGATCTCAATGCAAAAGAGAAAGAGATCTCGCAATAGGGTTGTCCTAGGAGCTGATTATAAACTAATGAGGGGTTTTCCACCAAGTTAGGACTTGGAAAGACAAATGCAATGCAAGATGTAATGCTTAACCCTAATATGATGTAATCTTTCACTAAATGACTTAGAAATGTATATAAAACAAAATAACAAGTTGAGAGATGAGATGTGTGCACTTGAAAAATTGAAGAAGACTTAAATGAGCTTTGAAACACTAAAAAATAAAATTTTGACCTATTGGGACTCATACGTTACTCTAGGCGTATCAATCATAGATTAGGGTTTCCTTAGGAGCAAGTTTCTGGAAAAAGGGTATTTGAATCTGCAAAAAAATGGAAAAGTGTCTGTAGTGGGACTCATACACCACTTTTGGCGTATCAATCCCAATCTGCTTTTTCGAGAATTCAAAGTTCATATTTGTGCTCCAATCTCTGCTCTTTCCTTCCAAATTGATTTCTGACTCTGAATCTACAAAAAGACCTACAAAATAGAATATAGAATTGATTTGTTAATGGGGGGTTTTCCTCAGTAAACGGGTGGGTGCATGAAGTTGGTCACACTTTTGTGGCCAAATGGAATTTTTTTTTGAAAAGAGATAATGCGAGCGCATTATAACGCGCTCGCGTTATGTGGTTTTAAAAGCAAAAAAAAAATTGAAAACTGTATCATTTTTTATTTACTATTTCTCAGCTCTGCCCGCGGCCAAAAACCCTCACTTTTGCGCTTGCGTTCTAGGAGGAAGGATTTCTACAAATTTCATCAAAAATAGTTGGATTTTCTTTGCAAATATGGTGCCACAATGACGAAGAGGTGTAGGAGGCAAGTATTGTTTGCTATTTGTTTTGAATTTCTTAGTTTGAAATTAATTTTGTTTGTTTTATGTTAGATTTGATAGTTTTTTTTTTTAATTTGTAGGAAATCCTACAAATCCTCAACAAAATCAACCTCAACAACAAAATCAACCTCCCCCACCAATCACTCAATACCCTCCTGACACTCAAGAAAATTTGAGGAGTGAAACTGAGAACAATAGAAAACAACTTGAGGATCTTATCAGTAGGTTGAGTGATCCAAATGCTTCAACCACATAAAGAATGCTTCTAACAAATTCATTGAAAGAGATGTTAAAAAATGTAGATTCAATTATCCAACAAATATCTGGATGGCAAGATAGGAGGCAGACAACCAGGGCATATTATGCAGAAAAATTATCATATAAACAAGTAAAAGATTTAAAAATTACTAAAGGTGATTTGTGCTCTGTATTCATTGACCCTAAAACAAATCAAAATATTACCCTCAATGCAAAGAGGTTTCCTATTCATTGGTGCCACCACCAAGAGATTAGGAACCATTTTTATTATAGATGGTATTTGGTCTTTGATTACCCACCATGCAATAATTGTGAAGTCCCCCAATATTTTCTTAGGAAACTATACAGTGAGTTTGTATTGAACCAAATCCCAAATTATTTTGATATGAGGGAGTTCTAGGGGAGAGGTGGGGGGTCAGCTTAGGATAGGCCCAGTGCACAGCTGGATCTTGCGTGGCAAGGGAGATGACCTCTCGCTAGGCCACCTCATGAGCACATTGTGATGCCTACCATTGCGAAGGAGAGTGACAACGTAGAGACATTGTAGGCGATCACAATTTTGACCCAGAGTGTCATCCATCACACTATCCCTATTGTACAATGCCATCCAGGGGAGTCTTCAGGTGGTGGCCTTCAAACCCATGTGTGTCAATCTTGTGGGGCGACTTGTTCGTATGACCCTACCGACACTTAGGAGGGTGCTACGTAGGATCCATATGCTACTATGCAGCCTGATCCATATGCATCTACGAGGATGGAGAGGACGGCTGACATTTCGCATGATGCATATGGCATTCACACTCAGGTAAAATTTAGCATGTTCATTGAATTTAATTTATTAAATTTTGATTGTGAAATGTAAGATTAACTAATTTAGTTTTGTTATTTTAATAAAATTGTAGGGTCACAGTGTTGAGACTGGATACACCAATCCTCCCCCTACTTATTTTTGCAGTACACTTATCAGTGGGGTATGTAAGTAGTAAACAATTATAAATTTATTACATGTTAATAGCATTGTTTTGTGAATGGTATTTTAATATGTGATTTTGGATGTTGAACAGGGTAATGTTGGAGGTTTCAAGGAAACACCTCCTAGTGCCAGTAGATTTTCTCAAACGTTCACGGAGGTAATATAGAATAAAGAGAACTTAACTAATGAATTCTAAGTTTAATGGATTTGTGTAGTTTATATTCATATTGTTGGTTATGTTGCATTACACGTCATTCAAACTCAAAGCATTACTTCAAATTTGATAACTAATAATCAGAAATATATAGTTTAATACTTGTACTCAAAATTTTGTTCATTAGATCTCATACATTATAAGTCATCATGTGGATCGCTATTGTAACTTTTTTGTGATTGAATAATTTGTTGTTTTATTTTCAGATGTTGGTGACAGAAACACCGCCAAATGTTATGAGGGAAATGGATATTGGTGTTTCCTCCACTATACAATCCTCGATGGCTCTGATAGGGGAGGTATGAGGAAAATTACTAAATTTCAATTTACATTCGTTGTTATAGATGAACTATTTCTAGTGAAAAATCAAACCATTATTGATTCATAGTTTAATTCCTATTTGGATGGTTTATACAGGGCTTGAGCATGCCTCAACATCGGTGTGCAAATATTTCCATCGAGGAAAGTGATCGTGAGATGGAAGTAAGTGATTATTTTGTTAAATATATCAATTTTTATAATGTAATTTCTATATATTAATGTCTTTACTTCTTATTGTAACAGTTAAAACTTCACCAAGAGCTAAACCCTAGGAGGAGCAGTAGGAGCACTCCTCGAGCACAATAGAAACGAGTGACAGACTTATCACCATTGGATCACCAAGAAAAGGGAAAGAAAATTGTATTTGAACTAGAACATGGAGAGAAATGAATTTTGAATGCAGAGCCCTTTGTTGTATGCCTACATGGAAATTTTGTACATTTTTTGTATTGGATATATTTGACATTGTATGCCTATATGGCATTCTCATAAGCCTATATGGCTATTTTGTAACTATATTTTATACTTATACCGATATATATTGATGTATGCACATGGCTATTTGCTTTTAATACAAATCTTTTTTATCGATGGTGTCCATATTTGCATTATAAATTCATGGTTCAATAGATATGAGTTACGTGTATTCAAGTGTATACTTTACAACTTACGCACATATACTTTTTGACTTATGTGTGAACATCGAAAAGTGTGAAATCTTTTGTGTGTGGAAGTCAAACGTAAGCCAATTTTGCAATTCTCAGTTCTTGCATACTCGATCTTATGGGTTTATTCCTTCCTAGCACATATTTTGAATATTTCTCATTTGGTGCAGAAGACAGATTCCTCATTTTTTAACCACTCATAGCAAAGAGATTCACAATAAGACTTTAGCATTGGAACACTACTCCATACTTCTCTTGCCTAGACCATAAAGGATCAAAAATTCTTAATTTGATGCAATGATAGTCCTGAGATGAGAATTTATACAACCATGCCTATTTTGAAACTTCACATCTAATATTGCATCAACAAGAACTTAAGAAGTGTTGCATAAGAGTGTTAGGTTTGATAGGCCTTCTTCCCTAAGGGAGGGAGAGCTTCATCTTGAATTTGAACAAAATTTTAAGAAGTAAAACATTTTACCTAAAAGCTCAAACCTAGATGACATATTTGCTAAGTCTATCTTGAAAATTATCAATGCATTCAAACTCTAAAGGAGATTCTCCCTGAAAAGAAAACTTTACCCTTTTTCCCAAGGAAAGAAATTGCAACAAGTTGCATGTGATTTATCTTATTTCTTTCTCACAGTTCCTGGTCAATCATTCATGGCTCAGGATAGTTCTGTTCCAAGGCAAGGAAACCCAAAAAATCACTGAGATTCTTCTACGATCTACAA
Source organism: Sequoia sempervirens (assembly GCA_007258455.2). Lineage (NCBI taxonomy): Eukaryota > Viridiplantae > Streptophyta > Pinopsida > Cupressales > Cupressaceae > Sequoia > Sequoia sempervirens. The sequence continues at coordinate 282,851,452 of VDFB02193867.1, read as the reverse complement.
GAAAAAGGTTTTGGCTCTTTCACAATGTAAATAATTATGTAACACTGTTTTCTTGTTTGCCTTCCACACAGAAAAATGTTCACATCTTTCGATTGATCAATGATCAATAATGGCCGATTGTAGACACTCTAACATTTTTATGTTTGAACTTTAATTTATAATTTTGTATCATGACATTCGAGTATCACTAATATTTTAATATTTGACTATGAAAGTGGTGGTGTATTTTTGCTATGTTATTTGACTATTAATATGGTGGTGTATTCTGAACTTAATTACTACTACAAATATGTATATATTTCAGATTTTTTATGTTTTTGTATTACCAAACCCAAAATGAACCCAAACCCAATTTTTTTTTCCTGAACCGGCGAACCGGGTTCTCGACCCCGAACCTGAACCCAAAACCAAACTGGTAACTTAGTAAAAAATAGATTTTTGTAGTTTATATAATGTTGATTACATTGAATTGCACATCTTTCAAACTCAAAGCATTGCTTCACATTGTATAACTAATAACTAGATGTTGATAGATGAAAAAAATTCAATTACAATATAGTTTTTACAAAGTCAACCTAAGCAGTTATGCAATTACTTCATATTGCATAACTAATAACTAGGAGCAGCTGCCAATTACATTTTCTTGTCATGGAATTCTATGAGACCACATTTCTTTGAGGCATTTTTTCAAACAATTCACTGCCTTGTCTATACTACCAAATTTTTGATACATGTCTACTAAAGAATTTTTTCAAATAGTTCAAGTGTTAACTTGTTGCTATGGCTGAAAGCCCAAAAGAAGTGCTTTCTAACAAGCTATGGATGCTTGGAAAAAATCTATCAAAAGCATAATAGTAAGCAATATCATCGACAAGGTAGTGAACTCTTCGAAAAAATGCCTCAAAGAAATGAGGTCTCATGACCTGATGGAATGCCATGACAATCAAAAGCATTTGATTGTCATGGCATTCCATCACCATGAGACCTCATTTCTTTGAGGCATTTTTTCAAAGAGTTCACCGCCTTGTCTATGCTAACACATTTTTCATACATGTCTATCAAAGATTTTATCAAACAGCCCATTGCCTTGTTACGGACTCTAAAGCCTAAAACAGTAAGCTTCGAACGCTTAGCGGATGCTTTTAGAAAATCCAACATAGCATAAGAAAGGGCACAGCATGCATGCAGCACCATTTTACTAAAGAAATGTGGGCCCCTAGTGGACGCCATGACAAGGTTCTTAGGAAACAGGAGACTGAGATCATTATTTTTGAGATTTTTCAAACGTACTGCCACCCTTTGTCTATGCTATTACATTTATCATACATGTTTACCAAAGAATTTTATCAAACATTTTGCCTCCTTTTTGCTATGGCTAAAAGCCTAAAATAGGTGCTTCCAAAAAAGCTATGGATGCTTGGAAAAAATATATCAAAGCATACTAATAAGCAATAGCATAGAAAAGGTAGCAAACTGTTTGAAAAAAAGCCTCAAAGAAATGTGGTCTCAATGATGATGGAATGCCACACAACCATAAGCAATTACTTTGTCATACCAGTCATGCCATTCCACTCACCATGAAACCACATTTCTGAGGCATTTTTTTCAAAGATTTCACTCAGCTTTGTCTATGCTTTCAACATTTTTCATACATACTACCGTGCCATTTTATCAAACGCCTATTTCTTGTTGCTATGGCTAAAAGCCTGTAAATAGGGTGCTTTCAACAAGCCATGGATGCTTGAAAAAATCTATTAAAGAATAATACAGTAAGCAAATGTGTTATGGTCCATGGTTTTTTTTCACACAAAAATCAACTTGATTTTATTCACATTTTTTTCATGTGAAAATCAGCATGAACTAGATTTTGTATTATGGAGCTATATTAAGTTGCCACTCTGAAGACCAATGTAAAAATGATACAAAATAATGTTTGAGACTACAAGAAGACATCAAAATGGCTAGTGCACTAAACAAATTCTTATGATTTACTAATAATGTTGATAACTCTACTAATTGGCTTTTCTCAAAATCATACAAATTAAACTCCTAGCCAATAGAATTTGGTATATCACACAACGTTACATTAGGCCCATGTCACCAGACAATACCGGAACAAATAGGAGGAATGGCCTATTTCAACATACTACACTTCAAAACCCTTAAGGATCGACATGATCAACGTAGATCGCAGCTTATTCCTGATGTTTGGGTGCGAAAAGAGGACCATGCCCTGTAAAAATTTTGCTCTGATGCATTTCGGGAATAGCGTCCGCTTGGTCACACGAAAGTTGCAGAATGAAAGTTGCACCACTTTGCAACTTTCCACTATTTGCATTTGACATTTTTTCCATCAATTGAAAACTAGACACTACGGGAAAACCACTCTGAGATAACAAAAACTGAGAGAGGTTATTATAGAGGGGCCCAATATGATCCCATAGGATTAGACAAGAAGTTTCTAAGCATCACTGCATCCCAGCAACTCTCATGCTGAAGCCAGCCATTTTTCTCCTCGGGACCCTGCGACCTGATCCTGCTGAACGTAGCTCGTGAGCGATTCGCCGTGTTTGGGAGAGAAAGAGGACCATGCTCAGCATAAACATGCCTATTCTAAACACGCTACAGTCCATTTGGTCACATGAGTTAGGAGAACCAAAGTTTACCGACCTTGCAACTTCTCTCCATTGCTTGCATTTGACACCTTTTTCCACCAACCTAAAATGGACACCACTGAAAACTAATTGTAGATAATGAAAACTAAGAGAGATTATTGTAGAGGGCGCAACATGATCTCATAGGATTAGATGAGAAGTTTGGCGCATCACGTTGTCCAAGTAACCTCTTCATGCTAAAGCTCGTTCATTTTGCCCCTTTGGACCCTTAAGGGATCGATCCGTCAACGTAGCTCTGAGCGACTCGCTGTTTGCGCAAAAGAGACCCCATTCCTAGCATAAAAATTCCTATTCGCATTACTCGAATAGTCCGCTTGGTCACACGAGTTGCTTGAACCAGTTTCACCACTTTGGAACTTTCCACACTCGGCTTGACAATTTTTCTCCATCACTGAAAATTAGGACACTACAGAAAACCACCTCGGCGATAAAATAAAACCCAGAGAGGTTATTGTAGGGTCCCAATGTAATCCCATAGGATCAGATGAGAAGTTTTGGCACCACGGTAAGTCTGGTAACCTCATGTCAAGTTTGCAACCATTTTTCCTTTGGACCCTTAAGGAATCAATCCGGTTGAACGTAGCTCAGAGCGATTCCGCATGTTTGGGTGTGAAAGAGGACCATGCCTAGTGTAAACATGCCTATTGAGACATGTTGGAACAGTTTGTTTGGTCACACGAGTTGCAGACCAAAAGTTACACCACTTTGCAACTTTCCACTGCTTCCATTTGACACTTTTTCCATCAGCTGAAAACTGGACACTACGGGAAAACTACTTTGAGATAACAAAAACCGAGAGAGGTTATTATAGAGAGGCCCAATGTGATCCTATAGGATTGTTAACCAATTTTCACCTACAGGCTCAATAGGAGGTCAGGGTAACCTATGTTTTCGAGGGTTCATGAAGGCCAACTAAAGGAACATTTGCATCAAGGTTACATACCTTCTAACTTGTTTGGTTCTTGTGCAGCTTCAAGGGAGATTATGTTTTAAAATTTGGCATGTGGATTAAATGTGGCTCCCACAAGGGTTGAGCCCAGCGTGCAGATGTTCATTTTTATTGGGGGGTCCCCCCTTTTATTTTTTGCCTTGTTTTCCCCCTTTCCCTTTTGTTTTCCTTGTGCCCTTTTTCCATTTTGTTCTGTCGAAGGTAGAGCCAGACCGAAACCAAACATTGGAACTTTCCAAAAGTTCCAGTTTCCATTTTCATTATGATTCCGGTTCCAGTTCTGCCTTGTGTGCGTCTCATTTTCTTCTTTGACCTTGCCTTTGACCGTGGGGTGGTTTTTTTCCCTTTGTTTCTCTCTCCTTGTCTTTTCTCTGTTTTTGTTGTGTTTTGGCGGAATCAGGACCAAAATTGAACTTGGAACTTTTTCAAAAGTTCCAGTTCCTGTTTTTGTTTCGGTTCTGGTTCCGTTGGGCTTGTTCATTTGTCTTACCTTTGTTCTCTTTTTTGTGGTCGGGGGGTGTTTCCCCCCCTTCTTTTGTTCCTTTTATGTCTCGTTTTCATCGTCGTTGCATGTTGTCGGAGGCAGGTTTGGGACAGAATGCTAACTTGAAACTTGATGAAAGTTTCAGTGTCAGATTTGTTTCTGACCCTGTCCCCATTGTGTTCTGCTTGAGATTGGTTTTCGTCCCGATCCCATTTATATTTTTGCGTCCTTTGGTTTTGGTTTTTGTGTGCCTTGGGTTTTCTTTTCCTTAGGAACTTTTCTTCATTTTACCAAACTCGAGATTGGAACCGAAACCAAACTTGGAACTTTTTCAAAAGTTCCAGTTCCTATTTTTGTTCCAGTTTCGATCTCAGTTCTGCCCTTCTTTTCTTTGATTTTTCACTGCCAGTGGTCGGGGGATGTCTCCTCCTCTTTGATCTTCCTTGTCTTGTTCTTTTTCCTTCGTGCCTTGTATGTTTTCGGGGGCGGGATCAGAATGAAATCCAAACTTGAAACTTGGGAAAGTTTCAGGTCCGCATTTGATTCTGGTTCTGGTTCCGCTGACTCTTTGGTTTTGCCCCGTTCCAACTCCGGTCCCGATTCTGCCGTTCTTGTTTTTTTTTCTTTTGTTCCTTATATTTTGTCAGGGGGTTCTTTCTCCCATTTGTCTTTTTTCCTTCTTGTCCTTTTCTTCTTCTTTTGAGTTTTTTTGGGGGCGGGACTGGGTTGGAATCCAAAACTGAAACTTGAGGAAAGTTTCAGGGGCGAATTTAGTTTTGATCTCAGTTCCACCGAGATTCATCTATTTTTGCTTCCGTTCCTGTTCTGACCCTAATCCCAGTTCTGATTCCATCTTGGCCCCGCCCCCGCCAGTTTTGAAAAGTCTCAGCAAAAAGGAGTGCCTTCACCAAGAAACGAAGACTTCGCTATGAGATCTTGCTGACACATGGGTGTCTCACCGAGGAGATCTTTGAGCCCAGAGAGGTGGTTTGTGTTTGCTAGAGGTCTCACCGATGCGAAAGATCACGCCGACATAGATGACATCACCATAACATCTGGCCATCGAGGTGATGTCCTGCAGATAGCAAGGTGGTGTCGGCAAAATGAAATAAGTTCGGAGGGAAGTCTCCCCGACCCGATGGTGTCTGGGTGACTAAATGGTGGTCTTGGAAAAAGTTGTGTCGTCGCTATGATGTCTCCCTGACTTGTAAATGTCTCCCCGACAATAGAGTGAGATCGTTGAAGGATCTTTCCTTCGGAATAGTGTCTCACCGACCTGATGGGGTCTTGCCAAAATTAAGTGAGCTCGAGGAGAAGAAAGGAGCTCACTATGAGGTCTTGCCGAAAGAGGGTAGTCTTGCTGATAGCGATCAACTTGCCCACGGAAATGGATATCGGTCTAACTCCCGCAGCTCGATAGGAGGTCCCACCGACAGTCCCAAGCTATGTCGATAGCTACTATGTGATGTGCTCACATTGAGGAGACACGGTTAGTGTCTCACTGACATGCAATTCTGAGGAAGCGACCTTTGACCGTCAAGAATGTGTGTGGCATGGGCTGGCTTGGTGAAGCAATAACGTTTGGATCCAACATGGTATATCTGATGCTGCTCCTTGAAGATGGTCAACTTGAAGAAAGATCTGGAGTGAGAAGAAAGCCAAAGAAGAGGAAACCATGAGTCACAATAACAGCTGGGGTGTTGGCTAGAAAAGTGGAGCAACATTAATGACCTTTTCGCAGAGCATTCAAAGCAGCTCTGACGAAGTCTTAATGGCAGATCTGAAGGCTGTGAGTTAATGATGATGGTTGTAAAAGATCTAAAGACATCATTGGAGCGATCTCTCACTGACATGGAGGGGGGATACGCATTTAATGCCTCTTTGACTTCATTCCAAAGCGCTTCTAGGGCCGACGTGTCTAGGCGCCGACCCATTTTTTGTAGAAACCCTAGAGCAAGGGCCGACACTCTTTTGTTGTATATATGGAAATTTTGCCTTTTTTGTAAAGTAGTTCTTGGTTAGGAGATTGTAGAAAGAGCATTTTTCAGCCTTTGTAACTCATTTTCATAAATACTATAGATCTGTAACACAGAGACTCATGATTTTTCTCAGTAGAAAGTCATTTCCTTCACAGATTTTCTTTGTTGTTTTAGTGGCTGGTTGTGAGATGGATGATAAAATTTGGTGTGATCCTTTATTTTATCAGATTCCTTTAGTACTGGATGTAAAGAATATTATGTCATAAAGCTGGTTTATGTTAGTGTTCTCTTTCTATTACGCATATATCTGTGAAAACATCTTTATTCTCCTTGTGTTAAGCATTAGAACAGTCGAAACCTTACATATACTCATTTTTATAAACATAAATCTCTGTATTGTGAGATTGTTTAGCTCTATTGAGATTTTCTGTGAGTTTTCTGCAGTATTGTCATATTTTGATCTTTGGTGTATCACATGTTAGTGATAGGTTTAAAATTCAAGTATATTCTTCTTATTCTTTTCCTTACCATTCTTCATTTTTCTCAAGATATCTTAAGGGGAACCAGCCCATAATCTGGAGGTCCACTTCATTCCCAGGTCACCCACAACCTCGAAGTGTTCCCATGTGTCAATAGGTTGCTACAATTGATAGCTTAGAAAGGGTGCAAACTTTATTTGACAACAGTTTTTGGCATGCCCGGTGGGACAAAGAACTATTTTCAGTCTCAAATCAAAATTATCATACTACTATTTGGTATGTGTAGCAGAAATTGCAGTCTTTAAGGGACAAATTTTACCATACTTGGCGACTCCGAGCTCAGATTTAATAGTTCTAGTGCATTACTGCTCATGAGAAGAGTGCAGACAAGGAATAGCTCGCCTGTTTTTGAGTATTTGCAGTTGTCCTTGCCTAGAAGAAGGGGGAGAGAAATCCAGAAGGTTCAAAAGACAGTTGTTTATTTCAGAAGATCCAAGTTGAATCCTTCTGTGAGAAGTCATACTGTTGTTCCTATTGTTATTAATAAAAATATACCAATAACAATGATTCCAACAGTGAGAAATCAACCATTTGTTGCTTGTAACCAAGGCAGCCCACTGAATATGACTCATCATGATGAAATTCCTATCGCTGCCTTAAAAGGTCTGCCATATTTTTATGGGGAGGATCATACCACCCCAACAGAGCATATAAAATATGTTTCCAACCTATGTGTTGTTCACCATGTGATTGAAGAAAATGTTGCACTCCAATTGCTGGAAGCGTCCTTTAAATAAAAGGCCTTACAATGGTTCAGAGGCCTGCCTGTCAACTCTATAGCAACATGGGATGAGTTAGGCAGCTGGTTGTGCAAGTTTTTTGAAGATAAATCAGATCACCTGTCATTGGTGGAGCAGCTGTCTACAATCAAAAGAGCTCCACATGAAGTTATGTCAGATTTCAATCACCATTTCCAAAGGACATGGGATAGAATCCCACAAACAATAAGACCTACTTCTAATCATGCATTTTTATACTATTTAAGAGCTTTAAATAGCAATATTTCTGTAATGATTCAATCGATGGGAGGTTATACACTTCCTGTAGCATATAGTGTAGTTGTTAGAGCTGAAAATAGCCTCATACAGGCTGGTTAAATTGCCCCAAGACCACCTATGCCAATATTTCCCACTTTTCAGCCTCTGAACCCTATGCAGTTACCTCCTTTGGCTATTATTCCAAGTGCACCAGCATTACCAGCACCTGATACCCAGCCTAATGGTCAACTAAATGTATTTCTAGTTCAGTCTAATGAACTACAAGAGATTAAAGGCCTTCTAACGACCTTTGGCAATGAAATGGTTAATCTAAGAAAACAAAAAAATCAAGGTTTTAAGCCTTATCAGCCCTCATTTCAGTCTAATTACCAGAAAATTCAGACCAACAGACCATATTATCAGCCTTATAATCAGGGCCAAAGATCCATTTCTAACCCAAGGCCATATCAAGCTAATGACTCTAATGTTGCAAGCACTTCCAAAGAACTTGCCACTATCCATAACAACTTAGTCCAGGATTATGAGTGGTGCTTTCTGTGTAATCAACCACATAATAAAAGTACCTATGTAAATGGGCTGCTTAACCAAGCCTTGATGGTCCAGAACAGTTCAACAATATAGTCTAGTGTGCCTGTAGTAACTGAAGTACAACAACAAGAGCAACAGACACATGAGTCTACATTCCTAAACTAGCAAGGGGAAGAATTTTGTGGAGTGGTCCACACTGATTCTTCAATTGCAGACAATACACGCAGCAAGAAGAGGGAAATAGATGAGGGACATCAACCTAATATAGTTCAGACTCAATCAAAACAAGGGCTGAACCAGCATCATAATGCTCCTGGCTCATCAAAACCTGACCAGATCTGAATGCTACCAAGGGGCCAGCCTTTGGTAGGCAAGCAACAGTCTAATTCATCAGCCCAGGCGCCTTCAGTTAAAGGTGATGTTTTTCCTCCAAAATCTCAAGTTAAACCTGCTACATCTTTCAATATATTGGATCATATGAAGAAAATTAATGTACCCATGTCAATATGGGATTCTCTGAGTATTCCGGGTCAAAAGGACCTACTTCAATCTGCTTTATCAGGTTTAAGTGTCTTAGATGAGCCTAGTGTAGAAAAGGAGAAGGTTGTGTTGGCTAATACTATTGTTGGTGATAAAGAACAACAAGCTGCTAAGGCCAAGCCACCTCCTTTTTATTTGTCATTGATCATAGGAAATCATCTGGTACACAATTGTATGATTGAATCAGGGGCTAGTAGTTCAGTTATGCCCAAACAAATTGTCGATAAGTTGGGAATTGAATATGAGCCACTAGAAAAGGGGGTAGTGCAATTGGATGGTACGACTGTGAACACAGTAGGGGTCATTAAAAATTTGAGCTTAACTCTACATGCCTGTCCCAATTTTGCAATACCACAGGATATATACATTATTGAGTTGCCCCCGTACTTTTCCCTTTGTTTATCTAGGGATTTTACAGCCAAGATAAGTGGTTACCTATCCTCTTATTGGTCTCACATGATGTTCAAAACTAGATATGG
>VDFB02193867.1:282816146-282842181 GCA_007258455.2 Sequoia sempervirens | reverse complement strand
TAAACCCTTGTTTATAGGCCTTTAAAGCACAAGCAAATGAGGGTTTTTAAGAAATATCATCTACAAACCTCCAAATCACCTGCCATTATTGCAAACACCTGTAAATAAGTCTTCCTAAACATAATAACCCTTATCCATATCAAAACAAATTCTATTCCAACCGTTCCAACTTGTAGGCACCATCTTTCATATGGAAAACTCAGATTTTCCTCTTGGAGCAGCAGCTATCTTCATATCCACGCCTTCCCTGTTACTTTTTGACACATTTTCCACTCAAAAACATGTTAAATAAACATTAAAAACCATCTATCCCACAATTCTACTAGCATATAATGGTGGGATGGAGAATATTTTCCTTATAAGACTCTCAAAATCACAGAGTGAGGATCACTGCCCGGGACACAGAAAATTGTTTTTCCTTCTTTTATTTCTCAAAACTAACCTTCCAAATTATTTGTGAATGAAACTAACTCTACCTAAAATGATATCACACAAGTATTTAAACATTTTAAGTTCCTAAATTACTAAAATAAGATAAAATCCATGGAGAAAGTGTTGCAAACTCAAAAATAGGGGATTTTATTTCAAAATCTGATTACAAAGACTCAACTTCTATTTTTTCCACACCTTTTCATGCTTTTAATAGCTTTTACAATAGTTATGAAAGTGCATTTTTAGTTTCCAATCGACCAAAATATTTCCTCTCCCACTTTGTCTCTTCACATTCTGATTTTTGTGTTCTTTTTTTTATTTTTTCCTTTTCACAATTTTGACAACAAATGAACAATTTTGGAAACCTTATCACCTAGGGACAAAAATGACATTTTTTTGTATTTTGACTCTATTTACTTCCTAAAGACCTTTCGATGACTTATAATGGCCTTTACAATTCCTTCATATTTTGAAAACTCAAATCTTTACAAATTTGTTTTTAGAGTCAAGGTGCTCCTGCACCAAACCACCTCTTCCTCTCACCGATTTCTCTTGTCTCCTCTTAAGCTTCTCCTCCACTATGATTTCCATTTGATAAAAATCCTCTACACTCCTAGGTTTAGCCAAAACCAATTCATCTTGTATGTTTAACCTCAAACCACCAATATATCTTGCAAAATTTTCATCTTCATTCTCATGATGACCAGACCTTAAACTTAATTTATAAAACTCCCCAGTATAAGACGTAATATCCATTTATTTTTGTCTTAAGCTTTGAAATTTCTTAAACATTTGAACTTAATGATCCTTGGGTAAGAATTTACCTTTGAGTTTTGATATCATCTTGTCCCATGAGGTGATTTTAGACTTTCCTTGCTTCCTCCTCTCAAATTGAAAGTAGTCCCACCATGCCAAAGCATGGCCTTGCAACTTTGTCTTTGCAATCCTTACTCTTTGCTCCTTAGGAACCTCATCACATTCAAAATGATTATCTAATGCAGAAATCCATTCAAGTATTTCTTCATCATTTAAACTTCCACCATATTTAGGAACATCAATTTTTACCTTAAGCTTGTCATCTCTAACTGCCCTTACCAACTTTGCAATCCTTTGGTCTTCTGGATCAAGTTCTTCTTCCATGTCTTCAAACTCATCATCTTCTTCTTCATCTAATTCACTCTCTTCCACATCCCTTCTTTCTTTTTTCTCCAAGTCTATGATTCTTTCCTCCAACTCTTTGATTTCTCTAGCATGTTTGTCCTTCATATCCTTCATCTCTTTAGCCATATCTTTGTTCTTTGGAGGAATCTTTGAATACCAAACTCTTCACTTCTTCCTTGCTCTTCACAACCTGAAAAATTAAAAAAAATATACTCCTTGAAGCTTTGATACCACTATCACCAATAGTGGCATGGTCTGTTGGTTTAATGGTGGCATTGTTGTTCTTTCCACCAAGGTACCCCATTGGGGTGGTATTGTTGAGTGGTTGTATTCCAGTTCATAGCTTTGATTCAAAAGAGTTTACCCCATGAAAAAAAGAAGGCTTTGATACCACTATGATGCAGAGTGGCAGGGGAAGCAACTTCCTTTTCAAAAGCTTCTCTCAAATACTCTATATGCACACACCAACTTCACTATTCCTCTCAACAATGCAACTTGACGACTCAACTTGACTCATACAACCAAACATCTCAATAGGACTTGGGGATGATGTAAAAACTCTTCACACAACACAACATGACCAAAGAAATAGACCTTGTACCCAAAAACATCCACTCTTCCATGGCTTCTACACAAGCCCATGCAACTTTGCAACATTCACCAACTAGGACAGTCAAAATAAAAAATGATTAAAGGCATTAACCAGTCAATGAAACATGGTTTTATGTACTCCTAATACCATCCTCCACAAGTTCCCAAAAGCATAAGATCAAACACCCAAAACAAACATATCAAAAGATTGATTTACAAGCCATAAACAAGGCTTAACTAGGCATACACACTAATAAATTTTGACTCAAAATCCGATGAAAGTTCATCAGAATTTTGACAACCTTTCATCAGAATTATTTCATCAATTTTATGATGAAATTTAAAACATCGAAATTCTCACCGAGCATCATTGACTGGGTCATAATTTTGACGTTTTAAATTTTGTCAAAAAATCAACGAAATAATTTCGACGAAAGGTCATCGAAATTCCGATGAACTTTCATTGGATTTTGAGTCAAAATGTATCAGTGATATAAAGAAGCTTTCAACTTTTCAAGGCACACCCCAACACCCCTATGATGCAATATCAAGGTGGAGGAACACATAATCAGGCTCAAGGAATCAAGTTCCAACTCAGATTCAAGTTTCCAACACAACTTTCATCACATCAACACTATGGCTTCCCAATTCACTAGTAACAACAAATAGACCTATCCTTTAGAGAAGGTTGTAAGAATACCAACTCAGCATCCAAACAGCATCCATACATCATCAAAAACATTGAACCAAGATTACACATGAGATTCTTATGCAACAACACAAAGAAACTTCAAATCACCATGCTCAAAGGCTACTAGAATTAGCCCAATTTTACACACAAAGTACTCTTTAAACTTCTTGCCACCATAAGATCTCTTAGATAGTCTCAAATTTTGTTACAAAACCATAGATTATCTGATCAATTCTTTTGTACAGGTCTTCTAAGGTGTTGCTCCAGCAAACCCTCCTATTTCACCCTAAAACCTAGGGTTTCTCTATAACTCCACTCTACTGGCCACAAAAACTAAAACCAAAGTTCAAAACATCTTTGCCCAGGTCTGCATAGACCCTCCAAACCTTTCTACACTCATTCCCTTCACAAATTCACCAATACACAACCTATAGCCTTCATTTTCTCTTGGAAAACTCACATACCCAACCTAGGGCATCACTAGAATTCAATTTTCTTGACTCCCAACACTGTAGTAACTTATTAGAAACTTATGCAAAGTGCATTCTAAAGACCATTTTCATACATTTACAAGGGAAAAACTGACATAGGGCATCATATAACTTTTACAAACCTCCATCTTTCACTCTGAAACAAATTACAACATGAAGAGGACCCCTAAATCCACCATTCCACTAGGTTTCAGAATTTTCCCACACACGCGGAATCGCTCCGAGCTACGTTCAACCAGATCGATCCCTTAAGGGTCCAAAGGGAAAAATGGTTGCAAACTTTAGCATGAGGTTATTCGGACACTGTGAGGCTTAGAAACTTCTTGTCTAATCCTATAGGATTGTGTTGGGACCCTCTACAATAACCTCTCTCGGTTTTCATTATCTCGGAGTGGTTTTCCCATGGTGTCCAATTTTTATTTGATGGAAAAAGTGTCAAATGCAAGTAGTGGAAAGTTGCAAAGTCATGCAACTTTCGTTCTCCAACTCGTGTGACCAAATGGATTGTTCCAACACATCTAAATAGGCATGTTTACGCTAGGCATGGTCCTCTTTTACACCCAAACACGCGAATCGCTCTGAGCTACGTTCAACCGGATTGATCCCTTAAGGATCCAAAGGGAAAAATGGCTGCAAACTTCAGCATGAGGTTACTCGGACACCGTGATGATTAGAAACTTCTCATCTAATCCTATGGGATTGCATTGGGCCCCTCTACAATAACCTCTCTCTATTTTTGTTATCTCAGAGTGGTCTTCCCGTGGTGTCCAGTTTTCAGTTGATGGAAAAAGTGTTAAATGCAAGTAGTGGAAAGTTGCAAGGTGGTGCAATTTTTGTTTTGCAACTCATGAGACCAAACAGACTATTCCAACGCATCCGAATAGGCATGTTTACGCTACGCATGGTCCTCTTTCACACCCAAACATGCGGAATCACTCTGAGCTACATTCAACCAGATCGATTCCTTAAGGTTCCAAAGGGAAAAATGGCTGCAAACTTTAGCATGAGGTTACTCGGACACCGTGACGCTTAGAAACTTCTTTTTTGATCCTTGTTGTCAAATAAAGTTTGTACCCTTGCTAAGCTATCAACTGTAGCAACCTATTGACACATGGGAACACTTTGAGGTTGTGGGTGAACTGGGAATGAAGTGGACCTCCAGATTATGGGCTGGTTCCCCTTAAGATATCTTAAGAAAAATGAAGAATGGTAAGGAAAAGAGTAAGAAGGATATACTTGAATTTAAAACCTATCACTAACATGTGATACACCAAAGATCAAAATATGACAATACTACAGAAAACTCATAGAAAATCTCAATAGAGCTAACAATCTCACAATACAGAGATTTATGTTTATAAAAATGAGTCTATGTAAGGTTCTGACTGTTCTAATGCTTAACACAAGGAGAACAAAGATGTTTTCACAGATATATGCGCAATAGAAAGAGAACACTAACATAAACCAGCTTTATGACATAATATTCTTTGCATCCAATACTGAAGGAATCTGATAAAATAAAGGATCACACCAAATTTTATCATGCATCTCACAACCAGCCACTAAAATAACAAAGAAAATATGTGAAGGAAATGACTTTCTATTGTGAAAAATCATGAGTCTTTGTGTTACAGATTTGTAGTATTTATGAAAATGAGTTACAAAGGCTAAACAATGCTCTTTCTGCAATCCCCTAACCAAGAACTACTTTACAAAAAAGGCAAAAATGTCATATATACAACCAAAGAGTGTCGACCCCTACCCTAGGGTTTCTACAAAAAATGAGTCGGCGCCTAGACACGTCGGCCCTAGAAACGCTTTGGAATGAAGTCAGTAAGGCATTAAATGCGTATCCCCCCTCCATGTCGGTGAGAGATCGCTCTAGGGATGTCTTTAGATCTTTTACAGCCATCGTCATTAATTCGCAGCCTTCGAAGCCGCCACTAAGACTTCATCAGAGCCGCTTTGAATGATCTACGACAAGGTCATTAATGCCACTCCATTTTTCCAGCCGACGCCCCAGCTGTTATTGTGAGTCACAATTTCCTCTTCTTCAACTTTCTTCTCACTCTAGATCTTTCTTCAAGTCGACCATCTTCAAGGAGCAGCATCAGATATACCCTGTTGGATCCAAATTTTATTGCTTCACCGAGCCGACCCATGCCACGCACATTCTCGACGGTCAAAGGTCACTTCCTCATAATCACATGTTGGTGAGACACTAACCATGTCTCCCCGATGCGAGCACATCACATAGTAGCTATCGACATAGCTTGGGACTATCGGCGGGACCTCCTATCGAGCTGCGGGAGTTAGACCGATATCCATTTCCGTGGGCAAGCTAATCGCTATCGGTAAGACTCCCCTCTTTTGGCAGGACCTCATAGCGAGCTCCTTTCTTCTCCTCGAGCTCACTTAATTTTTGCAATACCCCATCGAGTCGGTGAGACACTATGCCAAAGGAAATATCCTTCAGCGAGCTCACTCTATTGTCGGGGATACTTTTACAAGTCGGGGAGACATCATAGCGATGACACAACTTTCGCTGAGACCACCATTTAGTCGCCCAGACACCATCGGGTCAGGGAGACTTCCCTCCAAACTTATTTCATTGTGCCGACACCACCCTGCTATTAGCAGGACATCACCTTGACGACTAGACATTATGGCGATGTCATCTATGTCGGCGTGATCTTTCGCATTGGTGAGACCTCTAGAAAACACAAACCACCTCTCTGGGCTCAAAGATCTCCTCGGTGAGACACCCATGTGTCAGGGGGATCTCATAGCGAGGTCTTCATTTCTTGGCGAAGGCACTCCTTTTCGCTGAGACTTTTCAAAACTTGCGGGGGCGGGGCCAAGGTGGAATCAGAACTGGGATCAGGGTCAGAACAAGAACAGAACAAAAAAATAGACGAATCCCAGCGGAACCGAGATCGGGACCAAATTTGCCCCTGAAACTTTCCTCAAGTTTCAGTTTCGGATTCTGACCCGATCCCGCCCCCAACAAAACTCAAAAGAAGAAGAAAAGGATGAGAAGGAAAAAAGACAGACGGGAGAAAGAACCCCCTGACAAAATACAAGGAACAAAAGAAAAGAAAAAACAAGAACGGCGGAACCGAGACCAGAGTCAGAACGGGGCAAAACCAAAGAGTCGGTGGAACCAGAACCAGAACCAAATGTGGACCTGAAACTTTCCCGAAGTTTCAAGTTTGGATTTCGTTTCGATCCCACCCCCGGCAACATACAAGGCACGAAGGAAAAAGAACAAGAGAAGGAATATCAAAGAGGAGGAGACATCCCCTGACCACCAGCAGTGAAAAAGCAAAGAAAAGAAGGGCGGAACCGAGATCGAAACCGGAACAAAAACAAGAACTGGAACTTTTGGAAAGTTCCAATGTTTGGTTTCGGTCCGATCCTGGGTTAGGTAAAACGAAGAAAAGTGCATAAGGAAAAGAAAACCCAAGGAACACAAAAAAAAAGACCAAAGGATTCCAAAACATAAACAGGATCAGAACGAAAACCGATCCCAAGCGGAACACAGCGGGGGCGAGGTCAGAAACAAATTCGACACTAAAACTTTCATCAAGTTTCAAGTTAGGATTTTGTCTGGAACCAGCCTCGATGCTGTCTAGCGATGGCCGAAATGGGATGGAAAAAGGAAAAGAAAAAGAAGAGGCTGCAGACCGAAAGAACAAAAGGTAAGAACAGGCTCGCCCGGCAAAACCAAAACTGAGCTCCGCCAGGCAGGCTTTAAGTTCAGTTGATTCCGGTTCGATCCGATCGCCAAAACAGCGAAATAGAAAACAAAGAAACTGAGATCACCTAAAGGCGAAGGAAGCGGAATCAGACAAAATGGAAACTGGAACTGGAAAAGAAGTTAATGTTTAGTTCGATCCCACGCCTCAGGCTCCATCAAAACCTGAAAACAAACAAAAGGGAAAGGGGGAAAACAAGGAAAAAAACAAAAGGAGGGACCCCCCAATAAAAATGAACATCTACACGCTGGGCTCAACCCTTGTGGGAGCCACATTTAATCCACGTGCCAAATTTTAAAACATAATCTCCCCTGATGCTGCACAAGAAGCAAACAACTTAGAAGGTATGTAACCTTGATGCAAATGTTCCTTCAGTTGGCCTTCATGAACCCTCAAAAATATAGGTTACCCTAACCTCCTATTGAGCCCATAGGTGAAAATTGGGTAACATTTTTGGTGACCTCAGCTGGATGTTTGCCTACTAAACATGTAAACCAGTAGCCTAAGCTATTCCATTGGGCATGGAGTCATTGGGAAAACTCAGAAACAAACTTGGAGCATCCTTGTTCATGGCTGTAACTCACTTGAGACTCATAGAACATAACAGGCCGCCAAAAACTTAATGAAAACAAGAAAAAACTGAGGTGAAACTATTTACCATGTTGGGATAGCACTTAGGGAATGAAAACTACACCTATTCTCTAGAATTCTAACAACTATGTACAAATTTAGGTCCCTACCTCAGAAGCAACGCTTGAGGTGAATCCCATTCACTAGGATTGGCTCCACTACACCATCCAACCTAGATAGCTTGAAAGCATTATGTTGTTTCTCCTC
The DNA here is from genome assembly GCA_007258455.2 of Sequoia sempervirens. Classification (NCBI taxonomy): domain Eukaryota; kingdom Viridiplantae; phylum Streptophyta; class Pinopsida; order Cupressales; family Cupressaceae; genus Sequoia; species Sequoia sempervirens. Next base: position 282,834,220 of record VDFB02193867.1, on the reverse strand, counting down.
AATAATGATATACGACCCAGTCCAAAGTGCATCAAATTTGGAGTGCTTTCCAGGCTTTCTTTTTAATTCATCACATTTAGCACTATGTCACCTTCTTGAAATACTCGGGGAGATACATTTTTATCGAATGACCTTTTTATTTGAGCCTGATATTGCTCAATCCTTTTCACTGCTTCAGCTCTGAGTTCTTCAAGCTCAATTAATTGAGCTAACCTTGTTGTCATAGGCTCCTCCTCAATCATATCAAGCTGGTTTACCAGATCGAGGGCTGGGAGTTCAACTGAAATGGGCAGTCTTGCCTCTTTTCCATACACTAACATGTATGGAGAAAGTCCTGTAGACCTTTTTGACGTAATCCTATCAACCCACAAGGCTGATTTTAGCTTGGTGTGCCAGGATTTTTGATTTTCCTCCATAGTTCTCTTAATGATCCTCAGGAGATTCTTGTTAGTGGACTCAGCCTGTCTATTGCCCTGTCGATAATAATTAGAGGATGTACTCAGATCTATACCATTTTTGACAGCCCAGTCAAAATTTTAACACTCACAAGAGCAAGGGCATTGTCTGACACAATAGAATTTAGGATACCAAATCTGGTAACTAGCTCTTCGTAGAAATTAAAGACAGTAGATTCATTAGCTTCTTTGAGTGCCACAGCTTTAGTCCATTTTGAAAAATAATCAATGGTTGTGAGTATCCATTTGTGGCCTGCACTTGATGGCGGGTTTATAACCCCAATGAAATCCAAACCCCATTTCATGAAGGGCTGATCAATTTGAATTGGTTGCAGCGGGAGGGCTGCTAGCTTCTCTTTTCCAGCAAAAATAGCACACTCTTTGCACCTTCTTACCCATGCATGAGCATCTTTGAATAAGGTAGGCGAGTAATATCCTCCTTTCATTATTTTAAGAGTTGTGGCTCTTAGAGAAAAGTGTCCACCAGTTGACCCTTGATGGAATTCATATAATACTCTATCAACCTGATCGGCTCCAATACATCTTAACAGGACACCATGGAAATCTCTTCTAAATAGCAAACCATTTAAAAGAACAAAAGGTATGGATTGCAGTCAATAATACCTTCTTCTAGATCTAGTCAGATCAAGAGGGCACTCACTAGTCAATAAAAAATGTGTCATTTGTGTAATCCAACCAGTAGGAGCAGGTATAGCAGTTTGTTGTCCATCTTGGAGTGCTAAAACAAAACTTTCCTCCTCCTTTACACTGCTATTGTTGTCCTCAGTAAGCTATTTGTGGAGACCTCTCCCTCTTATTAGTTTGGTAACCTTTATTTCAAGGTCATACTCCATCACCTTAGTGACCCAACCAGCTCTTCTATCACTCAAATCTTTGTTTAATAAAAACTCTTTCACACTTGGGTGAGCAACCATCAGTATAATCTTGTTATTGGAAAGCATGTGCCTAAACTTCTTTAAACTTCATATGACAACAAGAACATGTCTCTCCACAAAAGTATACTTGAGCTCGTAATATTTGAGTACCTGACTAAAGAACGCCACGGGCTATTCAGATCCCTCATCATTTCATTGCACCAGCATGGCTGAAAGTGAATCAATATTTCCATAGGCATATAAAATAAAATCTTTAGAAAAAATAGGATTCAGAAGTGTAGGTGCAGCTGCTAATGCCTCTTTTATAAGCTCAAAACTTCTTTTCCCATCCTTAGTCCAGCTGAAAAGTATATTCTTTCTCATCATATGATTTAGTGGACTCAATAAATCGGCAATGTCGAGGATAAACCTTCTAACAAAGTTAATCCTACCAATAAAGCTATGTAGACTTTTCTTATGCGCTGGTAAAGGAAGAGCTAAGATAGCACTTATTCTTTCAGGGTCAATAGTAATACCTTGTTTACATATACCGCATAACCAAGCAATCTTCTGTCATGAACAACAAACACACATTTTTTGGGATTAAGTGATATCCCGAATTCCCTACATTTCTCAAAAATCTCCCTCAAATGATTCAGATGATCCTTAGCCTCTTTAGAAAAAATAGTGATATCATCAAGATAGACTAAGACTATCTTGTACATTAAACCCTGAAAGGCCATATCCATGGCCTTTTGAAAGGTTTCCCCAGCATTAGATAAACCAAAGGGCATTTTCAGATAGGCCATGGTTCCCCATTTTGTGGTGAAGGTTTTTTTGTACTGATCTTCCCTTTTTACCAATATCTGGTTGTAACCAGAATAGCCATCTAATAAGGAAAACCTTTCAGACCCTAAAACTACCTGAAGTATCTACTCCATAGAAGGCAGAGGATGACGGTCTTTTAAGGAGGCCCTATTTAAATCATGAAAATCTACACAGAGTCTTATTTCACCATTTTTCTTTCCTACTGGTACTAGGTTTGAAACCCATGAGGTATGCTTGATGGGGAAAATAATGTTGCTTTCAATCAACTTATCTAGTTCCTTTTTCATCAAAGGCTCTAACTTAGGATTCAAGGGCCTCTGTCTTTTCCTAACAGGTTTAACATTAGGCTCAAGTTCAATGGCATGTTGAGCGAGCTGGGGATTAAATCCCTTTAAATCAGTATATTGCCAAGCAAAGATATCATTAAATTCTCGGCAAAGCTAAATAAAAACATGCTTCTCTTCAGCTATACATACCTTGCCTAATTTGAGAAGCTTTTCTTTGAAAACTTCAACTTCTTCATAGTGATCTTGCAGAACTTGAATAATCCCCTTGGGCTTTCTAGCTTCATCATCAGTATTAAAAATAGATTCTAAAGTGACCAGGCCTTTGGGAAACTTGTTTTTTAACTGGATAATCTAGTCACTGTACTGGTGTTGTAGCTTTTCTTGATTAGTATGTGAGAACTCAGCTTCTTCTCTTAAAAAATTGACAATCTGTTGGTCACTATCAAAGACTTGCCAGTGTATATTATTATCAGGCACAACAGGCCTAACTACAATCTTGATATGCTAATTAGTTTTATCACTGCAAATCTCCTTTGGAATATCATATTCGGCTCCTACAGTAGCTAATCTATCAGCATGTTTATTCTGAGTTCTAGGAATAGAAATCAGATTAAATGCATCAAATCCCTCCAAGAGGTCCCACACTCTTCCTATAAGACTTGAGTGCATCATTTTTGGAAACATTAAGCTTTCTCACCTAATTGAAAACCAACTCGTTGTCACCATAAAATTTTAAATAGCTGATACCTCTCTATCTCGCCCACTCCAAACCTTGGACTAGAGCTTCATATTCAGCAGAATTATTAGAATAGCTAAAACAAAATATGAAAGCTTGATAGTACTTCTGACCTTCTAGTGATACCAGCATACATCCACCACCAGTACCTACTCTACTCCTTAAACCATCAAAATACAACTCACATAGACCATTTTCATGCTGCTCACTATGTTGTTCCTTGTTCTTTTCAATATTAGGCATAAAAGAGTCAGTCTCATGCATCATATAAACACCGATGTCAACCTCTTCCAACTGCTTACCTGTGACCACCTCATGAGCTTGAGATGCCCACTCTTTAGGAAGAATATCTTATGTTCTTTCTATTTGAATATAAACCTCTTGAACAGCAAGCTGCTCCACTTGTTCACTTGTAAACAAGTTGGCATTGATAGGAGACAGATTGTAAGGTTCAACATGAACCTTGGCTATGGGTTCTAATTTAATAGTGGCTCTAGTGCCATATCTAGTTTTGAACATCATGTGAGACCAATAAGAGGATAGGTAACCACTTATCTTGGCTGTAAAATCCCTAGATAAACAAAGGGAAAAGTACGGGGGCAACTCAATAATGTATATATCCTGTGGTATTGCAAAATTGGGACAGGCATGTAGAGTTAAGCTCAAATTTTTAATGACCCCTACTGTGTTCACAGTCGTACCATCCAATTGCACTACCCCCTTTTCTAGTGGCTCATATTCAATTCCCAACTTATCGACAATTTGTTTGGGCATAACTGAACTACTAGCCCCTGATTCAATCATACAATTGTGTACCAGATGATTTCCTATGATCAATGACAAATAAAAAGGAGGTGGCTTGGCCTTAGCAGCTTGTTGTTCTTTATCACCAACAATAGTATTAGCCAACACAACCTTCTCCTTTTCTACACTAGGCTCATCTAAGACACTTAAACCTGATAAAGCAGATTGAAGTAGGTCCTTTTGACCCGGAATACTCAGAGAATCCCATATTGACATGGGTACATTAATTTTCTTCATATGATCCAATATATTGAAAGATGTAGCAGGTTTAACTTGAGATTTTGGAGGAAAAACATCACCTTTAACTGAAGGCGCCTGGGCTGATGAATTAGACTGTTGCTTGCCTACCAAAGGCTGGCCCCTTGGTAGCATTCAGATCTGGTCAGGTTTTGATGAGCCAGGAGCATTATGATGCTGGTTCAGCCCTTGTTTTGATTGAGTCTGAACTATATTAGGTTGATGTCCCTCATCTATTTCCCTCTTCTTGCTGCGTGTATTGTCTGCAATTGAAGAATCAGTGTGGACCACTCCACAAAATTCTTCCCCTTGCTAGTTTAGGAATGTAGACTCATGTGTCTGTTGCTCTTGTTGTTGTACTTCAGTTACTACAGGCACACTAGACTATATTGTTGAACTGTTCTGGACCATCAAGGCTTGGTTAAGCAGCCCATTTACATAGGTACTTTTATTATGTGGTTGATTACACAGAAAGCACCACTCATAATCCTGGACTAAGTTGTTATGGATAGTGGCAAGTTCTTTGGAAGTGCTTGCAACATTAGAGTCATTAGCTTGATATGGCCTTGGGTTAGAAATGGATCTTTGGCCCTGATTATAAGGCTGATAATATGGTCTGTTGGTCTGAATTTTCTGGTAATTAGACTGAAATGAGGGCTGATAAGGCTTAAAACCTTGATTTTTTTGTTTTCTTAGATTAACCATTTCATTGCCAAAGGTCGTTAGAAGGCCTTTAATCTCTTGTAGTTCATTAGACTGAACTAGAAATACATTCAATATCGTCAATAAATGTTTTCATGGGATCTGCCAAGGCCAGCCGCTCTATGTTAATCCTTGATATGTTATCGTTATCTTTCTTTTGATTGTAGACAGCTGCTCCACCAATGACAGGTGATCTGATTTATCTTCAAAAAACTTGCACAACCAGCTGCCTAACTCATCCCATGTTGCTATAGAGTTGACAGGCAGGCCTCTGAACCATTGTAAGGCCTTTTATTTAAAGGACGCTTCCAGCAATTGGAGTGCAACATTTTCTTCAATCACATGGTGAACAACACATAGGTTGGAAACATATTTTATATGCTCTGTTGGGGTGGTATGATCCTCCCCATAAAAATATGGCAGACCTTTTAAGGCAGCGATAGGAATTTCATCATGATGAGTCATATTCAGTGGGCTGCCTTGGTTACAAGCAACAAATGGTTGATTTCTCACTGTTGGAATCATTGTTATTGGTATATTTTTATTAATAACAATAGGAACAACAGTATGACTTCTCACAGAAGGATTCAACTTGGATCTTCTGAAATAAACAACTGTCTTTTGAACCTTCTGGATTTCTCTCCCCCTTCTTCTAGGCAAGGACAACTGCAAATACTCAAAAACAGGCGAGCTATTCCTTGTCTGCACTCTTCTCATGAGCAGTAATGCACTAGAACTATTAAATCTGAGCTCGGAGTCGCCAAGTATGGTAAAATTTGTCCCTTAAAGACTGCAATTTCTGCTACACATACCAAATAGTAGTATGATAATTTTGATTTGAGACTGAAAATAGTTCTTTGTCCCACCGGGCATGCCAAAAACTGTTGTCAAATAAAGTTTGCACCCTTTCTAAGCTATCAATTGTAGCAACCTATTGACACATGGGAACACTTCGAGGTTGTGGGTGACCTGGGAATGAAGTGGACCTCCAGATTATGGGCTGGTTCCCCTTAAGATATCTTGAGAAAAATGAAGAATGGTAAGGAAAAGAATAAGAAGAATATACTTGAATTTTAAACCTATCACTAACATGTGATACACCAAAGATCAAAATATGACAATACTGCAGAAAACTCACAGAAAATCTCAATAGAGCTAAACAATCTCACAATACAGAGATTTATGTTTATAAAAATGAGTATATGTAAGGTTTCGACTGTTCTAATGCTTAACACAAGGAGAATAAAGATGTTTTCACAGATATATGCGTAATAGAAAGAGAACACTAACATAAACCAGCTTTATGACATAATATTCTTTACATCCAGTACTAAAGGAATCTGATAAAATAAAGGATCACACCAAATTTTATCATCCATCTCACAACCAGCCACTAAAACAACAAAGAAAATCTGTGAAGGAAATGACTTTCTACTGAGAAAAATCATGAGTCTCTGTGTTACAGATCTATAGTATTTATGAAAATGAGTTACAAAGGCTGAAAAATGCTCTTTCTACAATCTCCTAACCAAGAACTACTTTACAAAAAAGGCAAAATTTCCATATATACAACAAAAGAGTGTCGGCCCTTGCTCTAGGGTTTCTACAAAAAATGGGTCGGCGCCTAGACACGTCGGCCCTAGAAGCGCTTTGGAATGAAGTCAAAGAGGCATTAAATGCGTATCCCCCCTCCATGTCAGTGAGAGATCGCTCCAATGATGTCTTTAGATCTTTTACAACCATCATCATTAACTCACAGCCTTCAGATCTGCCATTAAGACTTCGTCAGAGCTGCTTTGAATGCTCTGCGAAAAGGTCATTAATGTTGCTCCACTTTTCTAGCCAACACCCCAGCTGTTATTGTGACTCATGGTTTCCTCTTCTTTGGCTTTCTTCTCACTCCAGATCTTTCTTCAAGTTGACCATCTTCAAGGAGCAGCATCAGATATACCATGTTGGATCCAAACGTTATTGCTTCACCAAGCCAGCCCATGCCACACACATTCTTGACGGTCAAAGGTCGCTTCCTCAGAATTGCATGTCAGTGAGACACTAACCGTGTCTCCTCAATGTGAGCACATCACATAGTAGCTATCGACATAGCTTGGGACTGTCGGTGGGACCTCCTATCGAGCTGCGGGAGTTAGACCGATATCCATTTCCGTGGGCAAGTTGATCGCTATCAGCAAGACTACCCTCTTTCGGCAAGACCTCATAGTGAGCTCCTTTCTTCTCCTCGAGCTCACTTAATTTTGGCAAGACCCCATCAGGTCGGTGAGACACTATTCCGAAGGAAAGATCCTTCAACGATCTCACTCTATTGTCGGGGAGACATTTACAAGTCAGGGAGACATCATAGCGACGACACAACTTTTTCCAAGACCACCATTTAGTCACCCAGACACCATCGGGTCGGGGAGACTTCCCTCCGAACTTATTTCATTTTGCCGACACCACCTTGCTATCTGCAGGACATCACCTCGATGGCCAGATGTTATGGTGATGTCATCTATGTCGGCGTGATCTTTCGCATCGGTGAGACCTCTAGCAAACACAAACCACCTCTCTGGGCTCAAAGATCTCCTCGGTGAGACACCCATGTGTCAGCAAGATCTCATAGCGAAGTCTTCGTTTCTTGGTGAAGGCACTCCTTTTTGCTGAGACTTTTCAAAACTGGCGGGGGCGGGGCCAAGATGGAATCAGAACTGGGATTAGGGTCAGAACAGGAACGGAAGCAAAAATAGATGAATCTCGGTGGAACTGAGATCAAAACTAAATTCGCCCCTGAAACTTTCCTCAAGTTTCAGTTTTGGATTCCAACCCAGTCCCGCCCCCAAAAAAACTCAAAAGAAGAAGAAAAGGACAAGAAGGAAAAAAGACAAATGGGAGAAAGAACCCCCTGACAAAATATAAGGAACAAAAGAAAAAAAAACAAGAACGGCAGAATCGGGACCGGAGTTGGAACGGGGCAAAACCAAAGAGTCAGCGGAACCAGAACCAGAATCAAATGCGGACCTGAAACTTTCCCAAGTTTCAAGTTTGGATTTCATTCTGATCCCGCCCCCGAAAACATACAAGGCACGAAGGAAAAAGAACAAGACAAGGAAGATCAAAGAGGAGGAGACATCCCCCGACCACTGGCAGTGAAAAATCAAAGAAAAGAAGGGCAGAACTGAGATCGAAACTGGAACAAAAATAGGAACTGGAACTTTTGAAAAAGTTCCAAGTTTGGTTTCGGTTCCAATCTCGAGTTTGGTAAAATGAAGAAAAGTTCCTAAGGAAAAGAAAACCCAAGGCACACAAAAACCAAAACCAAAGGACGCAAAAATATAAATGGGATCGGGACGAAAACCAATCTCAAGCAGAACACAATGGGGACAGGGTCAGAAACAAATCTGACACTGAAACTTTCATCAAGTTTCAAGTTAGCATTCTGTCCCAAACCTGCCTCCGACAACATGCAACGACGATGAAAACGAGACATAAAAGGAACAAAAGAAGGGGGGGAAACACCCCCCGACCACAAAAAAGAGAACAAAGGTAAGACAAATGAACAAGCCCAACGGAACCAGAACCGAAACAAAAACAGGAACTGGAACTTTTGAAAAAGTTCCAAGTTCAATTTTGGTCCTGATTCCGCCAAAACACAACAAAAACAGAGAAAAGACAAGGAGAGAGAAACAAAGGGAAAAAAACCACCCCACGGTCAAAGGCAAGGTCAAAGAAGAAAATGAGACGCACACAAGGCAGAACTGGAACCGGAATCATAATGAAAATGGAAACTGGAACTTTTGGAAAGTTCCAATGTTTGGTTTCGGTCTGGCTCTACCTTCGACAGAACAAAATGGAAAAAGGGCACAAGGAAAACAAAAGGGAAAGGGGGAAAACAAGGCAAAAAATAAAAGGGGGGACCCCCCAATAAAAATGAACATCTGCACGCTGGGCTCAACCCTTGTGGGAGCCACATTTAATCCACATGCCAAATTTTAAAACATAATCTCCCTTGAAGCTGCACAAGAACCAAACAAGTTAGAAGGTATGTAACCTTGATGCAAATGTTCCTTTAGTTGGCCTTCATGAACCCTCGAAAACATAGGTTACCCTGACCTCCTATTGAGCCTGTAGGTGAAAATTGGTTAACAATCCTATAGGATCACATTGGGCCTCTCTATAATAACCTCTCTCGGTTTTTGTTATCTCAAAGTAGTTTTCCCGTAGTGTCCAGTTTTCAGCTGATGGAAAAAGTGTCAAATGGAAGCAGTGGAAAGTTGCAAAGTGGTGTAACTTTTGGTCTGCAACTCGTGTGACCAAACAAACTGTTCCAACATGTCTCAATAGGCATGTTTACACTAGGCATGGTCCTCTTTCACACCCAAACATGCGGAATCGCTCTGAGCTACGTTCAACCGGATTGATTCCTTAAGGGTCCAAAGGGAAAAATGGTTGCAAACTTCAGCATGAGGTTACTTGGACACCGTGGTGCTTAGAAACTTCTCATCTGATCCTATGGGATTGCATTGGGACCCTCTACAATAACCTCTCTCGGTTTTTGTTATCTCGGAGTGGTTTTCCTGTAGTGTCTAATTTTCAATTGATGGAAAAAGTGTCAAATGGCAGTAGTGGAAAGTTCCAAAGTGGTGAAACTTTCGTTCAGCAACTCGTATGACCAAACGGACTATTCCAACGTGTCTGAATAGGAATTTTTATGCTAGGAATGGTCCTCTTTTGCACCCAAACACGCGGAATCGCTCCGAGCTACGTTCAACCAGATCGATCCCTTAAGGGTCCAAAGGGCAAAATGGCTGCAAACTTTAGCATGAGGTTACTTGGACACTGTGATGCTTAAAAACTTCTCATCTAATCCTATGAGATCATGTTGCGCCCCTCTACAATAATCTCTCTTAGTTTTCATTATCTCGGAGTAGTTTTCCCGTGGTGTCCATTTTTCAGTTGATGGAAAAAGTGTCAAATGCAAGCAATGGAAAGTTGCAAGGTCGTGCAACTTTAGTTCTCTAACTCATGTGACCAAATGGACTGTTCCAACGTGTTTGAATAGGCATGTTTATGCTAGGCATGGTCCTCTTTCTCTCCCAAACACGCGGAATCGCTCTGAGCTACGTTCAACCGGATCGATCCCTTAAGGGTCCAAAGGGAAAAATGGCTGAAAACTTCAACATGAGGTTACTCGGACACCGTGATGCTTAGAAACTTCTTGTCTAATCCTATGGGATCATATTGGGCCCCTCTACAATAACCTCTCTCGGTTTTTGTTATCCCGGAGTGGTTTTCCCGTGGTGTCTAGTTTTTAGTTGATGGAAAAAGTGTCAAATGCAAATAGTGGAAAGTTGCAAGGTGGTGCAATTTTCATTCTGCAACTCGTGTGACCAAACGGACTATTCCAATGCATCCGAGCAAGAATTTTTACACTAGGCATGGTCCTCTTTCGCACCCAAACATGCGGAATCGCTCTGATCTACGTTCAATCATATCGATCCCTTAAGGGTTTGAGTGTAGTATGTTGAAATAGGCCATTCCTCCTATTGTTCAGGCTGTGTCTCGGTGACATGGGCCTAATGTAACTTGATTGTGGTAGCTTGATATACAAATTCTATTGACGCTAGGGTTCAATTTGTATGATTTTGAAAAAAGAAGCCAATTGAGTAGAGTTATCAACATTATTCGTAAATCATAAGAATTTGTTTAGTGCACTAGCCATTTTTATGCCTTCTTGTAGTCTCAAACATTATTTTGTATCATTGCTACATTGGTCTTCAGAGTGGCAGCTTAATATAGCTCCATAATACAAAATCTAGTTCACACTGATTTTCACGTGAAAAAAATGTGAATAAAATCACGTTGATTTTTTTAGTGAAAAAAAAACCATGAGACCATAACCTGTTGCTTACTATTATTCTTTAATAGATTTTTTCCAAGCATCCATAGCTTGTTCGAAAGCACCTATTTTAGGCTTTTAGCCATAGCAGCAAGGAAATGAACTGTTTGATAAAATGCTTTGATAGACATGTATGAAAAATGTGTTAGCATAGACAAGGCAGTGAAATCTTTGAAAAAATGCCTCAAAGAAATGTGGTTTCATGGTGATGGAATGGCATGACAATTTCCATGACAAGTAAATTGCTATGGATTGTCATGGCATTCCATCATCATTGAGACCACATTTCTTTGAGGCTTTTTTTCAAATAGTTTGCTGCCTTTTCTATGCCATTGCTTATTAGTATGCTTTGATAGATTTTTTCCAAGCATCCATAGCTTGTTTGGAAGCACCTATTTTAGGATTTTAGCCATAGCAACAAGGAAGCGAACTGTTTGATAAAATGCTTTGGTAAACATGTATGATAAATGTAATAGCATAGACAAGGTAGCTAACTGTTTGAGGGTCAATTCAAAGCGTCAGGAACTATGGTGATGGAATGCCATGAAATCCACAAAATTTGCTTGTCATGGCATTCCACCACCATGAGACCACATTTCTTGAGGATTTTTTCAAACACTCATTCCCTTGTCTATGCTATTGCTACTATTATGCTATGATAGATTTTTTTCTAAGCATCCATAGCTTGTTCGAAAGTACCTGTTTTAGGCTTTTAGTCATAGCAGCAAGGCAATGAATTGTTTGGCTAAATGCTTTGATAGACATGTATGAAAAATGTGTTAGCATAGACAAGGCAGTGAACTCTTTGAAAAAATGCCTCAAAGAAATGAGGTCTCATGGTGATGGAATGCCATGACAATCAAATGCTTTTGATTGTCATGGCATTCCATCAGGTCATGAGACCTCATTTCTTTGAGGCATTTTTTCGAAGAGTTCACTACCTTGTCGATGATATTGCTTACTATTATGCTTTTGATAGATTTTTTCCAAGCATCCATAGCTTGTTAGAAAGCACTTCTTTTGGGCTTTCAGCCATAGCAACAAGTTAACACTTGAACTATTTGAAAAAATTCTTTAGTAGACATGTATCAAAAATTTGGTAGTATAGACAAGGCAGTGAATTGTTTGAAAAAATGCCTCAAAGAAATGTGGTCTCATAGAATTCCATGACAAGAAAATGTAATTGGCAGCTGCTCCTAGTTATTAGTTATGCAATATGAAGTAATTGCATAACTGCTTAGGTTGACTTTGTAAAAACTATATTGTAATTGAATTTTTTTCATCTATCAACATCTAGTTATTAGTTATACAATGTGAAGCAATGCTTTGAGTTTGAAAGATGTGCAATTCAATGTAATCAACATTATATAAACTACAAAAATCTATTTTTTACTAAGTTACCAGTTTGGTTTTGGGTTCAGGTTCGGGGTCGAGAACCCGGTTCGCCGGTTCAGGAAAAAAAAATTGGGTTTGGGTTCATTTTGGGTTTGGTAATACAAAAACATAAAAAATCTGAAATATATACATATTTGTAGTAGTAATTAAGTTCAGAATACACCACCATATTAATAGTCAAATAACATAGCAAAAATACACCACCACTTTCATAGTCAAATATTAAAATATTAGTGATACTCGAATGTCATGATACAAAATTATAAATTAAAGTTCAAACATAAAAATGTTAAGTGTCTACAATCAGCCATTATTGATCATTGATCAATCTGAAAAGTGTGAACATTTTTCTGTGTGGAAGGCAAACAAGAAAACAGTGTTACATAATTATTTACATTGTGAAAGAGCCAAAACCTTTTTCTTGTAGATCATAGAAGAATCTCAATGATTTTTTGGGTTTCCTTGCCTTGGAACGAACTATCCTGAGCCATGAATGATTGACCAGGAACTGTGAGAAAGAAATAAGATAAATCATGCAACTTGTTGCAATTTCTTTCCTTGGGAAAAAGGGTAAAGTTTTCTTTTCATGGAGAATCTCCTTTAGAGTTTGAATGCATTGATAATTTTCAAGATAGACTTAGCCAAATATGTCATCTAGGTTTGAAGCTTTTAGGTAAAATGTTTACTTCTTAAAATTTTGTTCAAAATTCAAGATGCAAGCTCTCCTCCCTTAGGGAAGAGAAGGCCTATCAAACCTAACACTCTTATGCAACACTTCTTAAGTTCTTGTTGATGCAGTATTAGATGTGAAGTTTCAAAATAGGCATGGTTGTATAAATTCTCATCTCAGGACTATCATTGCATCAAATTAAGAATTTTTGATCCTTTATGGTCTAGGCAAGAGAAGTATGGAGTAGTGTTCCAATGCTAAAGTCTTATTGTGAATCTCTTTGCTATGAGTGGTTAAAAAATGAGGAATCTGTCTTCTGCACCAAATGAGAAATATTCAAAATATGTGCTAGGAAGGAATAAACCCATAAGATCGAGTATGCAAGAACTGAGAATTGCAAAATTGGCTTACGTTTGACTTCCACACACAAAAGATTTCACACTTTTCGATGTTCACACATAAGTCAAAAAGTATATGTGCGTAAGTTGTAAAGTATACACTTGAATACACGTAACTCATATCTATTGAACCATGAATTTATAATGCAAATATGGACACCATCGATAAAAAAGATTTGTATTAAAAGCAAATAGCCATGTACGCATACATCAATATATGTCGGTATAAGTATAAAATATAGTTACAAAATAGCCATATAGGCTTATGAGAATGCCATATAGGCATACAATGTCAAATATATCCAATACAAAAAATGTACAAAATTTCCATGTAGGCATACAACAAAGGGCTCTGCATTCAAAATTCATTTCTCTCCATGTTCTAGTTCAAATACAATTTTCTTTCCCTTTTCTTGGTGATCCAATGGTGATAAGTCTGTCACTCGTTTCTATTGTGCTCGAGGAGTGCTCCTACTGCTCCTCCTAGGGTTTAGCTCTTGGTGAAGTTTTAACTGTTACAATAAGAAGTAAAGACATTAATATATAGAAATTACATTATAAAAATTGATATATTTAACAAAATAATCACTTACTTCCATCTCACGATCACTTTCCTCGATGGAAATATTTGCACACCGATGTTGAGGCATGCTCAAGCCCTGTATAAACCATCCAAATAGGAATTAAACTATGAATCAATAATGGTTTGATTTTTCACTAGAAATAGTTCATCTATAACAACGAATGTAAATTGAAATTTAGTAATTTTCCTCATACCTCCCCTATCAGAGCCATCGAGGATTGTATAGTGGAGGAAACACCAATATCCATTTCCCTCATAACATTTGGCGGTGTTTCTGTCACCAACATCTGAAAATAAAACAACAAATTATTCAATCACAAAAAAGTTACAATAGCGATCCACATGATGACTTATAATGTATGAGATCTAATGAACAAAATTTTGAGTACAAGTATTAAACTATATATTTCTGATTATTAGTTATCAAATTTGAAGTAATGCTTTGAGTTTGAATGACGTGTAATGCAACATAACCAACAATATGAATATAAACTACACAAATCCATTAAACTTAGAATTCATTAGTTAAGTTCTCTTTATTCTATATTACCTCCGTGAACGTTTGAGAAAATCTACTGGCACTAGGAGGTGTTTCCTTGAAACCTCCAACATTACCCTGTTCAACATCCAAAATCACATATTAAAATACCATTCACAAAACAATGCTATTAACATGTAATAAATTTATAATTGTTTACTACTTACATACCCCACTGATAAGTGTACTGCAAAAATAAGTAGGGGGAGGATTGGTGTATCCAGTCTCAACACTGTGACCCTACAATTTTATTAAAATAACAAAACTAAATTAGTTAATCTTACATTTCACAATCAAAATTTAATAAATTAAATTCAATGAACATGCTAAATTTTACCTGAGTGTGAATGCCATATGCATCATGCGAAATGTCAGCCGTCCTCTCCATCCTCGTAGATGCATATGGATCAGGCTGCATAGTAGCATATGGATCCTACGTAGCACCCTCCTAAGTGTCGGTAGGGTCATACGAACAAGTCGCCCCACAAGATTGACACACATGGGTTTGAAGGCCACCACCTGAAGACTCCCCTGGATGGCATTGTACAATAGGGATAGTGTGATGGATGACACTCTGGGTCAAAATTGTGATCGCCTACAATGTCTCTACGTTGTCACTCTCCTTCGCAATGGTAGGCATCACAATGTGCTCATGAGGTGGCCTAGCGAGAGTCATCTCCCTGCCACGCAAGACCAGCCTGCAGACCGGCCTATCCCCTAGCTGACCCCACCTCTAGAACCCCATATCAAAATAATTTGGGGATTTGGTTCAATACAAACTCACCAGATAGTTTCCTAAGAAAATATTAGACTCTACAATTATTGCATGGTGGGTAATCAAAGACCAAATACCATCTATAATAAAAATGGTTCCTAATCTCTTGGTGGTGGCACCAATGAATAGGAAACCTTTTCTCATTGAGGATAAGATTTTGATTTGTTCTAGGGTCAGTGAATAAAGAGAACAAATCACCTTTAGTAATTTTTAAATCTCTTACTTGTTTATATGATAATTTATCTACATAATATGCCCTAGTTGCTTGCCTCCTATCTTTCCATCCTGTTATTTGTTGGGTTATTAAATCTACATTTTTAACATCTCTTTCATTGAATTTGTTAGAAGCATTCTTATGTGGTTGGAGCATTTGACCACCAACTCCACCGTATAAGATCCTCAAGTTGTTTCTATTGTTCTCGCCACTCCCTCAAATTTTCTTTGAGTGTCGTGGGAGGGTATTGGAGTGATTGGTGGGGAGGTTGATTTTGTTGTTGAGGTTGATTTTGTTGAGGATTTGTAGGATTTCCTACAAATTAAAAAAAAAAAACTATCAAATCTAACATAAAACAAACAAAATTAATTTCAAACTAAGAAATTCAAAACAAATAGCAAACAATACTTGCCTCCTACACCTCTTCGTCATTGTGGCACCATATTTGCAAAGAAAATCCAACTATTTTTGATGAAATTTGTAGAAATCCTTCCTCCTAGAACGCAAGCGCAAAAGTGAGGGTTTTTGGCCGCGGGCAGAGCTGAGAAATAGTAAATAAAAAATGATACAGTTTTCAATTTTTTTTTTGCTTTTAAAACCACATAACGCGAGCGCGTTATAATGCGCTCGCATTATCTCTTTTCAAAAAAAAATTCCATTTGGCCACAAAAGTGTGACCAACTTCATGCACCCACCCGTTTACTGAGGAAAACCCCCCATTAACAAATCAATTCTATATTCTATTTTGTAGGTCTTTTTGTAGATTCAGAGTCAGAAATCAATTTGGAAGGAAAGAGCAGAGATTGGAGCACAAATATGAACTTTGAATTCTCGAAAAAGCAGATTGGGATTGATACGCCAAAAGTGGTGTATGAGTCCCACTACAGACACTTTTCCATTTTTTTGCAGATTCAAATACCCTTTTTCCAGAAACTTGCTCCTAAGGAAACCCTAATCTATGATTGATACGCCTAGAGTAACGTATGAGTCCCAATAGGTCAAAATTTTATTTTTTAGTGTTTCAAAGCTCATTTAAGTCTTCTTCAATTTTTCAAGTGCACACATCTCATCTCTCAACTTGTTATTTTGTTTTATATACATTTCTAAGTCATTTAGTGAAAGATTACATCATATTAGGGTTAAGCATTACATCTTGCATTGCATTTGTCTTTCCAAGTCCTAACTTGGTGGAAAACCCCTCATTAGTTTATAATCAGCTCCTAGGACAACCCTATTGCGAGATCTCTTTCTCTTTTGCATTGAGATCTCTAGGGTTATCTTTGAATGAGATAATTGGAAAGTGGGTTTTCTCTATGTCCTAAACAATACGAAAGCATCTCCCACATTTGTCATTGTTTCATTTTGGTGAACCTACATTTAGAACATCATAATTCTGATTTGGAGTGCATTACCATTGCATTAGGGTTTGTATTAGTTAATTGGCATCCTAGGGTTTCCAAATTTTGCATTAGTGAAAGTGCATATAGCTTGCATTTTTGCACCTCATATCATTGAAAATCATACAAAATCTGCATTTTCACTTAGGTTATAGATCATTACAACATAAAAAGCACAAAAATCAATTGAAATTTTCTAAAAGTTTTGAAAAATACCCACTAGGACTCATATGCCCCTCTAGGCGAATCAGTCCCAATGCAGATTTTGCATTGCATTCTCCAGAGTTAAATTCCCTATTTTTGAGCTTCTATTTGTTGTTACAATTTTTCTATTTTAGTTTGCATGTAGCTTATGTTACATTCAAATCATTAGAAGTACCATATTTTACATTCATTATAATTGTGGATAGAATTAGATTCTTTCACTTTTCATTTCTTGCATTAGTTCATAGTTCAATTAGATTAGATTACATTTGGCATACATTAGAAAATAAAACCAAAAACAAGATCAAACAAATAAACCACTTGGAGAAAGTATAGTTATTTGACTATGTCAAATCTCTCTTTCCAAGTTAACCCAACCCTCAAGCATTTTAGTAATGATAACTTTGACATGTTAGATGAAGCCCTTGAGGAATTCATCTTACAAGGTTCATCCACTAAGGCTTGCCATGACAAACCAAAACCAAGAAACGTTAATGTGATTCAACCTCAACTTATCATGTACCCACCTTCACACAAACCTCAAACTCAAAACAAACATGTTTACACTCTTGAACCACCTAAGAAAAATGTTTTGCAGCAACCAAGTCATAATACCATTTCTCATACATATAACACTAGAAACAATCTGCAACCAAAACAACAAACTACAAAACCGTTACCTTTGCCTAATCCCAACTTGCCTAGTGCTCCTCATTTTCCTTCACATAGTGGGAAGGAGTATGATGTTGTTGAACAACCTAAGAATACTCCTGCAAATATTTCCCTATGGGAATTGATTCAAAACTCCCCTAATTATCACACTATGCTTCAAACAGCCTTACAACAAGTCGTCATCCCCTCTAATACAAATGCAAGTGATGTGGCAGCTCTAATTAGAGGAATGAATACAATTAATGTAGACATTACTTTTCACCAACATGAGCTCCCTCCCTTGGAGATGAGAAAGAAACATGATGCCTTCATGATAATAGCCAAATTCAATAGAACGGGAATAAAAAGAACCCTTGTTGATAATGGCTCAATCCTTAATGTGTGCAGTGTGAATCTTTTAGATAGACAGGG
>VDFB02193867.1:282789678-282816046 GCA_007258455.2 Sequoia sempervirens | reverse complement strand
CTCTCCCACTCTCACTCTCTCTCTCCCACTCTCTCCCATAAGCATACATACATAAATATAGGAATACATACATACATACATGACACACCAGCATACATATACATACAAACATACAAACATATCAACAAAAATTCAATAAAGTGGCATTTAACTAAAGGAAGACATAATGCGAGTGCGGTATGTGTTGCTAGAAATGCTCCCCAGAGAAAGGAAAAATGTCAAAACTAACAAATAATGAGTGCGTTATAATACCTCACGCTATATTTTTCTTTTGGGAATCCCCGAGCCTTAGCTTTGGTATTTTCCTTGGAATACCAACCCAAAGGCTTGGAGGGCATTCCCAAAGAGCAGAGACGGTTTTTGTAAAATTCTACAATTTTTCACATAATCGTGTTCGTGCTCACCATCAAGATTGCATCTGGTTCAATATCGACAAAATCAACACATGGGTAATGTTAGGTTCTCTCTTAGCTTTCCAATGATGTAATTTTTTCACTTTCTGACAATGTTAAGCCTTACATCCATAATTTCTTTTGTTTGTATGTCCATTTTTCTTCAAAAAGTAGTGTTTGGTGTTTTTTTCTATAAATTAACCGTTCATCAAAATTTGAAATAAATTACATTTTTAGAAACTAGACTCCATTCTACAAATTTAAAAAATAAAAAATAAAAAAATATTACTATCAAAAATTTCTAGGGGGAGCACGGCGAAAATTTTTCTTTTTAGGAAGTGCCCAATTAGAAAATTAGTAAAAAATCAAATATTCATTAAAAAATTATCAGAAAAATCAAGCATCAACTACATACTGTTAGCTAACTTCTGACCATAGCGATTTTAAAAATACTACAAAAAAGTTCACCGTGCTAGGGTCGTACAAGAGTTACTATGTTATGTTTTTCTGACAAAAACAACAACAATTTGTGTACATCCCTCTTTTGAACCCCTTAATCTCAACCATTTTCAAAATAAATTAGTAGTTTAGAAAGTAGACTCGGAGCACTTCGATCCTTGTTTTTGTTCCATCTCAAAAATTTTGAGTGTACCTATCCTCAATTTCACATCCAAGGTCAGTATTTCCTGATTTTAGAAAAAAGTGGCCACTTAAGCCCCCTTTTTGGGAACCATCTTGGTGCACTTACCCAAACAATGAAATCTACATGTAAATAGGAATGTAAACCCTAACCTTAAGTGTGTCTAAGATGAGGAAATCTAAAATGCAATGCAACCCTATTCTAAAGTGTAAGAATGAGGTGCATGAATGATATATGAAGATAAATGACTCACTTTGAGAGATCTCTAATCACCCAAATGAGCCCTAATAATGCTTGTACCTTCCTTAGGTTGAATGTAGAGTGATAATGGAATATGGAATCACTTAGGAAACAAGTCATTAGGCTTGGCTTGATGGCTAGTTGCATCTCCCCAACCTAGAATGCATCATGATTCAGCATAGACAACCATGATCAACCCTTGACAATGCTAGATCTTGAATGAAAGTGAGCTTGAAGACCTGCAAAAACACTTTGATGCTGCTCCAAGACTTCAACTTTGCTTGCTTTTGAAACTTGAATGCTTTTGTGAAAGAATGCTTGAAGACTCTTGAATGTTTGGATCTTGAAAAATTTCTCTTGAAAATGCTTGCTTAGATGAAATAATGACTTAGAAGCTTGCTTTTATAGGCATTATCACCTAATTTACCGTTATTTAGATCTCAAAATCCAACATCAACCAAAAATTTGAATTAAAAGGGTGATTTTCCCACTCAAAACCTAAGAATTCCCCAAATGGGACTCATACACCAACCCTGGCATACGGGTCCCACCCTAGATTTTTAGGGTGGGCTATTAAAATTTTGAGTGTTTTTGATAATTTTGTCAAGTTTTTAGTTGAAATAAGCCTAGAGATCCGAAATAATGGGTCTTATGGGCCTATTAATGATGAATTAAGGGGTATTTAATGCAAGGGTACCAATATAGGTCCAAATTAGGCAAGGTATTATACTATCTCCATGAAGGGAGTACAATTTTTGTTTGCCACATGAGCAAGCTTGAAAACTCCCATATTTTTTGTAGAATAGAATTATAGGTTGTGGCTTAGGTACACACATTCTTACCAAGATTTGACGTAACCATGTTTATTCATAGATAGCTCCACCTACAACATGATATTACAATTCCATGGAAGAATGGGTAATAGTTTTTCCTTTTTAGGCACCCATAATCAAATTAAACCCTAAAAAGAAAATTTAAAGGCTACAATAAACTTATTATTATCAAAATATATTATGTATTGTACATTTATATTTCCTTGTTAATAAAATTATGTATTATATTTATATTTTAGGCCATAATAAGTTGTACTGGTCATAGTTGTATCTCAAAACTCACATTTTTTCTTTTTAACATGAACCTTAGGTTTATGCATAAACCTTTAAAGATAATTGACAACATAGATAATATCTAACATAGTGTATCTCAAGTAAATAAATCTCATAATTAGTTAGCAATAATGAGTAGCATGAACACTTGGTGTAATCATTAGACTTAATTAAACCCCTAAACAACCCCAACAATTTTTCTCATCTCTTTGGATTTGCAGGTCAGGTGAACTTTAAAGATTAAATTGTACATTCTAGAGCTTTATAATAAAACTAAAACATGAATGACAACACACCATGAAGACATCCAATCAATGTGTTGGTGTCCTAGGGAATGATCTTCAATTTCTAGTGAGAAGTTCCTCTCTGTGTTTGTTTTAAATTTCTAATGAAATAAACTTGATATAATTTTTGTACTTTCTATAATTTAGTATCTTCTATTTTATTTCAATGTTCAAGGATTAAGACATCAACTCATTCCAATTTTTAAACATTTCCTCTCAATATTCTAGTACACATTTTCTTTATGTTCCTATAAGTAAACATAGGAATTTATCATATTTGAGGTAAATTAGGAATTTGATTATTAAAACAAGTATCTTTTAGTCAAATTAGTTTGCTTCTATTAAAATAATATCAAACATTCTTCATAAGTTTCCACTCAAATGCAATATAAAAAATCCTCTACCCAACATCTAGATTCTAAGGCAATCCTAATTTGATACCAAATGAAAGGAAGCAAGGTCTATAGAAATTCCCCCTAAACTAATCTTAGAGGAGACTATTGTGCAAATATTAGATCTTTATAGTTATTAAAAAGAGAAAAACATATAAAACATAAAAATACCATACATTAACACGGGTCTACATGAAGAAAACCATTTAAGAAGAAAAGCTCCACACTCTAAAGTAGTCCAATGTATTATTTAATAATCTAAAAGTATGTATAATACTCTTTTAAATAAATCTTCACCAACTAAAGTTCTGGTTTAACTTCAAAAACATTATAGTACCTAAAAAATCATTATCAATACCATCATCTCAAGCATCCCATAAATAAGATAAGTAGTACACAAAACCATCAAATTATAATGATAAAAGTATGAGTTAAAACCACCCAAAAATGTGGCAATCAAATACCTAGTTATAAAATCAACACCCTAATCCCAAGACAAGTTTATAAACTATCATAAGTATCTCATAACACACTCATCAACTTGAGCATTTTATTTTAGCATCATTATCTCAATTCAAAGATGTCTTATGATGTTAGTAATACACATCATTAGTTGGTCAACAAGTGTAACTCTCTTGTACAACTATTTTCTATGTTTAGTATATTTTACATTTTTAATGTAAGAGGCCCAACTTCCAGAGGTCTTAACTTTTGATCTATAAAGTTGTTGTCCCCCGGTCAACACCCACACCTCACCGTTTCTTTTTAATTGTAGAGATTAAGAAGATATGCAACATGCATTCTTAGAAGTGAAATTGACAACTCAAAATGTTGATTTTACCCAAAAACAAAGTCTATAATATGAAAATTATTTTTTTATATTTCATAGTCCAAAAATTAAATTTTCATATAGTTAACATTAGAAGCAAGGTTGAAGATATCAAGAAAAACAAGCTGTAGACATGAAAATTAATGAATTTCAAATTCATGAGTGTGTAGATTGGTTCCTTAATTGTGGATGTAAACTTAAGTGAGACAATTTATTTTTTGGTAAAGGTGCACTTATATAATTATTTCTCAAACACTAATATATTAACAAATCAATTGAAATGTTTGTCAAAGATAATCTTTATCAAATTCTAAACTAATTAGATTATTGTTTATTTATTTAATTCAAAATATGTATTTCTATTACATTATTGATCCCAACTTTATCTTAAAATCATTTATTTATCATTATATTTTAATTATTTTACCTTAAAATATTTGTGTGATATTTTCCTCGCTAAAATAAAAATCAAATTTTCACAACCATTTAGCTACTCTATGAAACGAGAGATGCGACCATATTATGTTGGCAGCCTTCACAAAAAGAAAAAGTTCATAGCAAATTGAGAAATGAGAACTTAAAAGCAAATAAACTTCTATCACCCCACAGGAAAGACTTAGTTTCTAGATCTTTCAAAGAGAACCGATGGTACGGTACATCTACTGTATGCACTGTCTTCAATGTTGTCCTAAGACGTAACACTCCAATAACAAGATTAAACCCAGATGCAAAGCTGAGTCCCACTACCACTCCCCACCACATAACATTTTCTTCATCACTATCAACACTCTGCGTTGGAGGAGAGCTTGTTAGACAGAGCTTATTACGCTGAAGAAAATAGTTAACTTCAAAAATAGAAATTATGATTTTGGCAGCCTTGCTTCATGAAAGGGAAATGTTCAGCAAATTAAGAGAGAGAGAGAGAGGGGAGCTTTAAAAACAGCTAACAAGCTTTTACCACACCTTAGTTTCCAAATCTTTCGAAGAGATAAATGATGGTGCGGTCCATCAGCTGTAAGCACCTTCTTCCCAATGTTTTGGAAAGACACAACACTCCAATAACAAGATTAAACGCAAATGCAAAGCTGAGTCCCACTGCCACTCCCCACCACAAATCCTCTTTTACATCACTTGTATCAACATCCTCATCATCGGTTTTATTGGCATTCGGCGTTGTAGGAGAGCTGGTTAGACAGGGCTTAGTGAGCTCAACGTTGCAACAAGACTTGTTCAGTTGGAGGCCGCATAGATCTGAATTATTTGAGAAGGATGAGGCGTCAAATGTCGTGAACTGCCCACCCTGCGGTATCTGTCCTTTGAGATAATTGTATGACAGATCTAAGTAACTTAGGGATGTGAGAAGTTGCAACTCACCGGGAATATTTCCAGACAGTTGGTTTTGCGAGAGGTCAAGTGATTGTAACAGTACCATCTTTCCCAAGGACTTGGGTACAGCACCACTAATATGGTTTCTTGAAATATTAAGAATGATCAAACCAATAAGAGATCCCATTGCTTCAGGGATATAACCAGATATTTTATTGCTTGATAGATCAAGACATTTTACTAATCTCAAAATTCTCACATACTCCATCTCCGATCGTTTGTTGCTGATGATTATTTTCTCTACATAGGTTGAACCTGTTATCCAGCCAAACTCAAAGGCTTTTGTATTCTTTGACTCGGTTGCCATTCCCTTCATCTCTGAAATGCTTTTGGGAATTACCCCTGAAAAACTGTTCATTGAAATGTCTAATATTTGAAGATACGGTATTTTGCTTACATCAGCAGGTACAGGTCCTTCAAATCTGTTTGATCTTAAGATTAGGAAGCTCTAGAATCCAATTTGAAGAAATGTTCCCTGTCAGACTGTTATGTCCCACATCTAATATCTGCAACTGTTTACAATTTGCAAGCATTGGCAGAGTCCCATTTAGACGATTTCCCCTCATTTTCATTGTTTGAAGCGAAATCACGTTTCCCAACTCCGGTGGCAACTCACCTTCTAAACAATTTTCCTCCAAATTCAATACCACAAGATAACTACAGTTTGCAAAAGCTGCTGGAATCTTACCTGTGAGTCTATTATTTGACAAATCTAGAATCTGCATACTCCGCGACGGTAAATCACATAAGGTTTGTGGGATGCTACCGCTGAGATCATTGTGAGAGAGCGACAGATAACTAAGATGATACTCCCCAATTTCAGGTGGAATGGATGCAGAAAAGTGATTTTCAGACAGGTCTAACACAACCACTGAAGGAGGAGGAAGCGGAAGCTGACCTTGTAACTCATTGCCATGCAAGTCCAGAACCTTCAATATTTTGGGCCCCATTAGCTTAGAAGGTAAAGCGCCTGAAAAGTTATTATAAGACAGGTTAAGCTGTTGAAGAGGAAGGGAATCCCATATCCACGCAGGAATATTGCTCCATAATCCATTGTTAGACAAATCCAAATTGGAAATGTCAGTTTGATTTATTAAAAAGGCCGGCAACTCACCCTCCATGTTGCAATATCTTAATTTCAATGTTCTAAACATGTTTTGGGGAATCCAAGTCGGACTGACTTTCACAGTTAACGCGTTGTTCGAAATGTCTAGATATAACAGACTGGAGAGATTATGAAGGTGGGACTTGAAAAGTTCCCATTTAACCGATTGGAGGATAGGGAAAGAACCCTCAATTTAGATAGATTTGAAATGTTGTGAGGTATGGCGTGTGTTAACAGGTTGTTGCTTAGATCAAGCGTGATGAGGGAAGGAAGTTGACCAACGGAAGCCGGGATTTTGCCAATCAAGTGGTTATTACTCAGATCGAGCAGAACAAGGGACTTTATGTTGGCCAAGGAAGGAATTGTGCCGTTCAATAGGTTCTGACTCAAGTCAACATAGCGGAGCTTCCCAAATGCATCGAACAACGTGGAGGGTATTTTGCCCTCCAACTGATTGTATGAAAGATCTACATAGGCTAAAGGAAATGTTCGTAATGGAGGCTTAGCCCCAAACGACGGTATACTTCCTTTTATTTTGTTATGTGAGATATCCAACATTACAAGTTCCTTGAGATTTGAAATGGTGGGAGGAAGCATACCTTGGACAAAGCAGTTGGAGAGGTCCAAGAGAGTCAACGAGGAGATGTTCCCAATTGAATCTGGAATAGCTCCTGTTACATTCGTTAAAGTAAGAACAAGGCTGTTAATCGATGCAGAGTGTCGCGGCAGAATGCTTGAGAGGTTCCCTCCCAAGTCCAAATTGGCAGACAAATCAACTTCTTGCAAGCATGGAAGGCTCAATAGGTCGGAAGGAATGGAATCCTTAAGCTCACAGTTGCTAACCTTGAGCGAAACCAGATTGGAAAGATTTTGTAAGTGAGAAGGTATGGACGAGAAGAAGGAATTGCCACCAAGTTGGAGATGGGTAAGATGGGTAAGGTTTGCAAGGGAAGGGGTAATTGGACCAGACAGCTTACAGTTGGACATTTGAAGACGCCTTAGACTGTACATGGTGGAGACAGCTTTGCCCCATTCATCGCTTGCCACTTGAGTCATATTCACCCCGTCCAGCAGCAACACCTTTAAATCTCTCATGTTTCCTATCCACATCTTCATGTCCTCAATTGCGAGGGAGAAATAGGCAGTGTAGGAATCGGTGGAAAGATCCAAGTAGCGCAACGTGGACATGTTGCCCAGTTCCACCGTTATCTTTCCCGCAAATCCGGCATTTGACAAGTTCAAATACTGCAAATATTGCAGCGTGCCAAGTTGCTGAGGGACACCAACACCATTGAAGGCGTTGTAGCTCAAATCCAAGACTTGTAACATCTTTAGATCAAACAGAGGAGAAATAATGCCTCTTTTATTACTCTCAACAGAAGGTGAGCCGAGGTAGATCTCGGAACGACCACCACTGGCTAAATTCTGCAAAGCCGTAGCTGGATTGTTGCCGAAAGGATTGTGGAGGTCCAACTGAATGACGTGCTTTGTTATATTATCACACTGGATTCCATTCCACTGGCAACAGTCGGTTGAAACATTCCACGTTTTCAGTCGACCAGACGGGTCGTAAAGACCTCGTTTGAAATCCAAGAGGGATTTTTTCTCATTTTCTGGACAGCAAGATACCCAACAAATCGGCAGCAATAGCAGAGATCCCACCAAGGTCCAGAGCAAACTCTCTGAGAAACATCCCCTAGAAAAAACATCCCGAGAGCCCATTATGGGCAGAACAATATGAAGCAACGAACTACTACTACATCCACAGAGCCCGCACAAAGTCCCACGAAGAAATTGGGAGCACACATATCCTATTGAAAGATTTAAATGATAAAAATAGGTTATTGCAAAAGAAACTTCCTAGCAAAGTTGCAACGTGCCAACGACCACGACTTCCATTGACATGATAAAACACAAATCCAGTGATTTCATTGCACTTAAGTATTTAGAAAAAGCTTATGACAGGGCGAGGAAAATCGCGCGTGGGAAGAAAACCTTGCAAAGACGCAAAACATACGGTGGTTAGGTGAGGACGGGAAGCTTTATCCAATAGACTTATTATTAAGTAAATTGTGTGGAAAGAATTGTAGGGCCTTTGAATTCCCATCCGGAGCCGGGTCTTTCGGGTCAGGGTTTTCTTACTCAATTTTGTTTGCATATTAAAATGTACATTGATGCGATTCTCTCACATAATTATTCCAGATAGGAAACAACCACGTTGTAACAGTATATTTAGAATACATTTTAAATCTTAATAAATGTATTTTAAATTAGTTATAATTATTAATAAGTGTTATGCACTAATTAGTTTATATTATCATGGGATGTTTAAAAATTAGATTTATTTATTTAATTAAGTTATGCGTTGGTAATTTAATAAAAATAAAAATAAATCAATTTAATTTAATTTTTTAATGTTGAGAATAAAATATTTTATGTTTAATATATTTATGTTGATTAATTATTCAATATATATATAATATAATATAATATAATGTGTTTGAAATTTGTTTTTCTTTGTTGTTGTTACTTGTTTGAAAAGATTTGTTCATAAGATATTGATAATGAACTTGTACAAAAAATGTTGAATCATTTTATAAGTGGTTTACAATATTTCTAAGAGAACAATAGTTGAGTCTATTTCCTAGTGTTTTATTTTTTGTCTAGACAAAAAGAAATAAAACTATGAACATTATTGTGTACACAAAATTAAACGCATACAAGAACAAGTTAAACAATAACATGTTCTACTATCAATTAGTGCAACGCTCAAATTAAGCAAAAGAATTAGTAAACATCGATGAAAAAAATAAAAGGTCACCAACACCAACTCTTATTTCACCAAGTCTAAGGTGGTTGTGCTTAAGTTGGTGATATGTGAGTGCTCCTCCCCATAACATAACATAGTATTTCTAGGTGCTATGATAATGGCTTCAAATACATCTCATTTATAGATTTTGGCTATAAGATTGGATGCCTAGGATTAAAATAAGAGATCACATGTTCAAATTGGTTGACCCTTGGATGGATTAGATGATTGGTGGATGAGGAAGAGCCCAAGATTAAAGGGGAATCTACGGTGGAGAATTCCTTTGGATAAAGTGGAGGGATGAGATGGAAAATGAGCACTTTGGAGTACCCTAGGGGGATGGGAAAGGGGTTATGCCTTGTATAAAGGTCATATGTATGTACACATGTGAGAATGCATGAAAGATTTGAGGGGATTTGACCAAGACTAGTGTGTGCAAAAGAAAAATTATTGAGTTGATTAATTTTAGTCCACTAATAAAAAGTGGATGGAAAATATATTTAAATAAGTGCCATGTAGTGGTGAGTACTTTCCTTTGTAATACAATTAGTATAGTTGGAGTTGATTTTGATAGTAAGATCCCCATAAGGTAGTTAAATTTGATTTTGTTTCTTCTAATAAACACTTGTTAAATATTAATGACAAAGTGATTTGTTAATAGAAAACTTTGTAGATTGAATAGTTGATTTATGGATGTTGAAAATATAATTGATAAAATTAGGGTAAGATATATAAATATTAATTATTGTAATTATTTTGTAGCATAATTGAAAATACTAGTATTATCATATTATAATTAGTAAAAATAATATTATGATAAAATATTAGTAAAAAAAATTATTTACTAATTAATAATAAAAATATTTTTTGTTAATTATTATTTAGATATAAATATTATGTAAAATATAAGTTAATAAGCATTAAAAATTTAGAAATCAAAAATTAATTAGAAATATTAGTAATGTTTTGAATATTTGTATTAAAATTTATTATAAAGAATAAATTAATTAGTAAATGTTATGTTATGTTTGTAAGAAATTAAAAAAAAATCTAATTTAATAATAAACAAAAATAATTATGATATAAAATTTTAAAAATATAAATATTGCTTAATGTGCATATCCTATTAGTATGACTTCTTTATGGCTACCTTTTCTCCTTGGATCATGAGTACTAGAACAACTACTTTTTCTCCTTATTTTTAGAATTTTGCAGTATGTAAACAAATTATACTATTAAAAATAACATTAATTTATAATGTGAAGACATAATATGATATTATAAAGAATATAATTTACTCAGTAAGAGTTAAATTATATTTTTAATAAATTAAAATATTATGTTTTATTATAATAATTTAAAAAAATATTATAAAATCATAATAAAAAGATACTTATTATAATAATAAATTATGATAAATTTCAATAAATAATGATAAATTTCAATAAATAATATAAAGTTAGAAATAATAATATAAATTTAAAATAAGATAAAAATATAAAGTTAATATTAAAATTTAAAATATAACGTTAGAATTGTAATATTGTACTATACAAATATTAAAAATACAATAGTTCATAATCAATTATAAATAAGATATTAAAATTGTTTAATATTATGAAAAAAAAAATTATAAATCAAAATTTAATTAAAAATATTAGAATTTTTTTAATATTTATATTACAATATTACAAAGATAAATTAATATACTATGTTTGTGAGAATTAAAAAAACCTATATCATTTAGAAATAAATAAAAATAATTATAATATACCTTCAACCCTAATCCCTCAACCCTATACCTTAAACCATAATCCCTCAACCCTCAACCCTTAAACCATAATCTCTCAACCCTCAATCCTTAAGCCCTCAACCCTCTACCCTCTACCCTATACATTAAACCCTCAACCCTCAACCTTCAACCTTCTACCCTAATCCCTCAACCCCATACCTTAAACCCCAATCCCTCAACCCTCAACCCTTAAACCCTAATCCCTCAACCCTATAACCCTCAAACTTCAACCATCAACCCTTAACCCCTAATCCCTCAACCCTCTGTTGGTGTGAATGGGGTTATTTCCTAACTAGTTATTAGTGAGGATTTATTCACATTATTATAAGTTTACTTAAGAGTTAGTTTCTAGAACTAGGTGGCATTCTATAAACTAGTATTTAATGGGAGCATATCTCATTAATAGGCATGTTGTTATCTAGGCATTTAGTAATTCTCCAATGCATTTAATATTTGTATCGAGGTTGTTATGACTTAGTTGTCTCATGTGATAGGATCAAGATACTTGTCATGATCTTGTCTAATCCTATCTCACTCATTTCCTATATAAGCAAGGCATCATATGTACTTTTCCATATTTAGTTTGGCATTATTGCATCTTAATGATAGTATAATATTCCTGCCATTTCTCTCTTGTTGAAGTTATTTTGTCTTGTAGGTGATCCTGGGGTGTTTGAGGAGTTCAACATAAACTCCTACATGGTATCAGAGCTTTAGTGTTGCAAACTTCTTCCCAGATCTAAGAGACTAATCTTGGCGTGAAAGTTTTGTTGGATGCAAGTTGAGGTCTTAAGAGCCTTTCCATTGAATCGAAGGCATCAGAGAAAGTTAGAATCGACTTTCATTTCATCAAAATCTGACATATTTTGTCAAATCTGCAAGGGTTTAAAATCCAACTATTTTTATTGGAGCCATTCTCATTTTTGCTTTAGAAGTCATGCTTCCACTCATTTGTAGGAAAAACAATTTTTCGGTTTTGTAGCCATGGTCAAAATATCATCTAGGTATCTTTTAGATTTTCTATATCTTGAGTAGATTTGAAGAAAACTGTTGTTCAAAAAGTGTTGTGTGTCATTTTTCTATAGGTTGAAGGTAAAAATAAAAGTCATGTTTTCTCATCTTCTTCTTTTTGCATCAAAATATTTCTAGGTTTCTATTTTGGTGTACAAAAAGTGAGTAGATTGTTCAGAAATCAAGTAAAAAGAGTCGTGTCTGCATTATCGATTGGCACAATTTATCTATTTAAAAAAAAAAATCATAACTTGAGCATATGGCATTCGTTTTTTGAAAAAAATATATCAGAAAGCTAATTCCATCCTCTACATAGATTTGAGTTTATTTTTCATCATGGAGGCATATGTGAACATTCATCAGTGCGTTCACTATTTCCTTTTTAGTGTGCATTAGGTTTTCATTTTCTTTACACTTTATTTCAATTCCAGATCATTTGTCAATCAAGTGTTACTTCATAGATTCTAGAGTTGTGCCAGTTTGTGAGTTTTTTAGTGTTCCTTGGCATCGGGTCTATTTTTGCTTTATCATGATTCTGAACTTGAGTCTTTGAGTGACTCTAATGTGGTTTCTCAAAAACAAAATTATCTTTCCTCGCTTGTCGAATTAAGGATTCTAGTGTTACCCTACTATATTTCTAGTGCTTCTCTTGCAATAGGTTATCTCATTAGTGGGGGGGGGGGGGGGGGGTGCATGGTCTCTCTTTCAATCCTTTACATGTCGATGGAGATTGTTTGGATTTGTGATGGATATCATTGTTGTATTTATCTCTCTTTTGGGGATGAGTTTTCCCACTGAGTTTTCTCCTTTTCTTTGGATGTGAGAAATTTCTTTGTCATTGTATTTGTATTGTACATGGGTACCTAACATGGCCTCATAGCCAAGACCCATTTTTGCATCATTTTCATATTAACTACACTCCCTAATTTGTACTTATGGGGGGGGGGGTTTGGTGTGAATGGGGTTATTTCCTAACTAGTTATTGGTGAGGACTTATTCACGTTATTATAAGTTTACTTAGGAGTTAGTTTCCTAGGTTGCATTCTAAATACTAGTATTTAATGGGATCATATCTCTTTAATAGGTATGTGGTTATCTAGACATTTAATAATTCTCTCATGCATTTAATATTTGCATTGAGGTTGTTATGACTTAGTTGTCTCATGTTATAGGATTAAGACACTTGTCATGATCTTGTCTAATCCTATCTCACTCCTTGCCTATATAAGCTAGGCATCATATGTACCTTTCCATATTCAATTTTGAATTCTTGCATCTTAATGATAGCATGATATTTTTTCCATTTCTCTCTTGTAGAAGTTATTTTTTCTTGTAGGTGTTCCTAAGGTGTTTCGGGAGTTCACCATAAACTCCTACACCCTCAACTCTTAAACCCTTAAAACCTCACCCATCAACCCTTAACCCTTGAACCCTCAATCCTCAACCCTCAACCCTTAAACTCTTAAACCCTCAACCCTAATCTCTCAAACCTATACCTTAAACCCTAATCCATCAACCCTCAAACTTTAAACCCTTAATCCCTAGACCCTCAATGGGCTTAAACCCTCAACCCTCAACTCTCAACCCTAATCCCTCAACCTTATATACCTTAAACCTTTAGTCCCTCAAACCTCAACCCTCAACTCTCTACCCTTAAACCCTCAACCCTCAACCCTCAACCCTTAAACTCTCAACCCTCAATCCTAATCCCTCAACCCTTAATTGTTAAACCCTAATCCCTCAACCCTATAAACCTCAAACTTTAACCTTCAACCCTTAAACCCTTAAACCCTCAACCCTCAACACTTAAACACTAAACCCTTAAACCTTAAACCCTAATCCCTAAACCCTTAAACCTTAATCCCTCAATCCTATAACCCTCAACCCTTAAACCATAATCCCTAAACCCTCATCCCTTAAACCCTCATCCCTCAACCCTCAACCATTAAATCCTCAACTGTTAATTCCTCAATAGTTAACCCTTAAAACCTCAACCCTCAACCCTCAAACCTTAAACCATAAAACCTTACACCCTTAAACCCTCAACTCTCAACCCTATCTATTAAACCCTCAACCCTAATCCCTCAAACCTATACCTTAAACCCTAATCCCCCAACCTTCTACCCTTAAACCCTCATCCCTCAACCCTCAACCTTATACCTTAAACCCTAATCCCTCAACCCTCAACCCTTAAACTCTAATCCCTCAACCCTCAAACCTTAAATATTCAACCCTCAACCCTTAATCCCTCAACACTCAACCTTCAACCCTCTGCCCTATACATTAAACCTTCAACCCTATACCTTAAACCCTAATCCATCAACTCTCAACCCTTAAACCCTAATCCCTCAACCCTCAACCCTAATCCATATGACTAAACTCTCAACCCTTAAAACGTAAACCCTCAACCCTCAACCCTTAAACCCTAAACCCTTACACCCTTAAACCCTCAACTCTTAACCCTATACATTAAACCATTGTAAAGCCCCACCACAAAACCCTAGAGGACAATACGCTTTAACACAAGAAAGTGGTACTTGATTTTTTTTTTTTTAAAAGTGCAATATACACAACATTTTAAATGAAACAATAACTTGTTTTCTAATCTAAGTCCTCTAAGGTTTTGAGGTCATGTTACTAGAATCTAAATGAAACTAGTATGAAATGTAAATCACCATAATGAAAAAACTCCATCAACAATATAACAACATCCATATTATTCCAATTAACTAACACATGAAATGACAACATTACCAATATCCATTACATACGAGAATTCATCAATTAAATACATCATTTCATCATTACATCCTAAACAATAATGTCTCCTCATAAACATGTGAGGAGGGTACATCAGAAGAATAATACATGATACAATAGAATTGTAGTACAATACAAATACATAAAGTTACTTCTCATGAGCAAGAACAAGTGCAAAAGTATTCATATCCAAGAGTAGTCACCACAAACACAAAAAAAGTGAGGGAACCCAATGGAGTTCATGGCACGATCCACACAACCATGTGGAACCCTAAGTTCCACCCCTTATGCTAGGAGATAACGATAAGGTCCTACCACCAAAGTAGAAAAAAAGACAGTAACACGACACAAGAGGGATAACATGAATCCAACATACAAAAGTAACAATTAAAACATAAAGAGACAACCACTTCCAGAGGTACAAGAACAACAAGGGGAAAAACAAACAAGGCATACAAGGTTGCTATAGGGAGGAGTGTCATCACATAGTTTGCTATGGGTTACCCTGGTGTAACCTTCCTAGGCTACTAGACCTCCTAGCCACCTCTACTAGCCGTCAGACCCCCATACAAACTCATTTTGGATCAACATAACTTCCAGTCGGACCAAGCAGTTGATCTTGATATTCCAATCCTTCCCACTCATCCCAAGCCTAAACAAGCACTTGAGCCATGAGTGAGACATTATTTTGATTAATGTGAACTACCCAAATCCCTAGTTCATTTTAGATTATCACTTGATTAAACTCTCAATGAATTACCCTAAACCTACCACTTTGTGTGCTAGACCCCCATTGAGAGCCACTCCTCCTACTAGCAACAAAAAAAAACTCAACAGTCCGCTAACTAGGTAGGACAAATTGCACAACATATAAAGCCACATGTATTAACACATAATGCGAGGCCTGCACCAACTCGCACAAGTCTCCATAGATAGAAATTCCATAGCACAAGACTGGAACCCACATAATCATAAATCAAGTATAGAACCAAGCGATCACAAGGAAGCAACATGAAAATGCTAATCATAAAGAAAACCTTTTTCCCCAACCTCTAGAAGTCTAACATAACACTAAGACAATGATTCCCCCATCAAAGTGGTAACAATAACATGATCTCACAATAAAAATCATCCTCAAAATCAAAAGTAAAATCAACCATTCGGGCATCCAAGGGAAACCTCAATTTTCTCCTCACATGATACCCAACCACTAATTACCTAACAAACTTATAATTTTGCTAATAAACAACTTTGACAAAATCAACAACCATGACAACAATAGTATTCAATCGATTCACAGTTCAATTAAAAAATCAACATCGATAACAAAAACAATCTTAAATTCCAAAATGCACACATAATATTCACAAGGAGCAATAACCAAAATAACACTCCAAAACATTTCCATCTCAAATCAAGTACAATATTCCAAAAACTAACAAACAACAACATAACCTTTAAAGAAACAATATTTCCCAAGCAATCATTGTATTCAATACACATCTAGTTCATATTTGCAAAATAACTCAGTATTCAATATAAAGTTATAAGAGAAATACACCATTTGAAAACTTATCTAATTCGTCCATTTCACTAATTTCAGAACTACTCTAGTGCTCATTTATACTATACATCTTCCCTCTTTAAACTCAACATTACCAAATTCCATTCACACTAAATCTTTTAATTAAATGCAATTAATTTAATCTTTCTTTTGTTATTTTATTCCATTCATTTACTCACAAATCTCTTTATAGTTACAATACAACACTGATCTTTTCTATTGCCATGATTTATAATAAGCATACATAACCATATATATACATGTACGTATATATAAACGGTTTGAATGCTATTTAAATGCCAAACGATAATATAACAACATATCTATACATATATATAAACATACAAATATATATATATATATATATATATATATAATCAATGCCTGTATAAAGTCATCCCATCAAATATACAAAGAAACGAATATAATCTACACAAGTGAATACGAGACAAATTGAATAAGACCTAATACATATCATAGAGCAACCGCTATGGTCTTCGCGCTTAATACACAAAATGCACGACGCATTCAATTATAGCCCACTGTATTTTCTATTGTTTTCAAAGATATATTTCCTTAAAATATTATGCAGGCTAAGGACTGAACCAAATAACACTATGAAGGCAACGATAATGCGCAGGTCTTCAAAATTTACTAAACAGGTCTTTCCTTGAACCAACAGCGAACTTCATACAAAAAGATGATAGAAAAAACAACGAACAACTCGCAATAAGGAAAATCGAAACCATGAGATGTGGAGTTTGGGAAAATCTCCAAAGTTAAACAAAAATTGAAGCATGCCATACCAAATCAATAAGGTTTAAAAGAAATCAGTTGATGATGACTCAGGCTTTTAATTCACATCCTTCAAAAAATCGAAGACCATAATAATGTAAAACAAAATTGAATACCAATTCTTTTGTGTCTACATCGAGTTGGAAGGGAATGGTGAAATAAAATACAGCCCACCAAACTGTGATCGAAAGGCCTTAACAGGAATATCCAAGGATATGGTATAGTTTATTTGGTAATATGGCTTCAGACCGAAAATTGAATCCGTTCAAATCAATAATCAAACAAGGGAAACAGAATAAGAATTGGTACGACTATCTTATGGGTTAGCACAGGCAAAAGAGTCAACAACAGAATAGGTTTAGACATTTCCACGCAATGCAACTATAGCATGAGGAAATCGCACCATTGGGTGATTGAAAAATTACAGAGGTTTCAAGCAAATGCCAATAACAGGGATAGAATAAATACTCGCACATGGAATACAACGATTACAGGGCAAGCACTAAACAATTTGCTGGAAGCCTGAAGTAATATTAGAATATATGTTTACTAAATGATCCAGATCTAACTCAGTTAAATACAAGGATGTTTAATTTCAAACATCACATATATTCAAATTCTTGTTTCAAACACGGAGAAAGAGTTCACAAGGAATTGGAACCTGGTTAAGTTTAATTTGTATTAAAAGTTGACGCCGGGTCCAAGCTTCAACTTCAATATTCTCCAAAAGCCCCCAACAACTTTGCAGAATCACCAATTCCAGATTTTCCCTAAAATTCCCAAAAGAAAGCTTTTCAAGAACTAGATTTTTAATTCTTTTATTTTCTTTTATTTTCCCACTACCCTTAACTACCGCAATTTATTATTATTTTATAATTTTAACCACATCTTATCTATTGCACACAATTAAATCAATTTTAAAATATTTAATTTCTTAATTTAATCTTTCATTTATTTCTATTTGCACAATACAATAATTTTATATGTATTTATTTTAATATTTCTTTATGAAATCATAATTTTAATTTGTTTAAATCAAATAAAGACATTAATAATATTTTATTTAATTTATATCACAATTATATTTAAGCATCTATTTGTACCATAGAAAAATGGATCATTGACATTTTCATGGTCTTTTAGGTCTTTCTCTTGTGATGTTTGACATGTCTTGTTTTGATTTAATGTTGTAATGTGACTTCTGCATTCACATTAGGTCCTAAATATTCAAATTTTGGCATCTTGTGAAGGTGTTGTGAAGTGTTGTAACACATTTCTACACTTTTCTAGACTCTTTTAATTATAATTCACCTAAAAATCATCTTTTCATCACTTGTCAAGTCCTATTCTAAAGTGTTGTAAAGTCTTGTAACAAGATTCCATGCTTTTCTAGGCTTAATTTCACTATTTACACCTTTCTTATGTTTTATTTGACCCCTTTATGCACTCACAATACTTAATTAAGTGTATTTTTGAATGTAAACCCGACAAACAACATTGAATGTGACTTAATTCCCAACACCCACTTACAAGCCCAAGGTGGGACCCATTCGCCATGGGTGGCGAATGAGTCCCTTTTGGCTCAAAATTCAAAAAATTCAAATTTTCTTTTGGGTTTTTATTCAAAATTACCTTATGTTGGTCTATGATGAGGTATTATTGGGTTATTAGGGCACAAGAGTGTATAAATAATTGTTTTTCTCCTCATTTTACATCTCCCAATCATCAAGTTCACTTGCATTCATCAATTAGCATTCAAACACTTTGCATCATTCAATCAAGCATCTTCGAGCAACCATTGGCATAACTTCAGATTTCTTCAACAAGGTTGTGGTGAGTTTAGGACATTTTCATGTTATTTATTCATCTTTCCTTGTTCATTTCATTTCATTTCTTCATTAAAGGTTTGATTACCAAAATGGGATTTGACCAAGGCAAATCCCTATAACCTAACCCTTAACCATTTCCCCCCTTTTGTATGTAGATTTATCAAGCAATTAGGCATTGAAAGGTGGTCAAGAATTCAACAAAGTGTTACAAGTCAACTAAACCCTATTTCAAGCTTGGAGATAATCTATAGTCTGTTTTCTATAGATTTGACTCCGTCAGCCCAACAAGAGGACAAGTGCAGATTTGGAGCTACAAAATTGACCTTTGATTTCTTAGAATTTTGGGAGAGGATTGATTCATCATCAGTGGTGAATGAGTCCCACCTTAAGGCTGAAAACGTAGATTTTGTCAGATTCCAGTTCTTGATAGCTAGAAATTAATTTTCAAGAGTTTTTGCTAATAGCAGGACTAATTCACCATTAGTGGCGAATGAGTCCCACTGGTGATTTTGACTAATTTTTGCCAGCATTCAGATCATTCCAGATTCAACATTCATTGTCCAGGTGCACTCTGTTCAACCTCCTTTCAATTCTGTTTTGCATTTGTTCATGTTTTAGTTCATTAATGCATATCACATTTTGTTTTCAAACATTGCATATTTCATAGGTTTTGCATCAATAGTCAATCAATTTCATTAGTTAGTTACATTTACATCATTACATTTAGTCTTAATCACATCATAAAATCTTCTATTTGAGTGAACCACTTCAATTTTGGGGTTCTATCTCTCTCCTTTTAGGTGAAAGATCTTAAGAGTGTAAGAGTAGCCTATAGCCAACCACAAAATTGTTGGTTCACTATTCTAATGCAATAATTAATCAACCAAACTAGCATAATAGACACAATCAGGGATGGGCACTACAACCCTCAACCCTTATCCCTCAAATCTATACCTTAAACCCTAATCCCTCAACCCTCAACCCTTAAACCCTTAATCCCTCAACCCTCAAACCCTTAAACCCTCAACCCTAATCCCTCAATCCTATACCTTAAACACTAAACCCCCAACCCTAATCCCTCAACCCTAATCCCTCAACCCTAAACCCTAAATCTTCAACCCTCAACCCTCAACCCTATAACTTAAACCCTAATCCCTCAACCCTCAACCCTTAAACCCTATGGAGGGAAGGAAAGGTAGAGAGGGTAAAAGAGGGGTGGGTAATGAGACAAGGAGGGAGAGGTAAAGAGGGAAGGAGGGAGAGTCATGGAGATGAGGATAGAGAGAGGGTGGGAGGAAGAAGTAGTGATTGAGAGAAAGGAGATAGGTGGTAAATAAAAAATAATAGAGGGAGAGATAAGAAGTGAGAGGTAGGGAGGAAAGGATATAGATTGGGGTAAGGAGGGAAGGAAATGTAGAGAGGGAGATAGGGAGAGAGAGTGGGAGAGACTTAGAGAGTGGAGAGAGAGAAGAGAGGGAGAGTGAAAGGGAAGTATCGGTAGAGGAGTAACAAGGGATGGAT
Organism: Sequoia sempervirens; assembly: GCA_007258455.2. Lineage (NCBI taxonomy): Eukaryota > Viridiplantae > Streptophyta > Pinopsida > Cupressales > Cupressaceae > Sequoia > Sequoia sempervirens. Next base: position 282,795,591 of record VDFB02193867.1, on the reverse strand, counting down.
GGAGAGGTACACATGGAGGGAGGGTGAGACATAGGGAGGAGATAAGGAGGTGATGACCTAGAGAGGGGAGGGAGAGAGAAGACAAGAGATATCTAAGAATGAGATGAGAGATAGAGGGGGGAGAGAGGTGGGTAATGAGAAAAGGTTGGATAGACTTGGAGATGGGGGAGAGAGAAGAAAGAGGTGAGAGATAGAGGGGGAGAGAGGTGGGTAATGAGACAAGGAGTCAAGGAGAGTTGGAGATGGGGAGAGAGAGAGGTTGGGAGGGAGAGGTAGAGATCAAGAGAAAGGAGAGAGATGGGTGAGAAATAATAACAAAGGGATATAGAAGAAGAGAGTGGTGAGGCAAGGATGGAGATGGGGTTAAGGAGGGAAGGTAGAGTAGAGAGGGTGGGAGAGACGTAGAGAGGGTTTAGAGAGAATAGGTTAAGTATTGGTTAAGAGGAAAGGAGACAGAGAGGGAGTGAAAGGTAAATCTTCAAATATCCATCATCGATCATAAATCGTAAACTTTAAGTCTTATCAAAGGAGGGTGGAGAGACTGTTAGGTCTTAAAAATTTTGGTTAGAAAATCTCAAGAGGTTGCCAAGCTCTTGGTACGTTTTTGGCTAATGAACAAGGCCAAATGCTGTATTTGAAACTTCTTATCTTTAGGCTCTGCCAAACCTAGGTGGGTATGCCTATTCAAATGAAGCAGACTCAAACTATGTGTTTCCTACTTAAGCAATCTATCCAGAATGGAAATTGTGAGTGGAAAGATGTAATCCTAATTTGGTATAAATTGTATAAGCAATATCAAGGTGAAATTTAATATGTTTAATTAATAGATGTAAGGTTTTATAAACATATTTGATAAAACTAAATAATGAAATGTGTGAGACTATTGCCTTGTTGGGTAAACATAGTCAAATGAAGATCTAAAATAAATGACTTGTATTGGATTTAAACTAAATTTTTTTGGAACACTTATGTTTGTTTATAGCTTGTACAAACGTGCAAGAAAGTGCCTGAAAAATTCTACTTATGGATCCAACTAACACAACCAGGTTAAACTTATGATTTATTAAATGGATTTTAATTTTTAATTGAAAGAACCAGTTGAATAAATCACATAGGAACAACATATGATACCAATTTGGAGATAGAATGACAATCTTAATTATATGATTCTTCTTATTGATGCAAATAGCACTTCTAGATTACTGTGATTGATTAGAATGGTTTCAATTATTTTACAAAAACCAATTAATCACATCACACAAGAACAAAAAATGTGCTTTGATAAATTGAATATATCTTTGATACACCAATTTAAATAACAAGGATATATTAATTTGGAGACAACCGAATAACTAAATATATTTAACAAATAGTTGATACCAATATGAAGCCACAAAATCATGCTTGCAACAAAGTCTTTCAAAATGTAAACATCATACGAGCCTTCTACTATCTATTTATCCCTATTCGCCTATATCTTTTTATCACTATGCAATTGAATTATATATCAAAATTTAGAAGAGGATGCACCCCTTTGTAAATGTCTTTTAAAACTTAACAAAAACTAACAATAATTAAACATAGACAATTGGGCTCTGGCAAGCCACAAATGGATTTCGGTAACATGATCTAAATATTCCTGGGCCTCAAGTGAGTATCGAAATCATCCATGGCATTTCTCACAATGATCTCCATGTTTACCATTTTCTTTGAATGCTCAAATGACTCATCCAGTGTTGATTCTCCTCTTTTAGCTACATCCAAAGCTTTATGCAATATCATCTTGCACTCCTTTATCCACTTGTCATGACCTTTTAGTTCTCCATTATTTTCAAATAATGTAGGGACTCCAATCTTTGTAACATCAGTTAATCCTTTCTAATCTTCTTGGAGTTCCTAATAATAGTCCTTGTGTTTCTTTACCATCTCCTCAATATTTATAGTAGCCCTGCTATCATAAACACCTTCCTGTTGTATTTCTTGAAGCTTCTCTTGTATTTGGTCATTTATTCTTTTGTGTTCCTAAATTGTGGCTCATTTTTTGGAATGGATTGGCCATAACTTATTCATCCAAATCATCAAATTAGCATGCCTTTTGTGTAATGCTATAGATATTGTATCAAACCTGGCTTTATCTACTTGATCCTATACATATGATCCCTCACACCTATCCTTTGATTGCGAGCTCTCCCCTTGATTCAATAACTTAGTAGATTCCTTCACTGTATTTTTAACCATATCCTTTAGGTAATCATTCTCCTTAAGTATCCTTTCATTATTCATTTTATACATCTCCTTTTCTTTTATCAACATTTAGATTTGAGCTTTATTTAATTTAGCAACATTGATGCCAATCTCAGCTGTAGCTAAAGGATCAACCTCTCCAACTTTTAGTGTCATAACATGGCCAAAGGATTTTTTAGTATCAATGATTACATAATTCTTATGTGGTGGATACAAGGCCCAGATCATGGGGGAACCTTCATCAAGATTATACTTTGATTCCGTATACACCTCTGTAACTCCTTTAGGAATAAGCTTATGTGTAGCACTATTATCTTTCAAGAAGCTGTCAAAAACAAGAGAAAAATTGAGGTAAAAAACTTGGAAAATCATAACACCTAACTCCAATAATTTTCTTCCTTGCTCTAGGGTCATATATTTCATCTCCTTTTCTACACTTAACCTCAAATTATTCAGCAACTGATCCTCACTGTTTAGTGTTATGTTTGCAATAGACTCTCTGATTGATTTTCCTTTCTACTTGTACAAGAAGGATTTAAATTATGGGGAATTTATAAACTCATCATTATCAACAAAGGATCTATAGGCCATTCGCCTTGTGTCTACATTAGAGCTTTCTTCAATTTCATGCTTTCTAAGGGGAGACTTATAATCATCAATTCTCAATCTGGAGATTTTACCAGTTGGGCCCTTAGATTCCTTATCATCAGATGAATCCTCACTAGAGGATAATAATTTTGTTTCTTACATTTCTTTCATCCTTCGATCTATTCCCCTGTTATATTCATCAATAACCCTTTCGGCTTGAATCTCTTCCATGTTCCTGATCAAGTCATCATATGGATAGGGTATATGATCATACCCACCCAAGATCATGCTTTTTCTGCCAAAGTCAATGTATCCTTCTGGTTCAAACCCTTTCCTTGGTGGAGCCCTTTTCAAATTAAAATGCAATAGCTTATCTAGAATCAAGGCATACGCCTGTTTGGACAGTACAGTGAAACCTCCAAAGCATAAAGTACTTGGCATGAATTCCTGCTTTTCAAAGGAACTTATATTCATAACACTCGAGTAATCCATCTGCCTAACAATGTCCAAGTAAGCAATTTTGTTAGGTACTATTTTTGGAAAAATTAATGGCACATATCCTCAAAACCATAAACACTGATCATAGTAGCATCCTAAAAATAGTACCAATCTCCCTAGTTGTGAGGAATAGGTCCATTGAAAAACTTAGGCCTAAGGAACCTCTTAATTTCATCAGATAATGAGTGATCACAAGGATAGTTAAAAAGTTTGTACAATGGCTTGACAAAGTACTCTTTAAAATGAATATAACTTGAATTGACAAATATGCTATCCCAAATAGCAGTCCATAACTGAATTGGTAGTAGTTTACCCTCCTTATCAAACTGTGCAATCCTCAACTCCTCTGGCCACATCCCTAATTCTTTCCCATGATACATTTTTATATGCATAAAAATAGAATAATGCTTGAAATGTAGAACATGGGATCCATTTTTCATTGACTTTAGTCCTAAATCAATTCCTTTGAAAATATATGAAACATAGTCAAATGGTCTGGAATTGTGGGATTGAACATCAACAACAATTACCATTGGTACAATTGACATAAACTTGGGAGCATCAATCCCTAATACCTGACACACTGAGAAGTACGTGTATCTCAAATAGGGTTCAAATAAGTTGATATGAAAGGGAGGCCCATCATTGTCATCAAGTGGGATGAGACTTCCATACTTCTTGGTCCTATGCAAAGGTAATCTCCATCCTCTATAGGTCGTATCCATTCTCCAGTATTCTTTCTCTAGGGCCTCATGTACAATAGTTTCATCACATGTCTCGTTTAGGTAAAATACTTAACAAATTGTAGCTTTAGACACATGTATTAAATATTTTCCCAATGAATTGAAGATAGCCTTGAGGTTGGGATTGTAATGGGTAGCTAGGAGTTTCACTAGTTCCACATTCACAAATACGTTAGGGACAACCATTTTTCCCATGTTAAATTTCCAGGGATTGCATATTGGCTTGAACCTATCCCTTCGATGATAATGAAACATTTATAGCTCATACCCATGAATTGGAGTCCACACATCCCCAATATGCCTGCACTTGTCCTCAAATCTCTCCACATCTGCCCTAAGTTGTGTAGAACGCCTAGCTTTTGTTCCTGAACTAGGTAATTGCTTAATAAGATCTTGGTTTAGTTTTCTCTCATTTTTTTTGGCTCATCTATTGTTTGAATTTTCTGCTTCTTACTCCTAGGCTGGCTACCCTCACTCTATTGTTTTCTACTTTTCAATTTCCCAGAGCTTGAACCCTCCATTTTATCTTCTCAAATTGACATAATTGAAAATACAATTGCAGAGAATTCACAAGCTTACTTAAAAATCTATGACCGCACAAAATTCTCTAACCTCTTCCTATTCTCCCGTTCCTTTCACTGCCAATCCTGCAAATTCTCCCTAACTATTCTTCTTTCACTCAGAGAATTATCTATACAATGTGTATCCATGCAACCATTAATGTCCAGCTCTGAACATGAGAATAGCATATTTTTTGAATTTCTCACTGTCATACCGAATGATTGTTGGTGTAATTAATTAATTAATTATTACACTAGCATAAGTTAACTTAGGTCTTGCATTTAATCATTAAGTCCTAGGTTGCATTATTAGATAAATTATTTAATAAATAGGGAAATATTCCCTTTCCTAGTTTGTGGGATAAGATTCCTTCTAGAACTTACCTCAACATTTAATGATCATCACCATAGGGTTCACATGTTGTCACATGTTGTTAGATCAAGACACATGGCAACATCTCATGCATATTAGGGTTTACCTCTTGCCTATATAATCAGGCATCTTGTTCATTTGTATAATATCTTTTACATTATATCAATAGAATCTTTAATCAGTATTCCATTGTTGCAACACTTCTCTTTGTGGTTGATTATCTTTCATGGCTAAAGTCCTTCATTGAAGATTTCGGAGCTTCAGGGGCTGTGCAATTCATCATCTCAACATGGTATCAGAGCTAGTCCATTGAAACATCAACCCTAGATCCAGGAAGTTTGGAGTGCAAGATTCAAGAAGGCTTAGGGTTTTATGTTGCAGGCTAGTTGGCTCTACCCGGGAGCCAAGCTGATTTCTGGTGCAGATCAGGCTCTCTCCGACCTCTCCATTATGTCCAGAAGGCCTCAAAACCCATAGATCGCCTATTCATTCATCAAAATCAGAGATATATCATCCGGGAGCCTTGAGGTATAATCTAGGGTTTGCATTTTTTGTACAAATCCGTACATGTTTGCAGAAAAAAATCATCCCTGTAAGTCCTCCATCAAGGCAATTTTTTTTTAGAAAAATCAAAAAAATTATTTGGCTATTATTGGGCAATATTTTCTATAGTTATCGCATAAATTTAATATGCAGAGTTTGACCTGCAAATATATTGTATAGTCGGCAGAAAAATTTATTTTTGCAGGCTATAGTTCTTTCCCCCGTTGGCATTTGTTTTTTTGATTTTTTTTTGAATTGCAAATTTGCAATATTAAAAAAAAAATCGTTGTTGGCATATCCTGCCAACCTGTCGGCCCTGTCACATCAGTTTACAGACTTGTCGGCCCGTTCCGCTGCCGTCACC
>VDFB02193867.1:282706419-282789578 GCA_007258455.2 Sequoia sempervirens | reverse complement strand
TCAATATTCTAGTACGGATTTTCTTTATGTTTCTATAAGTAAACATAGGAATTTATCATATTTGAGGTAAATTAGGAATTTGATTATTAAAACAAGTATCTTTTAGTCAAATTAGTTTGCTTCTATTAAAATAATATCAAACCATTTTTCATAAGTTTCCACTCAAATACAATATAAAAATCCTCTACCCAACATCTAGATTCTAAGGCAATCCTAATTTGATACCAAATGAAAGGAAGCAAGGTCTATAGAAATTCCCCCTAAACTAATCTTAGAGGAGACTATTGTGCAAATATTAAATCTTTATAGTTATTAAAAAGAGAAAAACATATAAAACATAAAAATATCATACATTAACACGGGTCTACATGAAGAAAACCATTTAAGAAGAAAAGCTCCACACTCTAAAGTAGTCCAATGTATTATTTAATAATCTAAAAGTATGTATAATACTCTTTTAAATAAATCTTCACCAACTAAAGTTCTGGTTTAACTTCAAAAACATTATAGTACCTAAAAACTCATTATCAATACCATCATCTCAAGCATCCCATAAATAAGATAAGTAGTACACAAAACCATCAAATTATAATGATAAAAGTATGAGTTAAAACCACCCAAAAATGTGGCAATCAAATACCTAGTTATAAAATCAACACCCTAATCCCAAGACAAGTTTATAAACTATCATAAGTGTCTCATAACACACTCATCAACTTGAGCATTTTATTTTAGAATCATTATCTCAATTCAAAGATGTCTTATGATGTTAGTAATACACATCATTAGTTGGTCAACAAGTGTAACTCTCTTGTACAACTATTTTCTATGTTTAGTATGTTTTTTACATTTTTAATGTAAGAGGCCCAACTTCCAGAGGTCTTAACTTTTGATCTATAAAGTTGTTGTCCCCCGGTCAACACCCACACCTCACCGTTTCTTTTTAATTGTAGAGATTAAGAAGATATGCAACATGCATTCTTAGAAGTGAAATTGACAACTCAAAATGTTGATTTTACCCAAAAACAAAGTCTATAATATGAAAATTATTTTTTATATTTCATAGTCCAAAAATTAAATTTTCATATAGTTAACATTAGAAGCAAGGCTGAAGATATCAAGAAAAACAAGTTGTAGACACCAAAATTAATGAATTTCAAATTCATGAGTGTGTAGATTGGTTCCTTAATTGTGGATGTAAACTTAAGTGATAGACAATTTATTTTTTGGTAAAGGTGCACTTATATAATTATTTCTCAAACACTAATATATTAACAAATCAATTGAAATGTTTGTCAAAGATAATCTTTATCAAATTCTAAACTAATTAGAATATTGTTTATTTATTTAATTCAAAACATGTATTTCTATTACATTATCGATCCCAACTTTATCTTAAAATCATTTATTTATCATTATATTTTAATTACTTTACCTTAAAATATTTGTGGGATATTTTCCTCGCTAAAATAAAAATCAATTTTTCACAACCATTTACTCTATGAAACTAGCTATGGCACCTTGTGCAATGGGTACGCCGAAGAGGTGTGAAAAGTCAATTAGGAAAAAATTGGTGTATTTTTTGCACACATTTGTCTAGTAAATTAGATCAATTGATAGATGATTTAGAAAGTGATTTTAATAGTATTATTTAATTTAATTTAATTTTGTATAGAATAATATATTAACTATTATATTATTATATAAATATTTATTATTGATGTTGTTAGATTAGCCAAGATCTGATTGCAAACCAGAAAATACCTTCCACAAAAGAGGAAAACGAAAAAGCAAGAGATTGCATAAAAACATGCAATTTGATATATTCGAAAAGATCAATTAATTACAAGAGATTATTTGCTTTATAAAAGCAAAGATGAGAATACCTAATCTTATCTTGAGCAGCAAGATAGCTCGAAAGATAAAGATAAGATCCTATAACCTAGGAAATAAATAATGCCTAAGTAAACTTATGCAAGCGTAATTAAATATTAATTACACTAACACCCCCATAAGTGCAACTTAGGAGAAGTAGATTATTGCGTAAATAAGGAGTCCTTAAACAAGGCCCCGATGAGGTACTCATGCATGTCGTAGCAAGAGAGAGAAACCTCGCTGAGATGAACTGCCGCTAAGAATCACCGAAGAACTCAGAGAGTAACACCGAACTTGATATAGGCAAGCAAGGAAATATTCTTCAGATACCATCAAAACCGGATGAGAGTCACTGATTGACTCAAGGAATCATGATTAAAGCAACAGAAGACCCGATGCCACGGAACACTCGAAAACTCCAAACTGGATCAACTCTGGAATCTGTAAGCAACAGTAGATGAATGGACCCATAATGATGACAAATCTAGAAGTTGTGTATCTCGATGCCGATGTCAAACTGTGACTAAAACTCTTCCATGGGAAGGAGTACCAAAAATAGACTCTGGAACAATAACCATAAAAAACATGGCCCTCAAACTAAGATGGATCCAATGTGGATCATTAACCATAGGATCTTAATCTGAAGTGTGAACCGATGAATCTGATATGTGTCAAGCAAGACAAGAATGTGGCTAAAAAGAGACAACAGGAAACCAGAAAAACTCATGCGAGTTGTCACCAAAATGAAATATGGATGCAATAACCCCCCTTAATGGAACTTTATATCAGTTCATTTATTACAATACCCAATGATTGCATAAGGAGATAATGCAAAATTACAGAAACATATGTGAAAATGCAAACCTAGAGCACGAAACAAAAATGAATGCATGCCTAAAATAAGTTACACATTTTCTATAAATGACCTCAGATCTGCATAGAGGCCGAAATCAGCTTTCCAATGCCGCAAAAATCGCGAAAATCAGATAAGCGAGTGAAAAGATATGGGTCCCAGAGTGAAAACGGCAACATCTGACTTCCGAGACAGAAAAAAGCATCAAAAATGAAAAACCAGAAAATCTCACCAGCACCAATACGTAGAGCTCGGAAACAGCTTTCCGGTGATATCTCGTTTGCAAAAAAACGACACCGTATGTGAAAGTTATGCGTGTTTCCATAAAACTGCTCAAAACTGCCCAATAAGGTCTCCAGTAAGCTCTCGGGGGCTGAAAAGGTTCGGCCCCTGGTCACATGCATAACCAGGGGCTGGCGCACAGGGGGCTGGGCCGAAGCCCGTGGTCGCCGATATGACCACACAGGGGGCTGGCGCAGTGGCTGGGGCCAGAGATCCGGCGGAGGGCTTAACCTAAGCACCCGGTCACCATATGACCACCAGCTGGACGGGTTAAGCCCTCGGGGGCGGATGTAGAGCCGGCAGAGCAGGAGGCGGTGCCGCGGTGGTGGAGGTGGCTCGTGGTGCGGCGGTGGCCGCCGGGCGGTGTAGCGGCGGCGCTGTCATTTTAAACTGGCCGCGCAAAAAACCCACGCGCATTTTGATTTTTTTATTAATTTTTTTGATTTTTTTTCGAAATCTGTGCCTCGGGAACAGTGCCTGGGGGCCGTACGGCCCTTGGGTAAAAAAATTTTGCTTCTCCGGTCGACAGTGTCCAAATCGGACATGCTTTATATGAAAATGAGGGTTTTTGGGCGCTGCGAATCCAACGGCGAGGTCCGTTTGGGCCCAAAGTGCTCCGAAAATCAGGCGACCCCCAGATCTAACAGATAAATCACCGATCTTACAACCCTCACAGATCTGGCAATCGGTGATGAAAATGAATAAAACGAAAGTCATTTCTGACTTTTTCCAGCGCTTTGAATCCAACGGAAAACCCCGATCTGATCCAAGACGCTGCATAAATGTGCTCAAGGATTGAAACCCTTGAGGGACCTTGAACGAGCTCTGCACTATGTTCCTCCGAAAACGTTGAGAAGGGGCTGCGAATCGTGGCTCTGATACCATGTTAGATTAGCCAAGATTTGATTGCAAACCAAAAAATACCTTCCACAAAAGAGGAAAACGAAAAAGCAAGAGATTGCATAAAAACATGCAATTTGATATATTCGAAAAGATCAATTAATTACAAGAGATTATTTGCTTTATAAAAGCAAAGATGAGAATACCTAATCTTATCTTGAGCAGCAAGATAGCTCGAAAGATAAAGATAAGATCCTATAACCTAGGAAATAAATAATGCCTAAGTAAACTTATGCAAGCGTAATTAAATATTAATTACACTAACAGATGTCATTATTTTATGTGTTTATTATTATATTATATGTATTATTTATATATTAACTATTTTATTAACTACTATTATAGATTAATATATTAACTATTATATTATTATATAAATATTTATTATTTATGTAATTATTTTATGTATTTATTATTTAAATATTAACTATTATATCAAAATTTAATAAAATAAATGAAATAACGCCACCACCAGCAATAAACCAAAAGTGTAAAAGGACCAAAATAAAAAAAATAGCTAAAAATAAATAAATTTAGGATTGTTATCCTTTCATTAAAGAATTAAAATTGAAAATATTTATGTATGCCACGACCACCTAAGAAACCATCCCCCGTAAAAAGTCTACTCTTATAGGCCTATCGGTCCTTTGAATCCCCAAACATTCATGACACGTGGAGGATGTTACACGATGAAGACAATGGAAAACGACAAAAATAATTGCCTATTTGAGATCTTATTTGTGGTTTCTTTGTCTTCTCCTATTGAAACCTTCAACATACATAGCTTTAGAATCTTGGGAGACATTTTTCATTGTAAATGTTATGATATTAAGAACCACAAACAAATACTTTCAAAAAAGTATGTATATTGACAACACTAATAATACTTGAAGAGCAACTACTCCTAATTAAAAATCTGCAATCAAAGAGATAAACCCAATTTTAAAATAATTTTAACACAAACCTAATTTTCCATACTATCACATACATGAAAGACAACATCCTCCTAATCAAATTGAACTTAATGACATTCACTAATGAACAATAAAAAAATAACTATTATTTGTGAAGCCAATTTAGATATAAACAATGTTATGTTTATTTTTTATTTTTGTAGTTTTAAAAAAATACTGCCCATAAAATACCATGGAAAAAATCCAACAAAATAATATAAAATTGATGAACAATTTTATTTGAATGCAAATGCCAAGGAAGGAGATACACAAATAGAAAAGAGTGTTGTTGAGTTTGTATGATGATTAGTGTCAACCAAAATGAGGAAGAGTCATAAAAGTGGATTACAAAATTATCTAGATAAAGGCTTGTAACAAGTTAGTTCTAAAATGATGCTGGGTTGATTGACTTTGTAGTGCCTATAATTTACATTAGGGAAAAAACAAAACTATGTTTTTTTCTTAACAATAATATAATATACTAACATTTAACAACCATACATGTACATGGTGCATGCGATGCACATTGGGTGATTTTGTTGAGAGTAGGGTAAAGAAATGAGAATGATTTTGGGTTGACTCCAAACATAGGGTATACAAGATTCTTAATTACCAACCAAAAGTTGATGCTCACTTTTGCATAATAGTTAATGTCCTTGTTAGATCTTCAGGTATGGGTTCTCATATGGGGAGAATATAAATATCATCAATTTGATTTGCCCTATCCCCTTTAACTACCTTAACGATATCAATGTTAATTCACAATTTATGCTTGAGTTTGAAATTTTTAAATACAAGAATAGATAAACTATTTGCAATTTACTTTAATTATTAATTCATTTATCAATTTATTTTTATCTAATATTAATTTACTTACCTTTATATATATATATAATAAAAAAAATACATTTAAAAATAATAATATTAAAGAATATCTCATACAAATAATTATATATTAATTCATTTACATATTATTATTTTCCCTTGGAAGGGAAAAGGAAATAAAGAAACGAATATGGAAAAGTCTAGATTTTTTAAAAGAATTTCTATTATTACTAAACTTTTATCCTTATGCATAGTTTTATTTAAATTAATCGAGCCCCTCGCTTTTAGAATATGGAAATATTCTTTCTTTTTAAAACTATATTCCTAAACGTGCAGTGCGGAAGAGTTCGGAGGAGCAGAAACCAATAAGGGCGTGCAAAGCGGCAATAAACACGGCGAAAAAACAGTCGGGAAAATGACGAAAAATGAAAGGCATGCTGCAAAATGGCGAAAAACGATGCACGGCTCGGATTCATTTAAGCACCTTGCCGGGCCTCTCGGGGCTTGTGAACCCTTGATAGAAAAAGTGAGCTTCGAAAGCTCAATGAGGGACACGCCTTCGGCGTAACGAGAGATGCGACCATATTATGTTGGCACCCTTCACAAAAAGAAAAAGTTCATAGCAAATTGAGAAATGAGAACTTAAAAGTAAGCAAATAAACTTTTTATCACACCACAGGAAAGACTTAGTTTCTAGATCTTTCAAAGAGAACCGATGGTACGGTCCATCTACTGTATGCACTGTCTTCAATGTTGTCCTAAGACGTAACACTCCAATAACAAGATTAAACCCACATGCAAAGCTGAGTCCCACTCCCACTCCCCACCACATAACATTTTCTTCATCACTCTCAACAGTCTGCGTTGGAGGAGAGCTTGTTAGACAGAGCTTATTAAGCTCAAGAAAATAGTCAACTTCAAAAATAGAAAATATGATTTTGGCAGCCTTGCTTCATGAAAGGGAAATGTTCAGCAAATTAAGAGAGGGAGAGAGGGGAGCTTTAAAAACAGCTAACAAGCTTTTACCACACCTTAGTTTCGAAATCTTTCGAAGAGATAAATGATGGTGCAGTCCATCAGCTGTAAGCACCTTCTTCCCAATGTTTTGGAAAGACACAACACTCCAATAACAAGATTAAACGCAAATGCAAAGCTGAGTCCCACTGCCACTCCCCACCACAAATCCTCTTTTACATCACTTGTATCAACATCCTCATCATCGGTTTTATTGGCATTCGGCGTTGTAGGAGAGCTGGTTAGACACGGCTTAGTGAGCTCAACGTTGCAACAAGACTTGTTCAGTTGGAGTCCGCATAGATCTGAATTATTTGAGAAGGACGAGGCATCAAATGTCATTAACTGCCCCCCCTCCGGTATCATTCCTGTAAGATTATTGTTTGACAGATCTAAGTAACTTAGGAATGTGAGAAGTTGCAACTCAGCAGGAATATTTCCAGAAAGTTGGTTTTGCGAGAGGTCAAGTGATTCTAACATTACCATCTTTCCCAAGGACTTGGGTACAGCACCACTAATATGGTTTCTTGAAATATTAAGAATGCTCAAACCAGTCAGAGATCCCATGCCTTCAGGGATATAACCAAATATTTTATTGCTCGATAGATCAAGACATTTTACTAATCTCAAAATTCTCACATATTCCATCTCCAATCATGATTATTTTCTCTAAATAGGTTGAACCTGTTATCCACCCAAACTCAAAGACTTTTGTATTCTCTGACTCGTTTGCTATTACCTTCATCTCTGAAATGCTTTTGGGAATTATTCCTGAAAAACTGTTCATTGAAATGTCTAATATTTGAAGATACGGTATTTTGCTTACATCAGCAGGTACAGGTCCTTCAAATCTGTTTGCTCTTAAGATCAAAATCTTAAGATTAGGAAGCTGTAGAATCCAATTTGAAGAAATGTTCCCTGTCAGACTGTTATGTCCCACATCTAATATCTGCAACTGTTTACAATTTGCAAGCATTGGCAGGGTCCCATTTAGACGATTTCCCCTAATTTTCATTGTTTGAAGCGAAATAATGTTTCCCAACTCGGCTGGCAACTCACCTTCTAAACAATTTTGCTCCAAATTCAATACCACGAGATAACTACAATTTGCAAAAGCTGCTGGAATCTTACCTGTGAGCCTATTATTTGACAAATCTAGAATCTGCATATACCGCGACGGTAAGTCACATAAGGTTTGTGGGATGCTACCGCTGAGATTATTGTGAGAGAGCGACAGATAACTAAGATGACACTCCCCAATTTCAGGTGGAATGGACGCAGAAAAGTAATTTTCAGACAGGTCTAACACATCCACTGAAGGAGGAGGAAGCGGAAGCTGACCTTGTAATTCATTGCCATGCAAGTCTAGAACCTTCAATCTTTTGGGCCCCATTAGCTTAGAAGGTAAAGCGCCTGAAAAGTTATTACAAGACAGGTTGAGCTGTTCAAGAGGAAGGGAATCCCATATCCACGCAGGAATATTGCCCCATAATCCATTGTCAGACAAATCCAAATTGGAAATGTCAGTTTGAGTTATTAAGAAGGCTGGCAACTCACCCTCCATGTTGCATAATCTTAATTTCAATGTTCTAAACTTGTTTTGGGGAATCCAAGTCGGACCGACTTTCACGGTTAACACATTGTCTGAAATGTCTAGATAAACCAGACTGGAGAGATTGTGAAGGTGGGGCTCTGTAAGGTTCCCACTTAACCGATTGGAGGATAGGGAAAGAACCTTCAATTTAGATAGATGTGAAATGTTGTGAGGTATGGCGTGTGTTAACAGGTTGTTGCTTAGATCAAGCGTACTGAGGGAAAGGAGTTGACCAACGGAAGCAGGGATTTTGTCACTCAAATGGTTATTACTCAGATCGAGCAGAACAAGGGACTTTATGTTTGCCAAGGAAGGAATTGTGCCGTTCAGTTCATTGTAGCTCAGATCAAGCGATGTGAGGGAGGTAAGATTCAAGTGAAGGGATGGAATGGAACCATTCAATAGGTTCTGACTCAAGTCAACATAGCGAAGCTTCCCAAACCCATCGAACAACATGGAGGGTATGTTGCCCTCCAACTGATTATATGAAAGATCAATATAGGCTAAAGGAAATGTTCCTAATGGAGGCTTAGCCCCAAACGACGGTATCCTCCCTTTCAATTCGTTAGATGAGATATCCAACGTTACAAGTTCTGTAAGATTTGCAATGGTGTGAGGAAGCATACCTTGGACAAAGCAGTTGGAGAGGTCCAAGAGAGTCAACGAGGAGATGTTCCCAATTGAATCTGGAATAGCTCCTGCTACCCTTGTTTCTGTAAGAACAAGGCTCTTAAGCGATGCAGAGTGTTGCGGCAGAATGCTTGAGAGGTTCCCTCCCAAGTCCAAATTGGCAGACAAATCAACTTCTTGCAAGCTTGGAAGGCTCAATAGATCGGAAGGAATGGACCCATTAAGCTCACAGCTGCGAAGCTTGAGAGAAACCAGACTGGAAAGATTTTGTAAGTGAGAAGGTATGGACGAGAAGAAGGAATTGCCACCAAGTTGGAGATGGGTAAGATGGGTTAGGTTTGCAAGGGAAGGGGGAATTGGGCCAGAGAGCTTACAGTTGGACATTTGAAGACGCCTGAGACTGTACATGGTGGAGATAGCGTAACCCCATTCATCGCTTGCCGGTTGCTTCATATTCACCCCGTCCACCACCAGCACCTTTAAATCTCTCATGTTTCCTATCCACATCTGCATGTCCTCAATTGCGAGTGAGCAATAGGTAGTGTAGGAATCGGTGGAAAGATCCAAGTAGCGCAATGTGGACATGTTGCCCAGTTCCCTCGGCATCTTTCCCGCGAATCCGGCATTTGACAAGTTCAAATACTGCAAATATTTCAGCGTGTCAAGTTGCTGAGGGACACCAACACCATTGAAGGCGTTGTAGCTCAAATCCAAGACTTGTAACATCTTAAGATCAAACAGAGGAGAAATAACAGAAGGTGAACCGAGATAGATCTCGGAACGAACACCACTGGTTAAATTCTGCAAAGCCATTGCCGGATTGTTGCCGAAAGGATTGTGGAGGTCCAGCTGAATGACGTGCTTTGTTATATTATCACATTGGATTCCATTCCACTGGCAACAGTCGGTTGAAACATTCCATGTTTTCAGTCGACCAGACGGGTCGTGAAGACCTCGCTTGAAATCCAAGAGGGATTTTTTCTCATTTTCTGGACAGGAAGACACCCAACAAATCGGCAGCAATAGCAAAGATCCCACCAAGGTCCAGAGCAAACTCTCTGACAAACATCCCCTAGAAAAAACATCACGAGAGCCCATTATGTGCAGAACAATATGAAGCAACGAACTACTACTACATCCACAGAGCCCGCACAAATTCCCACGAAGAAATTGGGAGCACACATATCCTATCGAAAGATTTAAACGATAAAAATAGGATATTCCAAAAGAATCTTCGTAGCAAGTTGCAACATACCAACGATCAAGACTTCCATTGACATGATAAAACACAAATCCAGTGATTTCATTGCACTTGAGTATTTAGAAAAAGCTTATGACAGGGCAAGGAAAAACGCGCGTGGGAAGAAAACTTTGCAAAGACGTAAAACAAACGGTGGTTCGGTGAGGACGGGAAGCTTTATCCAATAGACTTATTATTAAGTAAATTGTGTGGAAAGAGTTGTAGGGCCTTTGAATTCCCATCCGGAGCCGGGTATTTCGGGTCAGGGGATTCCCAGTCAAATTTGTTTGCTTATTAAAATCTTCGTTGATGCGACTCTCTGACATAATTATTCCAGATAGGAAACAACCACGTTGTAAAAGTATATTTAGAATACATTTTAAATCTTAATAAATGTATTTTAAATTAGTTATAATTATTAATAAGCACGTTCTGCACTAATTAGTTTATATTATCATGGAATGTTTGAAAATTAGATTTATTTAATTAAGTTGTGCTGGTAATTTAATAAAAATAAATCAATTTAATTTTTTTTTTTATGTTGAGATTAAAATATTTTATGATTAAATTCAATTCTTGTTTAATATATTTATGTTGATTAATTATTCATTATATATATATATATATATATATATATATATATATATATATATATATATATATATATATAAATAATGTGTTTGAAATTTGCTTTTCTTTGTTGTTGTTACTTGTTTGAAAAGATTTGTTCATAAGATATTGATAATGAATTTGTACAAAAAATGTTGAATCACTTTATAAGTGGTTTACAATATTTCTAAGAGAACAATAGTTGAGTCTATTTCCTAGTGTTCTATTTTTTGTCTAGACAAAAAGAAATAAAACTATGAACATTATTGTGTACACAAAATTAAAAGCATACAAGAACAAGTTAAACAATAACATGTTCTACTATCAATTAGTGCAACGCTCAAATTAAGCAAAAGCATTAGTAAACATTGATGAAAAAAATGAAAGGTCACCAACACCAACTCTTATTTCCCAAGTCTAAGGTGATTGTTCTTAAGTCGGTGATATGTGAGTGCTCCTCCCTATAACATAACATACTATTTCTAGGTGCTATCATAATGGCTTCAAATACATCTCATTTATAGATTTTGGCTATAAGATTGGATGCCTAGGATTAAAATCAGAGATCACATGTTCAAATTGGTTGACCCTTGGATGGATTAGATGATTGGTGGATAAGGAAGAGCCCAAGATTAAAGGGGAATCTATGGTGAAGAATTCCTTTGGATAAAGTGGAGGGATGAGATGGAAAATGAGCACTTTGGAGTACCCTAGGGGGATGGGAAAGGGGTCATGCCTTGTATAAAGGTCATACGTATGTACACATGCGAGAATACTTGAAAGATTTGAGGGAATTTGACCAAGATTAGTGTGTGCAAAAGAAAAATTATTGAGTTGATTAATTTTAGTCCACTAATAAAAAGTGGATGGAAAATATAATTAAATAAGTGTCATGTAGTGGCGAGTACTTTCCTTTGTAATACAATTAGTATAGTAAAATTTTAAAAATATAAATATTGTTTAATGTGCATATCCTATTTGTAAAGTATGACTTCTTTATGGCTACCTTTTCTCCTTGGATCATGAGTACTAGAACAACTACTTTTTCTCCTTATTTTTAGAATTTTGCAATATGTAAACAAATTGTACTATTAAAAATAACATTAATTTATAATGTGAAGACATAATATGATATTATAAAGAATATAATTTACTTAGTAAGAGTTAAATTATATTTTTAATAAATTAAAATATTATGCTTTATTATAATAATTTTAAAATATTATAAAATCATAATAAAAAGATACTTATTATAATAATAAATTATGATAAATTTCAATAAATAATATAAAGTTAAAAATAATAATATAAATTTAAAATAAAATAAAAATATAATAGTTCATAATCAAATTATAAATAAGATATTAAAATTGTCTAATATTATGCAAAAATAAAATAAAAATATTATAAATCAAAATTTAATTAAAAATATTAGAATTTTTTAAATATTTATATTACAATATTATAAAGATAAATTAATATACTATGTTTGTGAGAATAAAAAAAAAAAAAATCATTTAGAAATAAATAAAAATAGTTATAGTATGTACCTTCAACCCTAATACCTCAACCCTATACCTTAAACCATAATCCCCCAACCCTGAACCCTTAAACCATAATCTCTCAACCCTCAATCCTTACACCCTCAACCCTCAACCCTCTACCCTCAACCCTATACATTAAAACCTCAACCCTAAACCCTTAAACCCTCAACCTTCAACCCTCAACCCTAATCCCTCAACCCCATACCTTAAACCCCAATCCCTCAACCCTCAACCCTTAAACCTTAATCCCTCAACTCTATAACCCTCAAACTTTAACCATCAACCCTTAACCCCTAATCCCTCAACCCTCTGTTGGTGTGAATGGGGTTATTTCCTAACTAGTTATTAGTGAGGACTTATTCACATTATTATAAGTTTACTTAGGAGTTAGTTTCTAGAACTAGGTGGCATTCTAGAAATTAGTTATTAATGGGACCATATCTCATTAATAGGCATGTTGTTATCTAGGCATTTAATAATTCTCTCATGCATTTAATATTTGTATCGAGGTTGTTATGACTTAGTTGTCTCATGTGATAGGATCAAGATACTTTTCATGATCTTGTCTAATTCTATCTCACTCCTTTCCTATATAAGCAAGGCATCATATGTACTTTTCCATATTTAGTTTGGCATTTTTGCATCTTAATGATAGTATGATATTCCTGCCATTTCTCTCTTGTTGAAGTTATTTTTTCTTGTAGGTGATCCTGGGGTGTTTGAGGAGTTCAACATAAACTCCTACATGGTATCAAAGCTTTAGTGCTGCAAACTTCTTGCCAGATCTGAGAGACCAATCTTGGTGTGAAAGTTTTGCTAGATATGAGTTGAGGTCTTGAGAGCCTTTCCATTGAATCCAAGGCATCAAAAAAAGTTAGAATCGACTTTCATTTCATCAAAATCTGACATATTTTGTCAAATCTGTAAGGGTTTAAAATCCAACCATTTTTATTGGAGCCATTTTCATTTTTGCTTCAGAAGTCATGCTTCCACTCATTTGTAGGAATTTTTTTTTTGAGTTTTGTAGCGGGGGTCAAAATATCATCTGGGTATCTTTTAGATTTTCTATATCTTGAGTAGATCTGAAGAAAACTGTTGTTCAAAAAGTGTTGTGTCATTTTTCTATAGGTTGAAGGTAAAAAAAATATCATGTTTTCTAATTTTTTTCTTGTTGCATCAAAATATTTCTAGGTTTCTATTTTGGTGTGTAAAAAGTGAGTAGATTGTTTAGAAATCAAGTAAAAAGAGTTGTGTTTGCATTATCAGCTGGCACAATTTATTCATTTAAAAAAAAAAAAATCATAACTTGAGCATATGGCATTCATTTTCTGAAAAAAATTATATCATCAGAAAGCCAATCATGGAGGCAGATGTGAACATTCATCAGTGTGTGCACTATTTCCTTTTTAGTGTGCATTAGGTTTGCATTTTCTCTACACTTTATTTCAATTCCAGATCATTTTTCAATCGAGTGTTGCTTCATAGATTCCAGAGTTGTGCCAGTTTGTGAGTTTTTTAGTGTTCCTTGGCATCGGGTCTATTGTTTCTTTATCATGATTCCAAACTTGAGTCTTTGAGTGACTCTAATGTGGTTTCTAGAAAACAAAATTATCTTTCCTTGCTTGTCGAATTAAGGATTCTAGTGTTACCCTACAGTGTTCTTCTAGTGCTTCTCTTGCAATAGGTTATCTCATTATGCGGGGGTGAATGGTCTCTCTTTCAATCCTTTACATGTGGATGGAGATTGTTTGGGTTTGTGATGGATATCATTGTTGTATTTATCTCTCTTTTGGGGATGAGTTTTATCCCATTGAGTTTTCTCCTTTTCTTTGGTTGTGAGAGATTTCTTTGTCATTGTATTTGTATTGTACATGGGTACCTAACATGGCCTCATAGCTGGGACCCATCCTTGCATCATTTTCATATTAAAACTACACTGCCTAATTTGTACTTATGGGGGGGGGGTTGTTGGTGTGAATGGGGTTATTTCCTAACTAGTTATTAGTGAGGACTTATTCACATTATTATAAGTTTACTTAGGAGTTAGTTTCCTAGGTGGCATTCTAAAAACTAGTATTTGATGGGATCATATCTCATTAATAGGCATGTGGTTATCTAGACATTTAATAATTCTCTCATGCATTTAATATTTGCATTGAGGTTGTTATGACAGTTGTCTCACATGATAGGATTAAGACACTTGTCATAATCTTTTCTAATCCTATCTCACTCCTTGCCTATGTAAGCTAGGCAACATATGTAATTTTCCATATTCAATTTGAAATTCTTGCATCTTAATGATAGCATGATATTTCTACCATTTCTCTCTTATAGAATTTATTTTGTCTTGTAGGTGATTCTAGGGTGTTTTAAGAGTTCACCATAAACTCCTACACCATCAACCCTTAAACCCTTAAACCCTCACCCATCAACCCTCAACCCTTGAACCCTCAATCCTCAACCCTCAACTCTTAAACCCTAAACCCTTACACCCTTAAACCCTCAACCC
Organism: Sequoia sempervirens; assembly: GCA_007258455.2. Classification (NCBI taxonomy): domain Eukaryota; kingdom Viridiplantae; phylum Streptophyta; class Pinopsida; order Cupressales; family Cupressaceae; genus Sequoia; species Sequoia sempervirens. Next base: position 282,774,750 of record VDFB02193867.1, on the reverse strand, counting down.
TAATCCCTAAAACCTATAACTTAAACGCTAATCCATCAACCCTCAATCTTTAAACCCTTAATCACTCAACCCTCAATGGGCTTAAACCATCAACCCTCAACCCTCAACCCTAATCCCTTAACCTCATATACCTTAAACCCTCAGTCCCTCAAACCTCAACCCTGAACTCTCTACCCTTAAACCCTCAGCCCTTAAGCCTCAACCCTTAAACTCTCAACCCTCAACCCTAATCCCTCAACCCTCAATTGTTAAACCCTAATCACTCAACCCTATAAACCTCAACATTTAACCCTCAACCCTTCAACCATTAAACCCTCAACCCTCAACCCTTAAACACTAAACCCTTAAACCCTCAACCCTGAACCTTATACCTTAAACTCCAATCCCTCAACCCTCAACCCTTAAACCTTAAAACTTAATCCCTCAACCCTATAACCCTCAATCCTTAAACCATAATCTCTCAACCCTCAACCCTTAAACCCTCATCCCTATAACCCTCAACCCTTAAATCCTCAACCCTTAAACCTTAAAACCTCAACCCTCAACCCTCAACCCTTAAACCCTAAACCATTACACCCTTAAACCCTCAACTCTCAACCCTATATATTAGACCCTCAACCCTAATCCCTCAAACCTATACCTTAAACCCTAATCCCCCAACCTTCTACCCTTAAACTCTCAACCCTTAAACCCTCATCCCTCAACCCTCAACTTTATACCTTCAACCCTAATCCCTCAACCCTCAAACCTTAAATATTCAACCCTCAATCCTTAATCCCTCAACACTCAACCTTCAACCCTCTACCCCATACATTAAACCCTCAATCCTAATCCCTCAACCCTATACCTTAAACCCTAATCCATCAACCCTCAACCCTATACATTAAACCCTCAACCCTATACCTTAAACCCTAATCCATCAACCCTCAACCCTTAAACCCTAATCCCTCAACCCTCAACCCTAATCCCTATCACTAAACCCTCAACCCTTAAAACATAAACCCTTAACCCTTAAATCCTCAACCCTTAAACCCTAAACCCTTACACCCTTAAACCCTGAACTCTTAACCTATACATTAAACCCTTGTAATGCCCTGCCACAAACCTTAGAGGAAAACATGCTTTAACAAAAGAAAGTAGTACAATTTGTTTTCTAATCTAAGTCATCTAAGGTTCAGAGGTCACATTACTAGAATCCAAAATGAAACTAGTATGAAATGTAAATCACCACAATGAATAAATTCCATCAACAATATAACAACATTCATTTTAATCCAATTAACTAACACATGAAATGACATCATTACCAATATCCATTACATACGAGAGTTCATCAATTAAATACATCATTTCATCATTACATCCTAAACAACAATGTCTCCTCATAAACATGTGAGGGTACATTAGAAGAATAATACATGATACAATAGAATTGTAGTACAATACAAATACATGAAGTTACTTCTCATGAGTAGGAACAAGTGCAAAAGTCTTCATATCCAGGAGTAGTCACCACAAACATGAAAAAAGTGAGGGAGCCTAATGGAGTGCATGGCATGATCCACCCAACCATGTGGAACTATAAGGTACACCCCCTATGCTAGGAGATAACGATAAGGTCCCACCACCAAAGAAAAAAAGAAGATAGTAACACAACACAAGAGGGATAACATGACTCCAACATACAAAAGTAACAATCAAAACATAAAGAGACAACCACTTCTAGAGGTACAAGAACAATACTTGGGGAAAAACAAACAAGGCATACAAGGTTGTTATAGGGAGGAGTGCTAGATCACATAGTTTGCTATGGGTTACCCTAGTGTAACCCACCTCTACCGGCTGTTAGACCCCCATACAAACTCATTTGGGATCAACATACTTTCCAGTTGGACCAAGTAGTTGATCTTGCCATTCTAGGTCTTCCCACTCATCCCAACCCTAAACAAACACTTGACCCATAAGTGAGACATTATTTTGATTAATATGAACTACCCAACCCCCTAGTTCATTTTAGATTATCACTTGATTAAAATCTTAATGAGTTACCTTGGACCTACCACTTTGTGCGCCAAACCCCCATTGAGAGCCACTCCTCCTACTAGCAACAAAAAAAATTCAATAGTCCACTAACTAGGTAGGGAAAATTGCACAACATATAAAGCCACATGTATTAACACATAATGAGAGGCCTACACCAACTCACACAAGTCTCCATAGATAGCAATTCCATAGCACAAGACTAGAACCCACACAATCATAAATCAAGTATAGAACCAAGTGTTCATAAGGAACCAACATGAAAATGCCAATCATAAATAAAAATCTTTTTCCCCAACCTCTAGAAGTCTAACATAACACTAAGACAATGATTCCCCCATCGAAGTGGCAAAAATAACATGATCTCACAATAAAAATCAACCTCAAAATCAAAAGTAAAATCTACCATCAGGGCATCCAAGGGAGACCTCAATTTTCTCCTCACATGATACCCAACCACTAATTATCTAACAAACTTATAATTTTTCTAATAAACAACTTTGACAAAATCAACAACCATGACAACAATAGTATTCAACCGATTCATAGTTCAATTCAAAAGTCAACATCGATAACAAAAACAATCTTAAATTCCAAAATGCACACATAATATTTACAAGGAGCAATAACCAAAATAACACTCCAAAACATTTCCATCTCAAATCAAGTACAATATTCCAAAAACTAACAAACAACAACATAACCTTTAAAGAAACAATATTTCCCAAGCAATCATTGTATTCAATACACATCTAGTTCATATTTGCAAAATAACTCAGTATTCAATATAAAGTTATAAGAGAAATACACCATTTGAAAACTTATCTAATTCGTCCATTTCACTAATTTCAGAACTACTCTAGTGCTCATTTATACTATACATCTTCCCTCTTTAAACTCAACATTACCAAATTCCATTCACACTAAATCTTTTAATTAAATGCAATTAATTTAATCTTTCTTTTGTTATTTTATTCCATTCATTTACTCACAAATCTCTTTATAGTTACAATACAACACTGATCTTTTCTATTGCCATGATTTATAATAAGCATACATAACCATATATATACATGTACGTATATATAAACGGTTTGAATGCTATTTAAATGCCAAACGATAATATAACAACATATCTATACATATATATAAACATACAAATATATATATATATATATATATATATATATCAATGCCTGTATAAAGTCATCCCATCAAATATACAAAGAAACGAATATAATCTACACAAGTGAATACGAGACAAATTGAATAAGACCTAATACATATCATAGAGCAACCGCTATGGTCTTCGCGCTTAATACACAAAATGCACGACGCATTCAATTATAGCCCACTGTATTTTCTATTGTTTTCAAAGATATATTTCCTTAAAATATTATGCAGGCTAAGGACTGAACCAAATAACACTATGAAGGCAACGATAATGCGCAGGTCTTCAAAATTTACTAAACAGGTCTTTCCTTGAACCAACAGCGAACTTCATACAAAAAGATGATAGAAAAAACAACGAACAACTCGCAATAAGGAAAATCGAAACCATGAGATGTAGAGTTTGGGAAAATCTCCAAAGTTAAACAAAAATCGAAGCATGCCACACCAAATCAATAAGGTTTTAAAGAAATCGGTTGATGTTGACTCAAGCTTTTAATTCGCATCCTTCAAACAATCGAAGACCATAATAATGTAAAACAAAATTGAATACCAATTCTTTTGTGTCTACATCGAGTTGGAAGGGAATGGTGACATAAAATACAGCCCACCAAACTGTGATCGAAAGGCCTTAACACGAATATCCAAGGATATGGTATAGTTTATTTGGTAATATGGCTTCAGACCGAAAATTAAATCCGTTCAAATCAATAATCAAACAAGAGAAACATAATAAGAACTGGCACGGCTATCTTATGGGTTAGCACAGGCAAAAGATTCAACAACAGAATAGGTTTAGACATTTCCACGCAATGCAACTATAGCATGAGGAAATCGCACCATTGGGTGATTGAAAAATTACAGAGGTTTCAAGCAAATGCCAATAACAGGGATAGAATAAATACTCGTACATGGAATACAACGATTACAGGGCAAGCACTAAACAATTTGCTGGAAGCCTGAAGTAATATTAGAATATATGTTTACTAAATGATCCAGATCTAACTCAGTTAAATACAAGGATGTTTAATTTCAAACATCACATATATTCAAATTCTTGTTTCAAACACGGAGAAAGAGTTCACAAGGAATTGGAACCTGGTTAAGTTTAATTTGTATTAAAAGTTGACGCCGGGTCCAAGCTTCAACTTCAATATTCTCCAAAAGCCCCCAACAACTTTGCAGAATCACCAATTCCAGATTTTCCCTAAAATTCCCAAAAGAAAGCTTTTCAAGAACTAGATTTTTAATTCTTTTATTTTCTTTTATTTTCCCACTACCCTTAACTACCGCAATTTATTATTATTTTATAATTTTAACCATATCTTATCTATTGCACACAATTAAATCAATTTTAAAATATTTAATTTCTTAATTTAATCTTTCATTTATTTCTATTTGCACAATACAATAATTTTATATGTATTTATTTTAATATTTCTTTATGAAATCATAATTTTAATTTGTTTAAATCAAATAAAGACATTAATAATATTTTATTTAATTTATATCACAATTATATTTAAGCATCTATTTGTACCATAGAAAAATGGATCATTGACATTTTCATGGTCTTTTAGGTCTTTCTCTTGTGATGTTTGACATGTCTTGTTTTGATTTAATGTTGTAATGTGACTTCTGCATTCACATTAGGTCCTAAATATTCAAATTTTGGCATCTTGTGAAGGTGTTGTGAAGTGTTGTAACACATTTCTACACTTTTCTAGACTCTTTTAATTATAATTCACCTAAAAATAATCTTTTCATCACTTGTCAAGTCCTATTCTAAAGTGTTGTAAAGTCTTGTAACAAGATTCCATGCTTTTCTAGGCTTAATTTCACTATTTACACCTTTCTTATGTTTTATTTGACCCCTTTATGCACTCACAATACTTAATTAAGTGTATTTTTGAATGTAAACCCGACAAACAACATTGAATGTGACTTAATTCCCAACACCCACTTACAAGCCCAAGGTGGGACCCATTCGCCATGGGTGGCGAATGAGTCCCTTTTGGCTCAAAATTCAAAAAATTCAAATTTTCTTTTGGGTTTTTATTCAAAATTACCTTATGTTGGTCTATGATGAGGTATTATTGGGTTATTAGGGCACAAGAGTGTATAAATAATTGTTTTTCTCCTCATTTTACATCTCCCAATCATCAAGTTCACTTGCATTCATCAATTAGCATTCAAACACTTTGCATCATTCAATCAAGCATCTTCGAGCAACCATTGGCATAACTTCAGATTTCTTCAACAAGGTTGTGGTGAGTTTAGGACATTTTCATGTTATTTATTCATCTTTCCTTGTTCATTTCATTTCATTTCTTCATTAAAGGTTTGATTACCAAAATGGGATTTGACCAAGGCAAATCCCTATAACCTAACCCTTAACCATTTCCCCCCTTTTGTATGTAGATTTATCAAGCAATTAGGCATTGAAAGGTGGTCAAGAATTCAACAAAGTGTTACAAGTCAACTAAACCCTATTTCAAGCTTGGAGATAATCTATAGTCTGTTTTCTATAGATTTGACTCCGTCAGCCCAACAAGAGGACAAGTGCAGATTTGGAGCTACAAAATTGACCTTTGATTTCTTAGAATTTTGGGAGAGGATTGATTCATCATCAGTGGTGAATGAGTCCCACCTTAAGGCTGAAAACGTAGATTTTGTCAGATTCCAGTTCTTGATAGCTAGAAATTAATTTTCAAGAGTTTTTGCTAATAGCAGGACTAATTCACCATTAGTGGCGAATGAGTCCCACTGGTGATTTTGACTAATTTTTGCCAGCATTCAGATCATTCCAGATTCAACATTCATTGTCCAGGTGCACTCTGTTCAACCTCCTTTCAATTCTGTTTTGCATTTGTTCATGTTTTAGTTCATTAATGCATATCACATTTTGTTTTCAAACATTGCATATTTCATAGGTTTTGCATCAATAGTCAATCAATTTCATTAGTTAGTTACATTTACATCATTACATTTAGTCTTAATCACATCATAAAATCTTCTATTTGAGTGAACCACTTCAATTTTGGGGTTCTATCTCTCTCCTTTTAGGTGAAAGATCTTAAGAGTGTAAGAGTAGCCTATAGCCAACCACAAAATTGTTGGTTCACTATTCTAATGCAATAATTAATCAACCAAACTAGCATAATAGACACAATCAGGGATGGGCACTACAACCCTCAACCCTTATCCCTCAAATCTATACCTTAAACCCTAATCCCTCAACCCTCAACCCTTAAACCCTTAATCCCTCAACCCTCAAACCCTTAAACCCTCAACCCTAATCCCTCAATCCTATACCTTAAACACTAAACCCCCAACCCTAATCCCTCAACCCTAATCCCTCAACCCTAAACCCTAAATCTTCAACCCTCAACCCTCAACCCTATAACTTAAACCCTAATCCCTCAACCCTCAACCCTTAAACCCTATGGAGGGAAGGAAAGGTAGAGAGGGTAAAAGAGGGGTGGGTAATGAGACAAGGAGGGAGAGGTAAAGAGGGAAGGAGGGAGAGTCATGGAGATGAGGATAGAGAGAGGGTGGGAGGAAGAAGTAGTGATTGAGAGAAAGGAGATAGGTGGTAAATAAAAAATAATAGAGGGAGAGATAAGAAGTGAGAGGTAGGGAGGAAAGGATATAGATTGGGGTAAGGAGGGAAGGAAATGTAGAGAGGGAGATAGGGAGAGAGAGTGGGAGAGACTTAGAGAGTGGAGAGAGAGAAGAGAGGGAGAGTGAAAGGGAAGTATCGGTAGAGGAGTAACAAGGGATGGATGGAGAGGTACACATGGAGGGAGGGTGAGACATAGGGAGGAGATAAGGAGGTGATGACCTAGAGAGGGGAGGGAGAGAGAAGACAAGAGATATCTAAGAATGAGATGAGAGATAGAGGGGGGAGAGAGGTGGGTAATGAGAAAAGGTTGGATAGACTTGGAGATGGGGGAGAGAGAAGAAAGAGGTGAGAGATAGAGGGGGAGAGAGGTGGGTAATGAGACAAGGAGTCAAGGAGAGTTGGAGATGGGGAGAGAGAGAGGTTGGGAGGGAGAGGTAGAGATCAAGAGAAAGGAGAGAGATGGGTGAGAAATAATAACAAAGGGATATAGAAGAAGAGAGTGGTGAGGCAAGGATGGAGATGGGGTTAAGGAGGGAAGGTAGAGTAGAGAGGGTGGGAGAGACGTAGAGAGGGTTTAGAGAGAATAGGTTAAGTATTGGTTAAGAGGAAAGGAGACAGAGAGGGAGTGAAAGGTAAATCTTCAAATATCCATCATCGATCATAAATCGTAAACTTTAAGTCTTATCAAAGGAGGGTGGAGAGACTGTTAGGTCTTAAAAATTTTGGTTAGAAAATCTCAAGAGGTTGCCAAGCTCTTGGTACGTTTTTGGCTAATGAACAAGGCCAAATGCTGTATTTGAAACTTCTTATCTTTAGGCTCTGCCAAACCTAGGTGGGTATGCCTATTCAAATGAAGCAGACTCAAACTATGTGTTTCCTACTTAAGCAATCTATCCAGAATGGAAATTGTGAGTGGAAAGATGTAATCCTAATTTGGTATAAATTGTATAAGCAATATCAAGGTGAAATTTAATATGTTTAATTAATAGATGTAAGGTTTTATAAACATATTTGATAAAACTAAATAATGAAATGTGTGAGACTATTGCCTTGTTGGGTAAACATAGTCAAATGAAGATCTAAAATAAATGACTTGTATTGGATTTAAACTAAATTTTTTTGGAACACTTATGTTTGTTTATAGCTTGTACAAACGTGCAAGAAAGTGCCTGAAAAATTCTACTTATGGATCCAACTAACACAACCAGGTTAAACTTATGATTTATTAAATGGATTTTAATTTTTAATTGAAAGAACCAGTTGAATAAATCACATAGGAACAACATATGATACCAATTTGGAGATAGAATGACAATCTTAATTATATGATTCTTCTTATTGATGCAAATAGCACTTCTAGATTACTGTGATTGATTAGAATGGTTTCAATTATTTTACAAAAACCAATTAATCACATCACACAAGAACAAAAAATGTGCTTTGATAAATTGAATATATCTTTGATACACCAATTTAAATAACAAGGATATATTAATTTGGAGACAACCGAATAACTAAATATATTTAACAAATAGTTGATACCAATATGAAGCCACAAAATCATGCTTGCAACAAAGTCTTTCAAAATGTAAACATCATACGAGCCTTCTACTATCTATTTATCCCTATTCGCCTATATCTTTTTATCACTATGCAATTGAATTATATATCAAAATTTAGAAGAGGATGCACCCCTTTGTAAATGTCTTTTAAAACTTAACAAAAACTAACAATAATTAAACATAGACAATTGGGCTCTGGCAAGCCACAAATGGATTTCGGTAACATGATCTAAATATTCCTGGGCCTCAAGTGAGTATCGAAATCATCCATGGCATTTCTCACAATGATCTCCATGTTTACCATTTTCTTTGAATGCTCAAATGACTCATCCAGTGTTGATTCTCCTCTTTTAGCTACATCCAAAGCTTTATGCAATATCATCTTGCACTCCTTTATCCACTTGTCATGACCTTTTAGTTCTCCATTATTTTCAAATAATGTAGGGACTCCAATCTTTGTAACATCAGTTAATCCTTTCTAATCTTCTTGGAGTTCCTAATAATAGTCCTTGTGTTTCTTTACCATCTCCTCAATATTTATAGTAGCCCTGCTATCATAAACACCTTCCTGTTGTATTTCTTGAAGCTTCTCTTGTATTTGGTCATTTATTCTTTTGTGTTCCTAAATTGTGGCTCATTTTTTGGAATGGATTGGCCATAACTTATTCATCCAAATCATCAAATTAGCATGCCTTTTGTGTAATGCTATAGATATTGTATCAAACCTGGCTTTATCTACTTGATCCTATACATATGATCCCTCACCCCTATCCTTTGATTGCGAGCTCTCCCCTTGATTCAATAACTTAGTAGATTCCTTCACTGTATTTTTAACCATATCCTTTAGGTAATCATTCTCCTTAAGTATCCTTTCATTATTCATTTTATACATCTCCTTTTCTTTTATCAACATTTAGATTTGAGCTTTATTTAATTTAGCAACATTGATGCCAATCTCAGCTGTAGCTAAAGGATCAACCTCTCCAACTTTTAGTGTCATAACATGGCCAAAGGATTTTTTAGTATCAATGATTACATAATTCTTATGTGGTGGATACAAGGCCCAGATCATGGTGGAACCTTCATCAAGATTATACTTTGATTCCGTATACACCTCTGTAACTCCTTTAGGAATAAGCTTATGTGTAGCACTATTATCTTTCAAGAAGCTGTCAAAAACAAGAGCAAAATTGAGGTAAAAAACTTGGAAAATCATAACACCTAACTCCAATAATTTTCTTCCTTGCTCTAGGGTCATATATTTCATCTCCTTTTCTACACTTAACCTCAAATTATTCAGCAACTGATCCTCACTGTTTAGTGTTATGTTTGCAATAGACTCTCTGATTGATTTTCCTTTCTACTTGTACAAGAAGGATTTAAATTATGGGGAATTTATAAACTCATCATTATCAACAAAGGATCTATAGGCCATTCGCCTTGTGTCTACATTAGAGCTTTCTTCAATTTCATGCTTTCTAAGGGGAGACTTATAATCATCAATTCTCAATCTGGAGATTTTACCAGTTGGGCCCTTAGATTCCTTATCATCAGATGAATCCTCACTAGAGGATAATAATTTTGTTTCTTACATTTCTTTCATCCTTCGATCTATTCCCCTGTTATATTCATCAATAACCCTTTCGGCTTGAATCTCTTCCATGTTCCTGATCAAGTCATCATATGGATAGGGTATATGATCATACCCACCCAAGATCATGCTTTTTCTGCCAAAGTCAATGTATCCTTCTGGTTCAAACCCTTTCCTTGGTGGAGCCCTTTTCAAATTAAAATGCAATAGCTTATCTAGAATCAAGGCATACGCCTGTTTGGACAGTACAGTGAAACCTCCAAAGCATAAAGTACTTGGCATGAATTCCTGCTTTTCAAAGGAACTTATATTCATAACACTCGAGTAATCCATCTGCCTAACAATGTCCAAGTAAGCAATTTTGTTAGGTACTATTTTTGGAAAAATTAATGGCACATATCCTCAAAACCATAAACACTGATCATAGTAGCATCCTAAAAATAGTACCAATCTCCCTAGTTGTGAGGAATAGGTCCATTGAAAAACTTAGGCCTAAGGAACCTCTTAATTTCATCAGATAATGAGTGATCACAAGGATAGTTAAAAAGTTTGTACAATGGCTTGACAAAGTACTCTTTAAAATGAATATAACTTGAATTGACAAATATGCTATCCCAAATAGCAGTCCATAACTGAATTGGTAGTAGTTTACCCTCCTTATCAAACTGTGCAATCCTCAACTCCTCTGGCCACATCCCTAATTCTTTCCCATGATACATTTTTATATGCATAAAAATAGAATAATGCTTGAAATGTAGAACATGGGATCCATTTTTCATTGACTTTAGTCCTAAATCAATTCCTTTGAAAATATATGAAACATAGTCAAATGGTCTGGAATTGTGGGATTGAACATCAACAACAATTACCATTGGTACAATTGACATAAACTTGGGAGCATCAATCCCTAATACCTGACACACTGAGAAGTACGTGTATCTCAAATAGGGTTCAAATAAGTTGATATGAAAGGGAGGCCCATCATTGTCATCAAGTGGGATGAGACTTCCATACTTCTTGGTCCTATGCAAAGGTAATCTCCATCCTCTATAGGTCGTATCCATTCTCCAGTATTCTTTCTCTAGGGCCTCATGTACAATAGTTTCATCACATGTCTCGTTTAGGTAAAATACTTAACAAATTGTAGCTTTAGACACATGTATTAAATATTTTCCCAATGAATTGAAGATAGCCTTGAGGTTGGGATTGTAATGGGTAGCTAGGAGTTTCACTAGTTCCACATTCACAAATACGTTAGGGACAACCATTTTTCCCATGTTAAATTTCCAGGGATTGCATATTGGCTTGAACCTATCCCTTCGATGATAATGAAACATAAATAGCTCATACCCATGAATTGGAGTCCACACATCCCCAATATGCCTGCACTTGTCCTCAAATCTCTCCACATCTGCCCTAAGTTGTGTAGAACGCCTAGCTTTTGTTCCTGAACTAGGTAATTGCTTAATAAGATCTTGGTTTAGTTTTCTCTCATTTTTTTTTGGCTCATCTATTGTTTGAATTTTCTGCTTCTTACTCCTAGGCTGGCTACCCTCACTCTATTTTTTTCTACTTTTCAATTTCCCAAAGCTTGAACCCTCCATTTTATCTTCTCAAATTGACATAATTGAAAATACAATTGCAGAGAATTCACAAGCTTACTTAAAAATCTATGACCGCACAAAATTCTCTAACCTCTTCCTATTCTCCCATTCCTTTCACTGCCAATCCTGCAAATTCTCCCTAACTATTCTTCTTTCACTCAGAGAATTATCTATACAATGTGTATCCATGCAACCATTAATGTCCAGCTCTGAACATGAGAATAGCATATTTTTTGAATTTCTCACTGTCATACCGAATGATTGTTGGTGTAATTAATTAATTAATTATTACACTAGCATAAGTTAACTTAGGTCTTGCATTTAATCATTAAGTCCTAGGTTGCATTATTAGATAAATCATTTAATAAATAGGGAAATATTCCCTTTCCTAGTTTGTGGGATAAGATTCCTTCTAGAACTTATCTCAACATTTAATGATCATCACCATAGGGTTCACATGTTGTCACATGTTGTTAGATCAAGACACATGGCAACATCTCATGCATATTAGGGTTTACCTCTTGCCTATATAATCAGGCATCTTGTTCATTTGTATAATATCTTTTACATTATATCAATAGAATCTTTAATCAGCATTCCATTGTTGCAACACTTCTCTTTGTGGTTGATTATCTTTCATGGCTAAAGTCCTTCATTGAAGATTTCGGAGCTTCAGGGGCTATGCAATTCATCATCTCAACATGGTATCAGAGCTAGTCCATTGAAACATCAACCCTAGATCCAGGAAGTTTGGAGTGCAAGATTCAAGAAGGCTTAGGGTTTTATGTTGCAGGCTAGTTGGCTCTACCTGGGAGCCAAGCTGATTTCTGGTGCAGATCAGGCTCTCTCCGACCTCTCCATTATGTCCAGAAGGCCTCAAAACCCATAGATCGCCTATTCATTCATCAAAATCAGAGATATATCATCCGGGAGCCTTGAGGTATAATCTAGGGTTTGCATTTTTTGTACAAATCCGTACATGTTTGCAGAAAAAAATCATCCCTGTAAGTCCTCCATCAAGGCAATTTTTTTTTAGAAAAATCAAAAAAATTATTTGGCTATTATTGGGCAATATTTTCTATAGTTATCGCATAAATTTAATATGCAGAGTTTGACCTGCAAATATATTGTATAGTCGGCAGAAAAATTTATTTTTGCAGGCTATAGTTCTTTCCCCCGTTGGCATTTGTTTTTTTGATTTTTTTTTGAATTGCAAATTTGCAATATTAAAAAAAAAATCGTTGTTGGCATATCCTGCCAACCTGTCGGCCCTGTCACATCAGTTTACAGACTTGTCGGCCCGTTCCGCTGCCGTCACCGCTGCCGGAGTTCATTCCCGGCCACCTGTGAGCGTCCTCCGTTTCCCCGACGACTGTTTCTGCTCCCACCGACCACTACCCGTCGGCCACCGATCACCGACTGCCGACCGCTGCAGACTACCCACTGACCAAAGCCCTTGCTGCATTGCCCCGGTCCTATCTGTGACCGAGGGCTCCTCTATCCCGAGCGGCGCCACCATTCTTCCTGGCCGTGCCATAGGTTGCTCCTCCCGTCTACCACCCCGCCACTGCTTATCTAGCGGTGGGTTTTTTTTTAATTGCCGACAGCCCCCTGGTCATATCAGCGACCAGGGGCTGGTTTTTTTTTAGCCCCGGGTGCTCTATTTTTGCACCTTGTTAGCTAGCTCACATCCAATTAGGCAGAATTCTTCTGGAGGCCATATCTTCTGCATATGGTATCAAAAATTTGCAAACGATATACCATTGGAAAGCTATTGAAGTCTACTTTTCAGTGGTGCACTCTATTTTTCAAGATTCTGCTATCAAAAAATATTCAAGTCAACTGAAGTCAACCCTCCATTCTGGACTCAAAATCACACATCTTCGCATCAGATTGTCGAATTTTAGAGATTCCAGCGGCATTCGAGAGATTTTTCAGTGCATTTTTTCATCAGTCCAGTCACCTTCTTTGGTTTTAGCCTCTAGGTATCTTTTTTTTGGTTTTTGATTCCTGTGACATCCTGAAGATTGAAGAAGAATTTGTTGATCTCAGAGGCATATTCTTAGTTGCATATCCATTTGGAAGTCTTCTATTTTCTACTGAAGGTCATTGTCTTTGTTTTCTTGGAGAAATTTTCATTATGGGGCTTGCATATTATTCTCCTTTGGTTATTTTGCACAAGGGTAACTATCCACAATGGCAAGATGGGATCTGCCACCATATTCATTCACTTGATTTGTTTCCATATCTATTTGGAATAGTTCCCCGCCCAAGTGAAGGTATTCATGAACTTGTTTGGAGTTGCAGCAGGTACACTGTTTTGGAGATTCTTGAGATGTAAGTTGATTTCAATGTTTTGAATGAAATTGATCATTGTGATTGTCCTCACATCCTTTGGACTAAGCTTTGGGAGATATATGGTGATTCAGATACTCCACCATTCCCTGATGATCATGCTTCAGAATGTCATTCTTTAGATCCAGTACCCCATGATGCTATTGTTATGCAGGAAGTTGATTACCTTGATCTTTCTGAAGAGGTTGACAAGGTTCCTTTCAGTGCTTCTTCTTCATCAGAGACAGTTGGTATCCCTTCACATTCAATGATTCCTTGTCTAGAATCATTGATTAAGGCTTCCATCATCACTATCCATCAGGACACATTCATTTTTTCAGACTTGACATCACATGATGGCTTCATTTCAGGTATCACTGACTTGGCTACTTCTACAAGTTTGGAGAAAATTCTTGAGGGAATATCACTCCTCTATTCAGATTTGGCTTTGGAGAGTTGTTTTGAGTCTCCTCATTCCTTTGTGTCGACCTTGATTGGGAATCCAGAGACTATCTTGGAGGAACTTGGTTTCTCTTCAGAGATTTCATATCCGAGACTTCTTCCCTGTCATTCCATTCAGGATTTGCAATTTCTTCAGTATCTACCATTGGATTTGCTTTAGACTTCTTTTAGTGGTTTTGAGGACACTTCATTCAGGGGGGGCTATCGATTCTCCATCACATCCATCATATTCATCCTATCTTCATCTTTGGATATTGTTCAGCATCAGTTTCTGCATCACCCTGGTTTGTCACTCTCTTCATTGATTGTGGCATCTTCATCTTCAGGCAAGGAGACAATTGAGCAGAGTTCAGAGACATTATCATCCATTTTCATCCTTCCTTCCTTCAATTCCTATCCGAAATGGGAAGCATCTCTGCACTTGCATTTGGTTTTGTTTCTTCTGAAAGGGAGACAAGTTGTTTGTCGACATTGGATCTTGTTTTGTCTTCAAACACTTACCTTTCTTGCAGGTGATCTCATCTTCTGGGGGGCTATTTTGTCTCTCTCTTTCCTCCCTATGGGGGGGCTTTTGATTGTATTGTATCCATGTGACGGATGGTGTCCTTGTTTGGGATTCCTCCATCCTTCCCATCCTATCTCACATTTCTGAATTTTCTTCTCCTTTTTGGAGAGGGGTTTTGTTCCTATTGGGTTTTCCCCTTTATTCTAGTTGTGGGAGATTTTCTGCATCTTCATGTACATGGGTACCTAACATGGCCTCGTATCCGGGACCCATCATCATCTCTGCATAATCATTGCATTTTCCTCCATAAGTTGCACTTATGGGGGGGTGTTGGTGTAATTAATTAATTAATTATTACACTAGCATAAGTTAACTTAGGTCTTGCATTTAATCATTGAGTCCTAGGTTGCATTATTAGATAAATCATTTAATAAATAGGGAAATATTACCTTTCCTAGTTTGTGGGATAAGATTCCTTCTATAACTTATCTCAGCATTTAATGATCATCACCATAGGGTTCACATGTTGTCACATGTTGTTAGATCAAGACACATGGCAACATCTCATGCATATTAGGGTTTACCTCTTGCCTATATAATCAGGCATCTTGTTCATTTGTATAATATCTTTTTCATTATATCAATAGAATATTTAATCAACATTCCATTATTGCAACACTTCTCTTTGTGGTTGATTATCTTTCATGGCTAAAGTCCTTCATTGAAGATTCCAGAGCTTTAGGGGCTGTGCAATTGATCATCTCAACAATGATTATATCAGGGAGATTTATTCAAACTCTGGCTAATCTATGTGGTTGAATCAAATTGAATATTCATTAGATAGAGATCATATTTCATGGTCGGGAAGATCAAATAGTATTCTTACCGATGTTGAATAACTAGTTTTTTTAATCTATCTTTAATCCATATTACCTTCGGGAAGAGATTTATTAAGTCACTTAGATACCAAAGTTGTTGCCAAGTGTCATTCTGATGATCTTTTGACCTATTCATACTTCTATTGGCATGAGAATGAGCATCATTGAGAGATCTAAAAGTTCCTCTGATAGCATTAGTCTCCCTGATGTATTTCTCTCATTATCCTCTACCTTCAGATGAATCGGCAAGAGTCTCGCCGAAACTATTTTCATCGTCGTAACATATGAAGTTGAAAAGAGATATGAAAATTACTTCGATAGCACATGTATCCCCGACATGTTTCCCTTTGTTTTATCAGTGAGACACAGTGAATTTATTACCGATGAAGGTCCATCGACATGACATGTATGCTCGGGAAGACTTGAGAATTTCACTTCGATAGTATTATTCTTGCCGATAACTTTTTTTTCGGTGAGACGACAGGATTTGTCTTCCCAAATATGTATCCTCCTAACTTTTTGATCACTGTGGTCCAATGTTGAACTTTTGCTGATATGCAAGAATTGCCCAAATTGAAAGGCTATAGCTTATGGGTAGGAGAGACCTGGACCTAGTCACGTCAATATGGACTATTTGTTAGGAGCTCTTCTCAATGATGACTAGAGGAATTTTGGTGTGTCAAAAGGTCAAATTTGATGGGATTATTGGTGGATATGATATGTGGAATGGATTATAACAATTTATGATACTCTCCGCTCTTCAAACGTTGCTATGTTGTGGGGTCTATTAATGTAAGCTACTGAAATTGTGAAATTTTTTTTACTGTCTAAACAGTGGCTCTATCTAGGGATGCATACCCCCTGTGGGTATAGCAAGAATTCAGATCACTGGGAGAGCATACCAAGTAGCTTGTGACATAGGATGGTAGTGGAAATTAGGGACAATCAAGAATGGTAGAAATGATATGAATACCTATACTACTGTGCATGGAAATTTTTTACTTTAGAATGTTATCCAGGAATTGTCCATGCACTGGAAACCCTGACTTTCACCTATTCTACTGTGCATGGAAATTATTTATTCTAAGAGGTTTGTCAAGAATTTTCCATGCATTGGCCATCCTTAATCCTCTATGTTCTTCAAGAAAATAATTTTTTTAGGAACTGCCCATGTACTGGAAATTCTTGTTCTTCTCTTGACATGTTTTGGAGATAGTATGAATCCTCACCTCCCTTTCCAATAATAACAAAGGGCCCCAACCATAAGGCCTCGAATTTCCCATGCTTTCCCTTGTCTTGACTCCTAGCATTCCACATGAGGACTATATCATCTATTTTAAATTTCCTGTTTGTAGCCTTTATGTCATGCAAGTGTTTCATTTGTAATTATTTCTTTCTATTATGTTGTTGAGCTTGGTTTTTGATTTCATTGAGCTCCATCAATTCCTCCATCCTCTCCTCCATGGGTTCAGGGATGTCCAAATCTTCTTCCAAAATGAACTTGCATACTGGTATTAGATTATGCAAAGAGAGTCTGGCCTGAGTTCCATACACAAGCTCAAAAGGTGATTTACCAATAGCCCTTTTCACAGTAATCCTATCCTCCCATAAGGCAAGCCTCAACTTAGAATCCCAGGCCATTTTGTTGTTATCCAACATTCTTCTTATGATCTTCAAAATACTTTTGTTGTTGGACTCATCCTGTCCATTTTCCTGTGGATGGTATGGTGAAGAGTATGAAATTGCTATACCATATGATCATGGGAAAACCCCTTGAATTCATTTGACCTTAAGCACATTCCATTATCAGTTACAATCCTTGTTGGAGCTTAGAATCTTGTGATGATATTTTTGAGTAAGAAATTTATCACAACTTTGCTAGTTGCTTGCTTGGTGGGTATAACTTCCACCCATTTTGTGAAGTAATTTGTGGCTACTAATATCCATTTGTGTCCTCCACTATATTTTTCTATGATTTACCCTATGAAGTCAATTCCCCATTGGTGAAATGGAGCATCTACCTGCATGGGTCTCAATGGTAATGTTCCTTGATATTTTAGCTTCCTAGAAAACTTCTAGCATGCTTCACATTTTCTAGTATAGTCATGTGCATCATTAAAATCCTTGGGACAATAGTACCCTACCCTTAGTATCTTATGAGAAGTGGTTTTTCTTGAGAAACAACCTCCACATACTCCTTCATGCATTTCCTTCAAGACATGTCTTTCCTGATGTTCATCTAAGCACAACAATAGAACACCATCCCTATTCTTCGAGTAGAGGTCTCCCTTCACGAATACATATTTTGAGGCCTACAACTTGAGTGTCCTTTTTCTGTTGTCATCGACCCCTTCTGGACATTTCAAATGTTTGAGATCGTACACGATATCAGTGTACCATGAATTTTTTTCAATACTAGTGACCATACCTTCTTCATTATCCACACTGCATACTTGGGAAACTTCCCAATTTGTTTTAGCCATCAATTTGGCCAATACTTGTCCTCTTACCAGGTTAGCAATCTGAAACTCAATATCAAACTCCTGGACTCTGTTTATCCATCGGCACCTTCACCTTGTTGTTTCACTTTGAACAAATACATCTTTCACAACAACGTTGGGCACATAAGCTATAACTTTTTCTCCTACATATGGTCTAAATTCTTTAACAACTCTTACCAATGCATAGGCTTGTTTCTCCACAATATGATATTTCAGTTTTGCACTTTGGAGGGATTTACTAAAAAAGGAGACTGGCTACTCATACCCTTCATCATTATTTTGGAGCATCACTACAACAATTGTGTGATAAGATGCAAATGAAAAAATTTGGAAAGGTTTGCTGAAATATGGAGATTTCAATATTGGAGCTTCCTTGATTGCTCTCGTTATGGATATGAACACATCTATAGCTTCAACAATCCAATCAATCTTTGCACCTTTCTTTAGCATCTTTGATATCAACTTCACTATCTCAGTAAAATTTGATATGAATCTTCTTACAAAATTGATTTGTCCAAAAAAGAATTGAACAACTTTAACTATCTTAGGGATAGGTATCTTATCAATGGCCTCCACTCTTTCTGGGTCAATCCTTACTCCTTAGAAACTATATGCCCAAGTAACTTTCCTTCTGTCACTGCAAAATGGCACCTTTTGGGATTAAGAGATATGCCATATTCCAATGCTTTCAGAAATATTTTCTCAAGGTGAGCAACATGATCCTTTGCATTTTTGGAATATGCAATTAAATCATCTTGTTAGATTACCATTATCACATTAATAAGGTCATAAAAAGCAACATCCATAGCCCTCTGGAATGTTGTACCAACATTTGTGAGTCTGAATGGAATCCTAACATAAACATATGTTCCCCATGGTGTTGTGAAGGTTGTCTTGTATTGCTCTAATTATTTTAACCTTCACTTGGTTATAGCCTAAAATTTCATCCATCATGGAAAGTAGCTCACAACCTATAACCCTTTATAGCATAGCCTCCATATTTGGAAGCGGGTAATTGTCCTTGAGAGGAGATACATTTAGGTTTCAAAATTCTACTCAAAGCCTTATATCTCCATTTTTCTTTCTGACTGGTACTAAATTAGATACCCAAGATGAATGTCTAATTGGTTTGATAATACCCCCTTCCCTAAGTTTTATAAGCTCTTCATGCTTTTTTGGCTCCAAAGTTGGGTTGATGGGTCTTTGTTTCTACCTGAATGGTTTTGCATCTAGTTTTAATGGAATATCATGTTGGAACAAATCTTCTTTATATGCTTTAAGATCCTCATAAGACCATGGAAAAATGTGCTTGTATTTCCTGAACAGTGCAATCAACATTTTCCTAATTGTTGGACTTATCTTTTTTTCAATGTAGACTCTTTTTGGTGCCAACTTAGTTCCTAGGTTGATTTCTTCAACATCTTCTCTTTTTATAGGTGTTTTTTTCATGAGAGCATGATCATTTCCATCAAAAACCCTTTCGTGTGCCACAAGACCTTTAGGAAGTTTGTTAGTTTTGAGCTACACAACTTCTTTTCCGAACACATTCTACTTGCCATCCACTTCTTCCACGAGTGCATTAAAATCAATCTCCTGGGCTTCATATTGATCTATGCAATTTATAAAATTAATCAGATTAGTATCATCATTGAGTACTTTCCAACTATAAACATTATTAGGGATGACCGGTCTTGTTTTGAATTCAATCTGTGAAATCCCAGCCAAAGTGACATCATCTCTTTTCAAAGCTACATTAGCCAAAAATTATGTCATCAATTTCTTAGACCTATCCAACCATTCAATAGAGAAAGCATCAAATGGTTCAATGGTATCCCATACAACATTCCTGTATTGTTTTAGCCTTTTATTTTTTGTAGCATATCTTGATCTTACTTGTGAAATGATTAACTCAGAGTCTCCAAAGACTTTCAATAATTTGATCTTATGTTTGACAACCATATTCATTCCAATCAGCAGGGCTTCATACTCTGCTATGTTATTGGTACATTCAAATGTCAACAAGAAGGAATATTTGAATGTAGTGCCTTCAGGTGAAATGAACACCACTTATGCTCCATTTCCCTCTTTACTTCATGCCCCATCAAAGTACATTCACCACACACCATGTTCATTCTTGGAAACATGCTTATCAATTGAATTAGTATTTACTAATTCAAGCTAGGAAGGTTCTATTCTGGAACTTCCTAAATCTTCATCACAAAATCAATTCAACTGATTTTGAGCAACATAGTCCATAATTTGGTTCACCCTTGGTTCTCTATAAAGCTTGACCTCTTCACCATTCACTGGTATTGTAGCAAAGGAAAAATCAAATTGTACATTTCCTCCAATGGCTACAGTCCATTTCCTTGACAAGAGCATTCCAAAATGCGGAGGTGTGTCAATTATAGTTATGTCAATATTATATACTGCCTGCCGATAAGCAGCCAACTTCACCTCTACATATTTCATAATTCCTACCACTGGGATAGGTCTACTATCCATGGCGTAGCATTTACCACCATTAGTGTCTACCCACATGCCAAGTTGTTTCATGAATACTACTGGCATGATGTTAATAGCAGCTCCTGAATCTATCATACAGTTTCTCACCAATTTGTTATTTATGAGCAGCGTAGTAAAGAATGGATCAATTTGTGGAGGGTTCACTAGTGCATCACCAAGACAAACCTCATGAACTTTTACTTCTTCCTGCTTGTTTTTACTGATCTTAATGGTCTCTTTGTTCTCAGAATTTATGCTTTTATTAGTTCCATTAGATATTAATTGAATAGCACTGTCCCTATACTCTTTTATTTTCATCATTTCTAATAATGGCACATACATCTTTACCTGGGACAAGGCTTGTGTGAAGTTGAAAGAGGTACTTTTTGTCTTGATTATCTTCTTTTGTTCTAGTGGATCTCCTTTGCTTTCTTCCTTTTCTCTCTTGTTTGTTTCACCAGACTTATGCTTATCTGTGTGTGGCTCTTTATTTTCCTTTTTGGGAGTACACTTTTTTTCATTTTGATTTAGTTCTTTACTCTCCATATTTTTTGGTTTTTCTTGTGTTGCTTCTTTTTATTTCACAAACACTCCTCTTGGAGCACCACCATCAAGATTTATTGTTTTGTTCCTAAGCCTATAATTACTTTTCACTTGTTCTATAGCAACAATAGTTAATTCTTTTATCTCTTCCTCAGTAGGCCTCCTTATTCTATATTTACTTGATTGAGATGATGCATCAACAAGATATGATTCATCATTGCTTTCATCATAGTTAGAAAATACTTGTTGTTCTTCCATATGAACATTGTACCTTTGGTTAAATCAACATCATACTTGTAGCCTTCCTCTTCTGAAGATGAATATCCCTGCTCAATTTGATGGAGGGTGTGAGAAGTTAAATATATTGTATGATCCTCTTCTTCATTGTTAACTAGTATCTCTTCTTCTTGTATTGATTGAGCTACAACACAATGATTAGGGGAATGTGGCCACTTGCAAACTTGACACCAAGGATTATTGCTAACCATGTATTTCCCCCTCTTCTTTAAGGGATCGAGAATCTCCTTATTCTTAGGCCTATCAATTATGGGCTTTCCATCCTTCTAGTTTGTGTTATATGGCATATCATGCAGCCTCAGTCTTTCATTTATGTATGTGTTCTCTTGTCTATTATGAGGGTTGTTCAAATTTTGGGGAACCTTGAGATTATCCCTCTTAGCAATCATCCCAACAACCTTTCTATTGTTCTCAATAGTCAATGCCATTTTTTGTGCTTCAATAAGATTTCTAGGGCACCTATTTCTAAGCTCATATCCTGTCTTTAGATCCAAGGATTTTAGGTAAATGGTCAATGTTGTAGTGTTAGCCAGTTTGGATCTAAGTGGTATCTTCTTATGCAACTTGGAAAACCTCTAGTTGAAGTTATAAACTGACTCATTTTGATTTTTTTGGATACTTATCAATTCATGCAAGGAAAACTCAGGTGCACACACTGATTCCCATATTGCTCCAAAAAATTATCTTGGAAGTTTGATATAGAATTAATTGAGCCATCAGGTAAGCCATTGAACTAGTCCCTCGCCTCTTCTGTCAAGGTGATCATTAATAATCTCATATTCACATCTTCATAGTCCATACCAATATCTTGAACAAAGGCTTTAAAATTTCTTATATGTTCCTCTATTGATATCACATTATTTCTAGTGAACTTGGGAACCATATTTCTCTAGTTACTATCCATTGGGTACAGGTACAATTGATACCCTATTAGATCAAATTGTTTACATGGGTTTGTAGGATTTTGGGGAGGCAAGTTCAAATGTGGTGGATTAGGGCAGTACTGGTACCCATATTGAGGTTGATGATAAGAATTTTTTTGAATATGTTGTTGGGGGTATATATTTTGATGAGGCACATGTCACTAATATTGTGGGGGATATTGCTGACCTAGAGGTGGATTGCGTTGGGGAGCATTGGTAGCATTATGGTTTTGGGGTCTCTGAAATGGCATATTAGGTTGATGATGTTGTCTTTGGTTTACTTTGTGTGGTGATCTTGTGAACTTTGAGATGCTCCTTGTGGATTGATATTACCACCCTGTTTATGTGTGGGGACATACTTAGGTGGTTTTGATGCATTAATGTTTAGCTGAGATAGTTGTTGATTCAACTCTATGTTTCTCTTTATCATCCATTGTCTTCTTTCAAGCTGTTGTTCTTGCCACTACATTTGTATTTCTAGTTCTTGATCAGTCATGTACTGAAAATCTTCAATGGAAGCTATTTTATCCATGGGCCACATTGGTTTCCTTCTTCTTGTCTATGATCCATTTCATGATCATACTGCTCCTTCCTCTGTCTCTGTTCATCATCTCTCTGGGCAAAAAACTCCTGCATCTTATCTTGGTCCATTTCAAAATGATAAATGGGATGATCACTATTTCCTTGTTCAAATGGAGTATGGGGATCTCCACATGGATCATCTTTGTGGCGTTCCAACCCATGGAAGAGGTTGAAGTTATTATGTACATCAAATACTTGTTTTGATGAATTTCCTTCAGTTATGACATCTGCTTGGCTAGATGTCACCTTAGACTTATTCTTGTTTGCATTTGATTTTGTGGGAGGAGATCCATGTTTGTCAATCCATCTCCCATTGTTCTTTTCTGGACTCTCTTGGTGTAAGAATCTCCTACCATTCATTTCGTAAGATGCTTCAATAGTCTGACTTCTAGGGTTTGTTTTTATTGATATGTATTTAAACTTTCCAGTCATACACTTATTTTTTCAGAGTCACCACTCACTTGTGTTAAAGTGAGAAAATTCTATAATTTCTTGTTCCCAGTGGAGTCTTGTACAAGATGTTTGATTCTATGATGAAGGCCTAGATTTTGAATTGACCTTCCCCAGTGGAGTCACCAAGCTGAACATTAGGTCTCAAAAATGCTAGTTAGAAAACCTCAAAAGGTTTCCAAGCTCTTGGTACATTTTTGGCCAACAAACAAGGCCAAATGATGCATTTGAACCTTCTTCTCTTTAGGCTTTTCCAAACCTAGGTGGGTGTGCCTATGCAAATGAAGTAGACTTAAACTGTGTGTTTCCTACTTAAGCAATCTATCCACAATGGCAATTGTGAGCGGAAAGATGTAATCCTAATTTGGTATAAATTGTATAAGCAATATCAAGGTAAAATTTAATATGTTCAGTTAATAGATGCAAGGTTTTAAAAAAATATTTGATAAAACTAAATAATGAAATGGGTGAGACTAGTGCCTTGTTGGGTAAACAGAGTCAAATGAAGATCTAAAATAAATGACTTGTATTGGCTTTAAACTCAAACTATTTGGCACAGTTATGTTTGTTTATAGCTTATATAAACATGCAAGAATGTGACCAGTGACAAACTCTACTTATGGATCCAACTAACACAACCAATTTACTTATGAATTATTAAAAGGATTTTAATCTTTACTTGAAAGAACCAATTGAATAAATCACAGAGTAACAACAAATTATACCAATTTGGAGACAAAATGGCAATCTTAATTATATGATTCTTCTTACTGATCCAAATAACACTTCTAGATTACTATGATTGATTAGAAGGGTTTTAATTCTTTTATAGAAACCAATTAATCATATCACACAAGAACAACAAATGTGCTTTGATAAATTGAATATATCTTTGATACACCAATTTAAATAACAAGGAAATATTAAGTTGGAGACAAAAAAATAACTGAATATATTTAACAAACAATTGATACCAATATGAAGCCATAAAATTAGAAATATTTCATTGATTTCCTCAAAATTATGCTTGCAACATAGTCTTTCGAAATGTAAACATCATGGAAGCCTTCTACTATCCATTTATCCCTATTCGTCTATATCTTTTTATCACTATGCAACTGACTTATATATCAAAATTTAGAAGAGGACACCCCTTCGTAAATGTCTTTTGAAACTTAACAACAACTAACAATAATTAAACATAGACAATTAGGCTCTAGCAAGCCACAAATGGAATTTGGTAACATGATCTAAATATTCCTGCCTCAAGTGAGTATTGACATCAGCCATGGTGTTTCTCACAGCGATCTCCATGTTTACCATTTTCTCTGAATGCTCGAATGACTCATCTAGTGTTGATTCTGCTCTTTTGGCTACCTCAAAAGCTTTATGTAGTATCATCTTGCACTCCTTTATCCACTTGTCTTGACCTTTCAATTCTCCATTATTTTCAAATAATGCAGGGACTCCACTCTTTGTAACATTAGTTAATCCTTTCTCATCTTCTTGTAGTTCCTCATAATAGTCCTTGTTTTTCTTCACCATCTCCTCAATATTTATAGTAGCCATGCTATCATAAACACCTTCCTATTTCATTTCTTGAAGCTTCTCTTGTATTCGTTCATTTATTCTTTTGTGTTCCTAAATTTTGTCTCAATTTTTGGAATGTATTGACCATAATTTATTCATCCAAATCATCGAATTAGCATTCCTTTTGTGTAATGCTACAGAGATTGTATCAAACCTGGCTTTATCTACTTGATCATGTACATATGATCCCTCACCCTTATCCTTTGATTGTGAGCTCTCCCCTTGAGTCAGTAACTTAGTAGATTCCTTCACTATATTTTTAACCATATCCTTCAGGTAATCATTCTCCTTAAGTATCCTTTCATTATTCATTTTGTACATCTCCTTTTCTTTTATCAGCATTTGGGTTTTAGCTTTATTTAATTTAGCAACATTGATGCCAATCTCAGCTATAGCTATAGGATCAGCCTCTCCAAATTTTAGTGTCATAACATGGCCAAAGGCTTTTTCAGTATCAATGATTATAGACTTCTTATGTGGTGGATACAAGGACCAGATCATCAGGGAACCTTCATTAGGATTATACTTTGATCCTGTATACACCTTTGTAACTCCTTCAGGACTAAGCTTATGTGTAGCACTGCTATCTTTCAAGAAGCTGTAAAAAACAAGAGCATAATTCAAGTCCAAACCTGGGAAAATAATAACACCTGACTCCAATAATTTTCTTCCTTGCTCTGGGGCCATATATTTCATCTCCATTTCTACACTTAACCTCAAATTATTCAACAACTGATCCTCATTGTTCAGTGTTATGTTTACAACAGACTCTTTGATTGATTTTCCTTTCTACTTGTACAAGAAGGATTTAAATTCTAGGGAATTTATAAACTCATCATCATTAACAAAGGGTCTATAGGTCATCTGCCTTATGTCTACATCAGAGCTTTTTTCAATTTCTTGCTCTCTAAGGGGAGACTTATAATCCTCAATTCTCAATCTGGAGATTTTATCAGTTGGGCCTTGAGATTCCTTATCATTAGATGAATCCTCACTAGAGGATAATAACTTTGTTTCTTGCATTGATTTCATCCTTTGATCTATTCCCCTGTTATATTCATCAATAGCCCTTTTGGCTTCAATCTCTTCCATGTTCCTGATCAAGTCATTATTTGGATAGGGTATATGATCATTCCCACCCAAGTTCATCCTTTTTCTACCAAAGTCAATGTTTCCTTCTGGTTTAAACCCTTTCCTTGGTGGATCCCTTTTCAAATTAAAATGCAATAGATTATCCAAAATCAAGTCATACCCCTCTTTGGACAGTACCGTGAAATCTCCAAAGCATAGAGTACTTGGTATGAATGCCTACTTTCCAAAGGAACTTAGATTCATAACACTTGAGTAATCCATATGCCTAACAATCTCCAAGTAAGCAATTATGTTAGGTACTATTTTTGGAAAAATAAATGGTGTATCCTCTAAACCATAAACCTTGATCATAGGGTAAAAGCATAGAGTTGTGTCACACTTTATAAGTTGGCCGAAAGTGTGACAAAACTTTGTGCTTTTACCCCATAGTAGCATCCTCAAAACAATACCAATCTCCCTAGTTGTGACCAATAGGTCCGTTGAAATCCTTAGGCCTGAGGAACCTCTTAATTTCATCAGATAATGAGTGATCACAAGGATAGTTAAAAAAATTATACAATGGCTTGACAAAGTACTCTTCAAAATGAACATAACTTGAATTGACAAATTTGCTATCCCAAATAGCAGTCCATAATTGAATTGGTAGTAGTTTACCCTCCTTATCAAATTGTGCAATCCTCAACTCCTTTGGCCACATCCCTAATTCTTGCCCATGATACATTATTATATGCATAAAAACAGAATAATGCTTGAAATGCAGAATAGGGGATCCATTTTTAATTGTCATTAGTCTTGAATCAATTCCTTTGAAAATATATGAAACATAGTCAAATGGTCTGGCATTGTGGCACTGAACATTGAAAACAATCACCATTGGTACAATTGACATAAAATCAGGAGTATCGATCCCTAATACCTGACACACTAAGAAGTACATGTATCTCAAATAGGGTTCAAATAAGTTGATATGAAAGGGAGGCCCATCATTGTCATCAAGTGGGAGGAGACTTCCATCCTTCTTGGGCCTATGTAATGGTAATATCCATCCTCTATAGGTTGTATCCATTATCCAGTATTCTTTCTCTAGGGCTTCATGTACAATATTTTCATCACATGTGCCGTCTAGGTCAAAAAATTCACAAGTTGTAGTTTCAGACACATGTATAAAAGGTTTTCCCAATAAATTGTAGATAGCCTTGAGGTTGGGATTGTAATGGGTAGCTAAAAGTTTCATTAGTTCCACATTCAAAAATACGTTAGGGAGAACCATTTTTCCTATGTTAAATTTCCAGGGATTGCATACTGGCTCAAACCTATCCCTCTGATGATAATGAAACATAAATAGCTCATACCCATGAATTAGAGTCCACACATTCCCAATATGCCTGTACTTGTCCTCAAATATCTCCACATCTACCTAGGTAAGTTGTGTAGAACGTCTGGCTTTTGGTCGTGAACTAGGTAATTACTCAATATGATATTAGTTTATTTTTCTCTCATTTGTTTTTGGCTCATCTATTGTTTGAATTTTCTACTTCTTATTCCTAGGCTGGCTACCCGCACTTTGTTGTTTTCTACTTTTCAATTTCCCAGAGCTTGAACCCTCAATTTTATCTTCTCAAATTGATAGAATTAAAAATACAATTGCAAAGAATTCACAGGCTTACCTAAAAATATCTGGCCGCAAAAAATTCTCTAACCTCTGCCCATTCTCCCATTCCTTTCCCTGCCAATCCTGCAAATTCTCCTCAATTATTCTTCTTTCACTTAGAGAATTATCTATACAATGTGTATCCGTGCAGCCATTAATGTCTAGCTCTGAACATGAGAGTAGCAGATTTTTTGAATTTCTCACTGTCAGACTGAATGATTATATCAGGGAGATTTATTCAAAATCTAGCTGATCTATGTGTTTGAATCAAATTGAATATTCATTAGATAGAGATCATTTTTCATGGTCGGGAATATCAAATAGTATTCTTACTGATGTTGAATAACTAGTTTTTTATCAATATTTTAATCCATATTACCTTCGGGAAGAGATTTATTAAGTCACTTAGATACCAAAGTTGTTGCCAAGTGTCATTCTGATAATATTTTTTCCTATTCATACTTCTGTCAACATGAGAATGAGCATCATTAAGAGATCTGAACGTTCCTCTGATGGCATTAGTCTCTTTGATGTATTTCTCTCATTATCCTCTTCCTTCGAATGAATCGACAAGAGTCTCATAGAAATTATTTTCATCGACGTAACATATGAAGTCGGAAAGAGGTATGAAACTTACTCTGATAGCACATGTCTCCTTGATGTGTTTCCCTTTGTTTTATTGGTGATTCACAGTGAATTTATTACCTATAAAGGTCCATTGACATGACATGTATGCTTAGGAAGACTTGAGAATTTCACTCTGATAGTATTATTCTTGCCGATAACTTTTTTCATCGGTGAGATGATAG
Source organism: Sequoia sempervirens (assembly GCA_007258455.2). Classification (NCBI taxonomy): domain Eukaryota; kingdom Viridiplantae; phylum Streptophyta; class Pinopsida; order Cupressales; family Cupressaceae; genus Sequoia; species Sequoia sempervirens. The sequence goes on along the minus strand of VDFB02193867.1, from coordinate 282,746,036 downwards.
GATTTGTCTTCTCGAATATGTATCCTCCTAACTTGTTGATCACTATGACAATCTTGACCTTTTTTGATATGCAAGAAATTCCTAAATTGAAAGGCTATAGCTTATGGGTCGGAGAGACCTGGACCTAGTCATGCTGATATGGACTATTTGTTACCTAGAGCTCTTACTCAATGATGACCAAAGGGATTTTGGTGTGTCAAAAGGTCAAATTTGATGGGATCATTGATGGGTACGATATGTGGAATGGATTATAACAATTTATGATGCTCTATGCTCTTCAAATGTGGCTACCTTGTGGGGTCTATGAATACATGCTACTGAAATTGTGAATTTTTTTTTTTACAGTCCCAATAGAGACAAACAAAAAGTGAAGTTTGTTTTTTTGTCAATGCAATCCATTTGGTTCTCACCAAATGGGCTACAGTGTAGAATACCAACCCAAAGACTATTTCATGCCAAGGATGTGATTTTTTGAAAGGGTAACAAAATTTCACACATTTTTGGTTGTGCTAATCATCAGGTTTGCATGTCTTTCAATGCAAGCATATAAAAACTGTGATGACACATTAGGATCTCTCTTACCTATATAACCATATATTTTTTTAGCATTTTGATTATGTTAAGGTTTTCATCCATAACTTCTCTTCTTGGTGCCTCCATTTTTTTTCAAAACCAATATGTGCTAGTTTTAGTATAAATTTTTACTCGTTCATCAAATTGTAAAACAAATTACATTTTTATAAACTAGACTCCATGCTACACGCAATGAAAAAAATGATTTTTGATTATTTTTTATGGCATAGAAAAATGGACACTTATTGCTTGACATGGGAATAATTCATGAGAAATTGGACTTAATAAGGCCTTGATTTAGTGTTGTGAGGTGTTTTATGCATCCAAATGAGGTCTTGGACCCTTGCAAATGCATTTATCGATGTCTTGTGAAGGTGTTGTAAAGTGTTGTTAAAAGACTTTCATGCTTTTCTAGACTTAATGAACCAATCTCCCCTTAATTCAAAATTATAAAATGTATTGAATTTCATTATCACATCAATCTAGAAGGCTTGTAAACTAAATTTAACTTTTACCTAGTGTTGTAATGTGTTTTACACATTCACATTGGTTCTTGTTCCTTTCTAGGCTATGTGGACCTCATTTTAGTGTTATAAAGTGTATTTAATCACACTTTCACATTGAATTTTGTGTCCCATTCCCTAATTGACCTTCACATCATCATTAATAGGCCCCTATTACCCCATATTGTGCATCCTGAGGCAATATTTGATGAAATATCTGTCAAAGTCACCATATAAACCTTATTTTCTTACTTCCTAGCATCCTAACTATGAAATGGGCCCCACTAGGACTAATTCACCACCTGTGGTGAATGAGTCCCTACTACACGGGACTAATTCACCCAAGGTGGTGAATGAGTCCCATTTGGACCACTTTTTACTTTTGAGCGGGAAATTTTGAAATTTAAGTTTTGTTTTTCTTCATGTCGGCTTTAGGGATCCAATTTATGGGATAATTAGGAGAATTCCTATAAAATCAACCTTATAAGCCCTAATTCACAATCTCTTAACTCATTCATTGTTTGTCTTCCACTTCAAGTCAAGCAAGTTAGGGTTTTTACATTCTAAGTCATCAAGATAGCTTCCAAAGACATTCAAGGGAAGAATATTCCTCCATTGCTATATAAATTCAAGATCAAACATCATGGAAAGGTAATTACTCCATTGTTTCATGCTTCATTACATTCTTTCATCATTTTGGTTTAATCACCTAAAAAGGGGTTTGACCAAGGCAAACCCCCATGCCCTCACATCCAACATTTCTCTTTCTTATCTTTTGTATTTGCATATTTAGACATCTTGGAGGTTTCAAAATCATTGAGGATCAAGTTGAAAAGTTTTTCAAGTCATCTCTTCATTAGCTAGGTCAAAATATCAACAAAAAGTCACTTTTAGGTTCATAAATCAGACTTTTAGAGGCAAACGCCTGTTAGGAACTAAGAGCAGATCGAGGGATTCAATTTCCACCTTTGGATTTTTAGAAATTCAAAAGTTGACTGATTCACCATGAGTCACAAATGAGTCCCACTGCCAGGCCTGATTTTGGTTTTTTGCATTTTTGGATACCCATTTGTCTGAAACGAGCTCCAGAATAGTTTCCTAGATCTGGGACTCATTTGCCCAGAATGGCGAGTGAGTCCTAGTAGGCCAAAATTTTAATATCAAAAAAATTCTAGATGTCATTTCCAGTCTCCATCAAGAGCTGAGGTGCACACTTTCATTTTCATCCATTTTTGTTTAGTTTTGTTTACATTTATAAGTGTTTTTGCATAACATAATGTGTTTTCAAACAAGTGGAATTCCAATAGTTTTCATTTAATAATCAATACTTTTTATCAGTTATTTTCATTTATTTGATCTCATCTAGGCACATTTCATTCATATTTCCATTATACTTGCATTAGTTTGAGTGAACCACCTAGGTTTTTGGCCTATCTCTCTCCTTTTAGGTGTTCAAAACCCTAAGAGTTTAAGAGAAGTACATAGCCCCCAAAATTCTATGGTTCATTTTGGTGAACCTACATTTTTGAATAATTTCTTGTCTTCTTTGGAGTCCTTCATCATAGATCTAGCCTCACATTGATCTTGCATTAAGGTTTGCATGGATTCATTTGCATGCTAGGTTTCAAATTTTGCATTCACAAAAAGTGCATTTAGGTTACATTTTTGGCATCTAAAATCATTTAAATTTTTTGAAATTCTTCATTTTTAACTCAGGTTTGCATCATAAAACTCAGAAAACATCAAAATCACTCAATTTTTTTTGAAAATTCTAAAAAAAATCCATACTAGGACTCATTCACCACCTTGGGCGAATCAGTCCCTTTTCACCCCTGAAACTGCCTTTTACAGAACTAAAAACTCTTTTTTAACACTTCTTTTTGGTGCCATTACCTACCTATATTAGTTGGCTGAGTTTTTGTAACATGCATTTCCTTAGATCTCGCTTAAAATAGCTCATTTCATGCATTGTTTAATTTCCCATTTGTATTTCCAACATTCCATTTTTTAGATTATTGCATAATGTAATCAATAATTTACTTTGTTTTACATCTAAAAAATCATTGCATTGCACTTTATTTACTTTTTCATCCAGCATGTTTTCTTTCAAAAGATGTGGCTCTGATTTTGTTCAAAATGGATTACATAAATACAACATTCCCTCTTATGAGTTCAATTTTGATTACATGTTCAATGAGGCCTTTTAGAAATATAATCAAACCATTGACACACTCCTTAATATCAAATTTCCTATTGGTGTGAATGGTAGTGTAGAAAATCATAACAATCATACTTGTTCTTCTCCTGATACCTCTCCTATTAGTGAAGAAGGTATCTTAGTGAAGGAAGATACAAGCATTGAGGATCTTGATTGTCCATCTTCTCATTCACCTTTGGAAGATGTTAGACAACACGAACATGAGATCATAGAAATAATCCTAAATATCACCTTACCTAATCTCCACAACCATGACCATCAACATTGTCCTTCTCCTAATATCCCTCAATGTAAAGAGGATAGGATGGTGTTAGAAGATATCCATATTCAGAATCATCAAACCCTTGATCCTCCCTTACCTACTGCTCCTACCATTTGGGAAGATCTATTTGGTAAGCATGAAAATCATAGCTATCCTTCTCTTGATGCCTCCCCTACTTGTGATGAAGCTACTTTACAAACTTTAACCATGGATGAACATATTACAAGCTCTCCCACTAGGGTAGATAATATGGCACAAGAGAATGAGACCTTAGAGAAAAATGGCAATCAAATAGAGCCTTCCCCTAATCTCCCCACTCTTAATAAACACGAAAATCCAACCATTGATAATTCCCCTACTTGTGATGAAATCATTTTAGCAGAACCAACTCATGAATTTCAATGAAATTTGATTAGTAGTTCTCCTAAAAACTTTCCTTCTAGGGAGAATATCATGGTGCTAGAAAAAGACAACAATAACAATGTATCTTCCTTAGATAAAAATGTGATTCTCAATTTCCCTTTATTAGAGATATATATCAAACCAAGACCGCTGAGTTTATGAATGCACAAGTGTCCATTAGATCCCCCTTAATCAATGAGCCTCATACATACCTCATGGGATATCCTAAGAACCCTCTAATTCTCTACCCACCTTCACACAAACAACAAACTCAAAATCAAACTAAACTTGTCCTTTACCCTCCTAAGAATAATGTTTCACAACAACTGAGTCATAATAATGTTGCTCATACGTATAACACTTGAAACAATCTGCAACCACTGCAACCAACCTTGACACCCTTACTGTTACTTAATCCTATCCTACCTAACCCTTTCTTTCTAGGTCAAAAGGAGTATGATCTTGTCGAGCACATTAAGAATACTCCTGCTAATATATCATTGTGGGACCTTATTCAAGCCTTGCCTCACTATCACAACATGATCCAAACAACCTTACAACAAGTTCCTATCTCTTCTAATGTGCACCTAAATGACATAGCACCCATCCTTCATGGAATAAACAATGGTATTGTCTTCCACCAAAGTGAACTCCCCTCTTTGGATGTGAAAAAAAAAAATGATCAAGTTCATGATCATAGCACAATACCAACCAAAAGGGATAAAGATAACCTTTGTAGATACTAGTTCTTCCCTTAATGTGTGTAGTGTGAGCCTTTTGGATAGGCTTGGCATTGATCAATCAAACATTCAACTTGAATCTTTATCTATTCAAGTATTTGAAAATGTCGAAAAGAAACCACTCAGGGTAATCATTATACATCTTATAGTTGGAGCATGACCACATTGAATAAACCATTCCATGTTATAACTTATAAACTTTGATGTAATCTTATCCTAGGCAGACCGTGGATTCATGCAATGAATGGGGTGCCCTCTACACTTCATCAAAAAATGAAATACATCTACAACAATAAATTGTGCACACTTGATGTTGATACTGAGCCTTATAGTGTCTTACAACTTGAGAAAAACAAAGAAAATCCCTTTAAAACATCAACATCAACCACACAAGTGGAACCTATTCAACAAAAAGATAGACAAAAACATATTGAACAACTCACGATGCTATTAGAAGATGATTAGGGTTCCTTGGATTTCGAACATGAATTCATGGGCGAGTACAAAATCATCTATGTAAAGATTCAAATAACGGAAAAGAAACAACAATAATGTCAACACAAACTTTAGATGACCTTTCGAAAGCATCTGCCTCAACCACTTTAGACAAAGAAGCACATTACACAACAAACTTTGAAGAACTTAATCACGAACAACCACCCAATCCAAAATCAATGAAAAAGCTTTTACATGGATGTGGTTATGAACTAATGAAACAACTTGGATATAGTGGAAAAGGATGTGGTTCTCATGAACAAGGTATCCACAACCCTATATACCCTATCACACAACAAACCACTCATGGTCTTGGTTATTGTCCTTTGATAGAAATCACCAAGCCTTCACTCAACATCAACAATCTCACACGACATACACCTAAATCATCCTTAACAGTAGTCCATCTTGAACTCCTCAACACTAGTGGTCATGAACATCATCCTTTACACAATATGACAAAAACAACAAACCCTTTTCTTAATGTCAATGCCATCTCACAAGACACCAACAATTTGCATTCGATAGATTTTCTCTCCTCCTGTAAGAGTGAGAACAAAATCTCTTAATCTAAAGGGTCTTGCATAGGTATGACAACTAATACTAAGCAAGATGTATCTTTATCATCAACTACAAGACCACCCCCTACCATTGATCAAGAGGGTATCTTGTCGAGACTCCTCCAAGATCACTTAATTACCCTCCCTCCCAGAACTATTCAGAAATGCTATTACAAGACTTCCTTTTGCGCCTATCATAGAGTTCATGGTCACTTCACTAATGAATGTAAGGTTTTGAGTAGTAAAATCCAACATCTTAAGGATTTTGGTATGCTTCCCTCTGTGGGGGCACCTACTTCCTCTAATTAATACTGATTTTCACTCTAGCATGCATTTCATCAATCATTTCAGCTCACCCTTGTCTTGTAATAAGTGGGGGCATGAGGTTCTGTAGCCTTGTCCTTGTATGTCTCTTGTCATTGCCTCCTTTGACTAGTCATTAAATTTTCATGAACATATAAGAGCACGCTTGGGATGTCGATGACATGCCTTAAGTTTGCTCGCATGTGACATACTTCCCTTTTTCATGATGTAGCTTATCAAAAACATATGACTTGGCATAGGGCTTTCTGAGTAAGCTCTCATTTTTTTCTTCTTATACTTTAAAGCAATTGCTCACAGTACTGGTGTTCACAATTGCTTTAAAGTGGGGGGCATACATCACCACTCACATTTCATTGTGCGATTTCTTTATTCTTGTGATGCATCCTTTCCTTGGTGGAGTCATTGGGCTTGATTCCCTCCAAAAGCATGATACTTCTTTTGACACATCCTCTCTTGGAAACATTAAGCATGATGTTCCCTAAGATGAGACCTTGCACAAATTAAGAAAAATCCCTTTGAACATTCCTTACACTATCTTGTATTAACAATGTCTATGAGTGTCAAGTATACAAATTTTTTCCTACCTCATAGAGCTCAAAAATTATTTTCCTTTGTGGCGCTTTATTAAAGTTATTAGGAGGTATAACTTTGATATGGTCAAGCGAGAATCCCATTCCAAGGCATGAATTTTCCCCATAGCCACCTATGTGTTTGTGAGTACATACCAACCGAGCGTATGTTTCTCACCTTTTGGGATTTCTCACCTGATGAACAACCAAGAGTTTTGTCACCCCAGAGTGAGTATTCATTTTCTTTCTGGACAAACAACCTAGATTTGATCCATAACTAGTTGGACAAATGATTGAACCTTGATCCAGCTTTTCATTTTCATCTTTCTCTTCTTCCTAATTCTTGCCATTGTATGATTATGTATCTTGTTGGTTTGACTTAGGATCTTGGATCCCGGGGGCTTGATTTCCTTCCTAATCTTTGTCATTCTTCATCATCTACATTTGTACACTTGGATCTCTCATGGATGTCTACTTTAGTGTGAGTTTGAAGCAAGTTCATCCTCTCACTAAAGTGGGGGCTAAATGTGGTGTAGAAAAATGGACGCTTCTTGTTTGACATGGGAATAATTCATGATAAATTTGACTTAGTGAGGCCTTGATTTAGTGTTGTGAGGCATTGTATGCATCCACACTAGGTCTTGGACCCTTGAAAATGCATTTATCGATGTCTTGTGAAGGTGTTGTAAAGTGTTGTAAAAGACTTTCACGCTTTCTAGACTTAATGAACCCATCTGACCCCCTTAATTCAACATTATAAAATGTATTTAATTGCATTATCACATCAATCTAGAAGGCTTGTAAACTAAATTTAACTTTTACCTAGTGTTGTAATGTGTTTTACACATTCACATTGGTTCTTGTGCCTTTCTAAGCTATGTGGACCTCATTTTAGTGTTGTAAAGTGTATTTAATCACACTTTCAAATTGAATTTTGTGTCCCAAGCCCTAATTGACCTTCACTTCATCATTAATAGGCCCCTATTACCCCATATTGTGCATCTAGAGGCAATATTTGATGAAATATCTGACAAAGTCACCATATAAACCTTATTTCCTTACTTCCTAGCATCCTAGCTATCAAATGGGCCCCACTAGGACTAATTCGCCACCTGTGTCGAATGAGTCCCTTCCAGGTGGGATTGATTCACCCAAGGCGGAAAATGAGTCCCATTTGGACCATTTTTTAACTTTTGAGCGAGAAATTTTGGAATTTAAGTTTTGTTTTTCTTCATGTCGGCCTTAGGGATCCAATTTATGGGTTAATTAGTATAATTTCCTATAAAATCAACCTTCTAATCCCTAATTCACAATCTCTTAACTCATGCACAACTCATTCATCGTTTGTCTTCCACTTCAAGTCAAGCAAGTTAGGGTTTTTACATTCTAAGTCATCAAGATAGCTTCCAAAGATATTCAAGGGTAGAATCTTCCTCCATTGCTACATAAATTCAAGATCAAACATCATGGCAAGGTAATAACTCCATTGTTTCATGCTTCATTACATTCTTTCATCATTTTGGTTTAATCACCTAAAAAGGGGTTTGACCAAGGCAAAACCCCCATGCCCTAACATCCAACATTTCTCTTTCTTGTCTTGTGTATTTGTAGATTTAGACATCTTGGAGGTTTAGAAATCATTGAAGATCAAGTTGAATTTTTTTTCAAGTCATCTCTTCATTAGCTAGGTCAAAATATCAACAAAAAGTCACTTTCAAGAACAAAAATCAGACTTTCAGAGGCAAACACTTGTCAGGAACCAAAGAGCAGATCGGGGGCTTCAATTTCCACCTTTGGAGTTTCAAAAATTCAAAAGTGGACTGATTTTCCATGAGTGGTGAATGAGTCCCATTGCCAGGCCTAATTTTGGTTTTTTGCATTTTTGGATACCCATTTGTCTGAAACGAGCTTCGAAACAATTTCCCAGAGCTATGATTGATTCGCCTAGAATGGTGAATGAGTCCTAGTAGGCCAAAATTTTAGTATCAGCAGCATTCTATATGTCATTTCTAGTCTCCATCAAGATCTCAGGTGCACACTTTCAATTTCATCCATTTCTATTCAGTTTTGTTTACATTTCTAGGTGTTTTTCAATATCATAATGCGTTTTCAAACAAGTTGCATTTCAATAGTTTTTATTAGTTATTTTCATTTAGTTTATCTCATCTAGGCACATTTCGTTCATATTTCCATTATACTTGCATTCGTTTGAGTGAACCACCTAGGTTTTTGGCACATCTCTCTCCTTTTAGGTGAAAAACCCTAAGAGTGCAAGAGAAGTACATAGCCCCCAAAAATATATGGTTCAGTTTTCAAAAGATTTAGGGGGGAGCACACTCAAATTTTAGCTTTTCAAGATGTGTCCACTTTGAAAATTCATAAAATATTATATATTCATTACAAAATTAGCTGAAAGAATTGGGATAAACTACATGGTGTTAGCTAATTTTTCATAGTTCAGATTTTTGAAATTCTAAAAAAATGTTAATGAAAAAGGGAGGTCACAACAAACACTATACTATTTTTTTGAGAAAAGAAAGACCACTTTTTATGACCCCCCTTTTTGAAACCCTTAATCTTCATTATTTATTTTAAGAAAATAGTAGCTTAGAAATTATATTCAGAGCACTACAACTCTTTTTCTTGTTGCATATTCAAATTTTGAGTGTAACTATCTTCATTTTCTCATGAACATAAAATTTTGTTGATTTCAAAAAAAAAGTGACATCTCAAGAGCCATTTTTGTGTTACAACTTGGTGCACTTACCCTCTTCTACATTTTCTTTCTAATGACAATGTTCCTACCTCAAGCCCACATGCCCTCTTGGGTTGTTTTCTATGTTCTTTTTATCATGTCATTCTTGACCATTTTTCCTTCACTAAGGTCTATTGCTTTTCCTAACCCTTATCTAATGTTCAAAAACATAATTTGTTTGACCATTCAAACTATTTATAAAACCATCATTTGGTAAAATTTCAAAAATACATCACACTTTCAACCAAATTATTGTTAGTATTAAGGTGCCATCAACCTTGTAAATCCTATGTATTTAATCACTCCTAATATGTTTTTTGTAAATCATTCATAAGGGATGATGAATTAACCATTAGTAATAATTATTTTTACTATTAGAGTTTTAGTATTATAGATTCTACTTAAAATGTATTGATCTGGCCTTCTCCATTGGATGTGTTAAATCCATAAATATATTTTCACCATTTATGATATATGAATTCATTTTTCCTTCTTATGATGGGAATATAGGTTGGGTAGATAACAACTGATTATTAAGATGTAGATTTTATGACTCATAGGAGGAGCTAGTAATTACGTTAAAACCTAAATTTTTAATATTTGGTGCCTATTTTGTAAATTTACACTTGTAGCCCGATCCTCTATATCACTATGTAAAATTCTAAAATTTTCTTTTATTAAATATATTTGTTTCAGTTTATATCAATGTTATGTGTCTTGTGTGGTTTTAATTTTTGAATAGATGATAATTTTATATTCATTATTATAAAAATAAAAGAATACATTCTTCAACAAGTTTTATGAATCTAAATACAATGAGTTTGGTACATGGTATCCCTACACAACGGCACGTCTCTTGTATATTAAAGATCACATGTGGGAAGGTTTTTATTCTATAAAGTTATCATAATCTACAAGATTAATATATGGCTTTAAATGTTACAATAGGGTTTAAGGCATCCTGGGTAATTATCTATCAAAATTTCTAAAATACATATTAATTTATATAGTCACATTTCTTATGATACCTTCTAGGAAATAGGAGGAATCCCAATTATTCACCACTCAGGAATTAACTATTATACCCAATTCTTCTAAAAATTGATTCTATTAACAAAGATACATTGAAAATTATATTTTTTATTTCATTAAATTATTACATAGGGTGAAGGAGAGATCATCTAAAATTCCTCTATATATGCAACACAACTAATTTGAAACATTGGTAATAGGCTCAAATTTAATATTTTTTAGGGTCTAAAGAGATAAACACCCCATTAGAGATTTTTACTAAATCAACAACTAGGGACTATATTATTTTCATTTAGATGAGACTAAATATTTTAGAAGTGGATAAGTTCTTTGATTCTTGAATGAGGGAAATATCTAAGATTCCTAAAGAAATCTTTTGTTCTAGTAGCCAGTTTCTATTATGAGCATTTTTAGACCCTTACATGATGTGATAATCATGACAGTTTTTGACATTAATAGTGGTACATAATTTATTTTGGCTTATAACCTTAATATTTCAAAGTTTTATTGATCTCACTAAAGACACTCAACTTGTGATGATACACCTACTATTGATGAGATTTGGTTACAATTTGAGCCTTCTTCAACACCAATTTGTAAATAAGAGTAATTACTGCTCAAAATATGATTCTCTTATTTAGACTAATTTAACAATAATGTAAACCTCTTGAAAATATTGGACTCATGACATGTAGGCTAATTTAACAATAATGTAAACACTTTGCTAAAGTTGAATTATACTTTATTTTGGTAATATGGAAAAAATTTGGAGAATCTTGAACTAGAATGATCTACACAAAAAACCAGCGTGCAACAAAAGGTTCCTTACAACTTCATTAGTGTAACTTAAATTGATATTTATGGACATAACACTTTGGACCAATATGTTGTATGAAATCTCACCACAAACTTCTTGTTATATTATTTCCACTATGTTTCACCTTGGCCATTTCCATGTCATAGGGGGTGATTATTATTTCATACATTTGATGGAGTTTAATAGGTGAAGCCATTAGAATGCAAAAGATTTGGAATTTGGTGTTTTTTTTTTCAATTAGTACTTGTGGTGATTGACTAAATAGTAGTATGTGAAATTAAGAGAGTTTGATGGGCGACAACAATGATAAATTTCCTATTGAGATTATTTTGTAGGATGAGAAGTTGTACAATTGTGTCTATTTAAAATTATCAAGTATGCATTTAATATAACAATCATTTATTAGGTGTTTCAACAAAGAGTTGCCAGATTGCATAACTCAAACTATTAATGTGAGGACAAAAAGTTACAAGATTGCATAGTATAACATTTTAATATGTATTCTTTATTTGCAATAAATAGAATTGACTTATGTCATATTTGTACTTATATTTTGACTTCTATTGATTATACTTTTATATTAGATCATGAGTAGTTGTACACATTTTTGTATTTTAATGACATGTTAGATTAACCTATGATTAACACTTTTTCAAATATTTATTGATGTTTTATATTTGGTGAAATTGAAAGGTTTCTGAATGAGCCCATCAGAATTCAAGTTTGGCTGAGTGCAAGGCCTCGACATCATAAGAGATGAAGTCAAGAAGCAAACATATCACTTGTGCTCCTATATTGAATAACTCAATGAATTTGAGTTTCAAATAAAACCCTCTAATAATATAACTAAGTACCCTCACTACTATAGCTATTAGATCCTTCTCCCTTAATTGGCCCGACTTTTACTGATCACTAGTGATTATTACAACTGAAGAGAGAATATTCTAAGCAGGAGGTGTGAAGGAATTCATAGAAGATGCTTTGACTGGTCATAAATGCATAGAGTTGATGGGTCATTTGTGACAATATAATTCTATTCTACGTTTGGAAGAAAACTAGTGGAGCCGTAAAGAAAACGGTAAGTAGTTGTGGAGGAGACTATAAGTCATTGGAATTCCATCAGGAGACGGGTCTTTTGGGTGCAGGGATTCTTAGTCAATTTGGTTTGCATATTGGAGCACCTTAATATCCAATTACAAAACACTTTTTATCCATAAAGTACATAAATTGACAAATCATGTGATGCCACATCGACACACCAATAAAACATGACTTGGTGCACCACTATTGGTCTCACTTTTTTTTTTAGCCTTTTTGGATACCTCAACAAAAATCATGTTGATGTGGCATCATATTTTATGATGTGACCCTAAAATTAATTTTTTTAAGCAGGTGAGTTGCCAAACAAACTATTGTACAAAATTGGGACTGATTTAAAATTTCCATGTAGGATTTTGAGAAGCGCAAAGTTAGGGTGCTCCACTATAGGCCCCTCTCCCCTATATTGTGTTCAATCATCTAAATTTGTGGACATAATTAATTGAGATGGGAAACAACCATGTTACCATATTTTAGTCATTTGTGTGTACCCTATCCTTAATCAGATTTAATAGATTTACAATCCCTATGATTACACCAGGAAATGTGAAGAGGTTGTTCAATAATTAAAAAGTCTTGAAAAGTGCAAGAAATGTGAAGAGGATGTTCAATAATATTGTAATGGTAAAATATAATTTTAATTAATTATTATTTTTTGTTTATAATATTTTTATATATTCATATAGTTTTAAATGTTGAATTTTTGTGTATATTTGGGTGTGCATCTATTTTTACATATATTTAGTTCTATGTTGTCACTTATTTTTTTGTTTTTTGGTATGTGATACTAGTTCAATTGGATTATCTATCTAATTTTAATCATTAACCCAATCATAATCTATAATCACTCATATTAGACACTATCCAAACTAACTACCTAACTCAAGTCATGTCCATAGTTGCAAGTTCATCCTCTTAACCCTAATCTTGATTCACTTAATTGTAAAATGAAAATAATTTTTTTAGTAAACTAGCCTACTTTTAAACTTTGGTCCCTTGTTGATGATGCACAAATCTTTGCAATTTGGTGTTATGTTCATGTATAAAAATATATCAATTTGTATTTGTTTCAACACACACACACATTCGTCTTAGAGCACATGAAAAGACATGAACACATCTCTCAATATAAGGAAATTCAAGAATAATAATTCACATTAAATGTATACCATATACTCATGCTAGTGCATGTGAACCAACTAGCAATAATTATAGAACTCATGTGCATGTTTGAAGTGCATTGTCTATCAAGGAATTTTAAAATACTACCAACTTAATAGGAAAATCCTTAAGAGTGCAAAAGAGGTTATTATTGTCTATAAGTCTATTTTTATATCAATAGAGAAAAATCCTATAGATCTTCAAAGACCATGTTTGCAAATATAAAGTGCAGACACTCAAAAAAATATTTAATTAAATTAATACTTGTTATTTATTTAATTTAACCCACGTCTCTTATCCCATAATTTAATTAAACAAATATTTATTATTTATTTAATCAATTTCCCTATTACCTTTATCCACCACTTTTAATTAAATAAATCCACATTTATTTAATTAAATCTAGCCTTTACCCTTTATCCTCATCCCCTAACCTTTCTTTAGTTAATTAATCCTTGATTAATTAACTTTATCCCCATCCTAATCATTATTACCCCATTCTCCAACTTTTAACTCCACCCATGTTAATAAACCCTTGGTTTATTAACTCAACCCATCCTCATTAATAAATTAATCATTGATTAATTGATCTAACCATCATCTTAATCCTCATTATCATTATTTCCTAATTTTAAATTCCTACATCTCACCTACCCCCACTAACCTCTTAGACAAGCCACCCTATCTCTTACACAAATTTATTGTCTTTCATCCCAATGTGTGATCACACATGTGTGAGCACACCTCCCCATTTCACCACTTTCCATGTTGTGACACTTGTCACAAGGCTAATCAATATTCATTCCTTGATCTGAACCATATCTTTCTTTCAATCTCAACCCTCCATTAACCAATCAATCCTACCCATTGATTTCTCTCACCAAAATTCTATATAATAAGGCCTTGGCTCTCATTCTTTCAATACACATTCATCTCATCCTTATGCTATCAAAACATCCCTTCAATCTATCACTATCCTACCATCACCATGCTGAGATCTTGAGAAACCACATCCATCTCAATCATTAGAGAAAATATACAAGAAATGGGTGCTTCTTGTGAGCTCAATCCATGAAGAGGAGAAGACTATGAAGGTATAAATCTTATTTATGCATTTCTTCTATTTATCATCATATTCATCTTTCCCATCTTCATAAAGCAAGTTGCAACCACAAACTATATCTAGAACAACAAATTTGACCTAACACAAGATACAAAAGGACTTTCTAATTTTGATTCATATAAATGATTATCTAAGGAGTATCTAGATTTCAAGACACATGAATCTCATTATCTTCTTCAAATGAAACACATTTTTCAACCATAATATTAAGCTATCTCTCTTTATTTATTACTATTAATGGTATGATTGTATTTTGTATAATATTGCTTGATCCAATCCAATCCACTCCAACAACTTATTTAATTCATAAGGTTGGTTTTTGTTCGACTACTTCGTTTAATTAACCTAGATTAAATCCCTAAAAAGTTTTTTTTTTTCATTTCAATTTTGTTGAACTCAACAAACTTACCCAACCTTATAACCCTAATTAGGTTTTCTTATTTTTAATTTAATTCTAGTTATCTAAATCTCATTAACCCTTTTTTTTAAGTTTATATAGATATTTGTTTCTTCTTTCTAGCATTTGGTGATTAATTTTGTTTCTTATCCTTATGGCCATTGTACCCCCTTTTAACTTGACCTAGAATTTATATTTAAGTGTATTTTTAGATCTATTTTAGGACTAATATTTTGAGCCTTGATAGATTATACTCTTCTTTTATGACATTTTATTCTCTCTTCTAGGGTTGGGTAAGTGCACAAAGTTGTGACACAAAAAGGGGGTCTTAAGATGCCACATTTTTTTTAAATCAACGAAGTATGATGTTCAATGAGAAAATGAAGATAGTTACACTCAAAATTTGAAGATGCAACAAGAAAAAGAGTTGTAGTGGTCCAAATCTACTTTCTAAACTACTATTTTTTTTTGAAAATAGTGAAGCTTAAGGGTTTTAAAAAGGGGGAGCACACAAAGTACTCTTAATTTTTCAAAAAAATATAACATAGAGTTTGTTATGCTCCCCCTAAAATATTAACTTTGTTTTAAAATTTCAAAAATTGCTTAAGTGAGAAATTAGCTAACACCATGTAGTTTATGCTGGTTTTTTTTGCTAATTTTTTAATGAATATATTATTCCTTTACTAATTTTTGAAGTGGACACATCCTTAAAAATATAAATTTGAGCATGATCCCCCCTAAATTTTTTGAAATCTAATTGAAAATATATATTTTTTTCAATACATGTAGAATGGAGTCTAGTTTCTAAAAATGTAATTTGTTTCAAAATTTGATGAACGAGTAAAACACTATACCCAAAATAGTAGATGTTGGTTTTTGACAAAAAATGAACACACTAACAAAATAAATTAAAGATGAAAATCTTAACATAATCAAAATGTGAAAAACATTATATGGTTAGATAGCCAATAGAGAGATCTTAACGTCATCATGGAAGTTTTATAAATTTGTATTGAAACACATGCAAACTTGATATAGAGCACAACAAAAAATGTGTGATTTATTTAACCTTTTCAAAATACATGTCTTTGGCATGAAATGGTCATCCAACCCTTTGGGTTGGATTCCTAAGGAAAATACAACCCAAAGGATGGGTATTTCCCAATGCAATCCATTTGGTGAGTGCCAAATTTTACACTCACCAAATGAAAATATATCATTTTCCAAGCACAAAATGTAAATGCATTTTTACTAGAGCCAAATTTTGATTCATTTTATTTATCTCCCCCACTTTGATAAGGCTTAGTGTTTATTATTGATGATCATGGATAGTCTATATTTTACCTTTCACTCCCTCTTTGCCTCCATCCCTCTTTATTGATACTTTCATCTCTTCTCTCTCCCCTCCCTAGGTCTTTCCCACCCTCTCTCTCTCTACCTTACCTTCCATCCTTAACTCCATCTCTATCATTGTCTCCCTCTCTCTCCCTCTATTATTGTTTCTCACCCATCTCTATCTATTCTCTTGGTCACTACCTATTCTTCCCACCCTCTCTCTCTCCCCATCTCTAAGTCTCTCCCTCCTTCCCTCATTACCTCTCCCTCCTTGTCTCATTACCCACCTCTCTCCTCCCTCTATCTATCTCACCCCTATCTATCCTCCTATGTCTCTCACCACTCTCTCCCTAGGTTGTAGGTCTCCTACCTTTACATCTCTCCCCTCTCTACTTATTTCCCTCCCTCTCCACCTCTCTCCCTCCTTCCTTATCCCTCTTTCCCTCTTTGTGAAATTTTCTCTCATTTTCTTCTCTCTCCCCCTCACCTTTCTACCTCTCCTCGCTCTAGGTCTCTCAATCATTCCTTTTCTACCTCTCCATCTCTCCTTAGCCATTTCTTTCTCTTCATTCTTCTATATCTCTCCTCTCTAGGTAATAACCTCTCTATCTCCTCCTTCCCTATGTCTCTCACTCTATCCATGTCTACCTTATTTACTCCTCTATAGATACTTCCCTTTCTCTATCTCCCTATCTTCTCTCTCTCTCACCTCTCTCTCTCCCTCAACTCTATACCTCTCCCCTCTCTAGGTCTCTCAATCACTCCTTGTATGCCTCTCCATCCCTCAACCATATATTTATCTTCATTCTTCTCTCTCCCTCCCCTCTCTAGGTCATCACCACTCTATCTCCTCCTTCCCTATGTGTCTCACTCCCTCCATGTCTACATCTCCCTTAATCCCTTGTTAGTCCTCTACTGATACTTATCTTTCTCTCTCCCTCTCTTATCTCTCACCTCTCTATCCTTTCTCTAGGTCTCTACCAAGATCTATCTGTCTCTCTACCTTGCCTTACCTCCTTACCCACATCTATATCCTTGCCTCCCTACCTTTCCTCTCTCCCTATATTATTTTTTATTTCACATCTCTCTCCATTATCTTGATAACTACCTCTCCCTCCCACCCTCTCTCTCCCCATATCGATATCTCTCCCTCCTCCCCTCTTTAACTATCTACCTGTCCCTCCTTATCTAATTACACACCTCTCTCGCCCCTATATCTCTCTCCCCATATCTCTCCCCCTATGTCTCACACCCCTCTCTCCCTAGGTTGTAGGTTTCTCACCTCTATATCTCTCCCCTCTCTAGTTATTTCCCTCCCTCTTCACCTCTCTCCCTCCCTCCTTACCTCTCTTTCCTTCTTTGTGAACTTCTCGCTCTCCCCCTCATCTATCTACCTCTCCCCTTTATAGGTCTCTTAGTCACTCCTTGTCTACCTCTCCATCCATCCTTATCCATCTCTTTCTCTTTTTTCTTCTCTCTCTCCTCTTATCTCTTCCTCCCCTCTTGGGGTCATCACCTCTCTCTCTCCTCCTTACTTAGGTCTCTTACTCCCTCCATGTCTACCTCTCCCTCCATCCCTTGTTACTCCTCTACTGATACTTCCCTTTCTCTTGTTGGAATTCAAGGTATAAATTGGAGCAATATGAAATTATTAAAGTGATTACAAATTTTAAATTATGTTTACTGTAAAATGATTAAGTGATTGATAGTTGAAAAAATGAAAAAAATATACAATACCACAATTCATCAACAGAAGTGACACAAGATATATGTGGAGAAATCCTTGTGAGAAAAAACTCCACACCAAAGAGACCCAATGTTTGTATTAATCTTCAATGAAGTACATCAATACAACAATACTCTCTATAATCTCACACCACTTCATTACTTTGACAACCTACAAAGAACTCATACTAAACCACCATCTCAAGGCTCCAACATATAGAAGTTTGTGGGAGAGAATACCAAAAATGGTATCCCAAAACAACTAGAAAAACCATCTAAAACAATGCACACCCCTCCTTAGTGGAAAACCCATAAACATGGAATAAAATATTAAATTATCACATGGACTTCACATGGGTGCTTAACCCACAATCAATTAGAATTAGTCAAACTCGAGTGCTCCATAACTCTTTGAAAGCTCTGATGGCTACATGCATGAACATGCACCAATATGAAAACTTGGGTGCCCAACCATGCAAGAGCATGTAAAACATGCAAATAACATGCAAGGACATACACACTCAAGTGGTCTCAACCCAGAAAGTTGGATGACCAAGAGGAATATTCTCCCAAGATTCTTTGTAACTGCCACCATAATGGGTCCACCTCTTTGAATA
Source organism: Sequoia sempervirens (assembly GCA_007258455.2). Classification (NCBI taxonomy): domain Eukaryota; kingdom Viridiplantae; phylum Streptophyta; class Pinopsida; order Cupressales; family Cupressaceae; genus Sequoia; species Sequoia sempervirens. The sequence goes on along the minus strand of VDFB02193867.1, from coordinate 282,727,330 downwards.
TAATTAAATTTTGTCATAGAAAAATAAATAATAAAAAAATTTCCCCTCATGTCCCTTAGAACACTTTCCAAAGAACATGGAGACACATAAATCAACTTAGGATAGCAATTATAATGTCACCTATCCTAACATTCTCCCACTTGACATTATAGATTGCAATTACATCCATGAGATACAAATAAAATATATAATCAAGTACAGTGATCAAGGCCCATGGCCTTCCTACACTAAGAGTTCTTTGTGGTCACTAGCTTTGTGAGAGAATCTATAACATTATCCAAAGTGTCAAACTTCTTAATAAAAACCTTACCATTCTCAACCATTTCTCACATAAAGTGATACTGAACATCAACATGTTTAGTATGAGCATGTTACATAGGATTTTGGGCTAAACATATGGCACTCTGACTATCACATCCAATCCTCATTGTCTTGCAATCAAAACTAATTCCATTGCCAAGTATTTATAACCAAACCACCTCCTTAGAAGCATGTGTAACTACCATATATACTATACTTTAGTCATGGATAATTCAACTATAAGATATCTATTACTCATCCAACTCACTATACCTCTAAACAAAGTAAAAACATAGCCACTAGTGGACCTTTGATTGACCAAGTCACTTTCCTAATATGTATCAACAAAACCATGTATTTCCAATGAATTAATCATATCATTAGTACCATGATAAACTGAATAGTAATCTGAAGTACCATGCAAGTATCTAAAAACCCTCTTAATAAAAGTCCAATTCTCTCTACCAGGATTAGACATAAACTCGCTCAAAACTCCCACTGCTTGGGTTATATATGGTCTAGTGCAAAAAATTTCATACATTAAAATACTGACAACACTAGCATAAGGAACATTATATATCTCTTCAAAATCATCATTAGAATTAGGACACATGTCTAAACTCAACTTAGTACCAACTAGAAATGGAATATTTACTAGTTTACAGTCATGTATATTAAACCTCTCCAAAATGGTATCAACATACTTACTTTGAATTAACCAAAGCTTTTTGTGAACCCAATCTCTACTAATCTCCATCCCAAGAATATATTTTTAGCCTCCAAATCCTTCATATCAAATGTGCCAGAAAGTTGAGTCTTAAGCTCCTTAATCATCACCTTCCTATTACCCATAAACAACATGTCATCAACATACAAGACAATGATTAGAATCTGATCAATAACCTTAATATAAATACAATGATCCTCCTCACTTCTAAAAAGACCCAAATTTAATTCAAAGGAATCAAAATTTTGGTACCAAATCCCAAGGGTGACTGTTTCAAACCATATAAATATCTCTTTAAAACCTAAAAATCAAGTGTTATTTTCCTTTCACAACAAGATTGTTAGGTTGTCACATATAAATCTCTTCCTCAAGATCCCAATACAAGAAAGTTGTTTTAACGTCCATTTGCTCTATTTAAAAATAATAAGCAACAAAAATAGATAATATGAATATAATAGAAGTTAACTTAGCAAGAGGAGGGAAAATTTCACCAAAATCAACTCCCTCTCTCTAGGAGTAGCCCTTGGCCACCAATCTAGCCTTGTACTGCTCTAATCGACCATTTGCTCAAAATTTATTTTTATATATCCACTTGCATCGAATGAGCTTCCTTCCTTTGGGAGAACTCACAAGATCCTAGGTATCACAACTATTTAAAGCCATCACCTCCTCCTGTATGGCCTACATCCAAGATTCACTCTCTTCTAAAGAAATAGCCTCCATGTAGGATTTAGGTTCATTGTCAGTACTCAACAAAGAAAATGCACAATAGAAATTAGATGGGCTATACCTATCAACTAGATTCCATTTTCTTATGGATCTTCTCAAGGTAGGAGTAAGGGGCTCGTGTTGCTCTCCTTCTACATGCTCATTCTACACATCATTTAAACTCTATGAACCCTCTTCTTCTTCTCCATCCTCTAATCAATTTGGTTGTTCTTCCACATGTGCATCTTCTTGATTTTCAATATTTTTCTTGGGGTGATCTCACAATAGTGGTTTACACTTTTTGGGACATCTTGATTTTTGCTGAAATCACATATTTTTGGAAAATATAACGATTTAAGCCTTGCAAAGTTCCATTTAAAGGATTCCAATTGAAGAGGGTTTGATCAAACCACCTTAGATCAAACCCCCTTGGATAGAATCCCGCTAGTTTTAAACCATACCTATAACAGAGTCTCCTTTACACCTTTGATTTACCCTTTGGGGGATCAAATTAATTCATTTAATTTTATTTTTTTGTAAGTATGTACTCCTTATTATAAGCTTCCCAAAAAGTATAATTTTAAATATATTTAGTTTTATTAATTTATTTATTTTTTGTGAATGTAGGTTTTTCACCGAAAATCAAGCTCTTTGTTTTGCACATGTGGAAAAATAGTAGATTACCAAAAAAAAAAATGAAAAATATGTCTGTGCTAGATATTTATGTTCTTGATCCAACAAAAAAAATAAATTGAATTTTGATACATACAAAAAAAGTTATGTTGTATATGATTTGCCTATGTCTAAATTGTGATTGGTTTGACTTCAAAACATAATTAAGAAAAAAATATTCAATAAAAAACTATGAAACCAAATGAAAGTTATAGATATCATATTTACAAATCTAAATTTGAAAAAATTAGAATTTAATCCTTCATAGAAAAAAAATTATGTTGTATACGGTGAACATCACTCTTTAAAAATCGTGTTTACTATTAAAAACTAGTTTTTGAAGGAGATGAAAAAAGAAATGCAATTTGATTCCAATTTTTTTTTTTAAATATATTTAGAATCTATAGAAAAAATACATCACAAATCACTAGTTTGCATCATCTTCAAATTCCTCATGGTTTAGCAGCTATAGGTGCCAAAAAGTGAAGATTTAGTTAAAAAAATTAGTTCAATGTCTAGTTTGGACAAAAATTGTAAAACTAGTATTGTGGGATCAACCCTTGAAGTGTACTATTTTTGTATTATCTTTCTCCTTTAGTTGTTCTTCATCCGAGTAAGCTCTAAACTCCTTGGAAATCTCATCTTTAAAGAAAACCATTTTACATGTTAGTGGATTCCAAAGCTTATAGCCTCTTACATTGTCACCATAACCAACAAAGATACATTTATGTGCTTTTGGATCGAACTTAGAACACTTGAGGAACATGAAAAAAATCCTCACAACAAAAGACCCTTAAATTTGAAACAAAAGGATTTCTACCTATCCACACTTCATGAGGAGTTTTATCAACAAGAGTTAATCAAGGAGATATATTAACCAAATAACATGCAGTACTTAGAGCTTCTGCCTAAAAGCATCTATCAAGCTTAGCACCAATCAAAATTCTCCTAGCTCTTTCCATTTGAAACAATGGAAAATGGGGTTTTCTACTTATGGTTTAGGACATAGAACAACCCATTTCACAATTGTTCATTTGAGGGAAACCCTAGAGATCTCAATCTAAAGCATGCAAAGGAGAAAGAGATCTTGCAATAGGGTTGTCCTAGGGTTTGATTATAAACTAAAGATGGGTTCACCACCAAGCTAGAGCTTTCAATGACTAATGATATGCAATACCAAATTATGAAACTTAATGATATGCAAGAGTTAATTAAATGACCTAGAAATGCATATAAAATAGAATAGAAAGATGAGAGAGGAAAGGTGTACACCTAGAAACTTGAAGAAGACTAGATGAAGCTCTAAAATGATGAAAAAAACTAATTTTAATGTTGACTGGGACTCATATGCTAGACTAGGCTATTTAGTCCCAGGTTGGGATTTTTGGGCAGGAACATGTTTTTGGCAGTGTAAATTTTGGATCTGCAAAAATATGGAAATCAACCTATATTGGGACTCATACGCCAGAAGTGGCATATCAGTCCAGTTAGGGTTTTCTAAAAATTCAAATTTTGATTTTGATCTTTAATGTATGCTCTATCCTTTACACCTAATTTCTGGATCCAAAAATCTGATTTGCAATCTGTAGATGTCCTCCAGTGATCTCTAATGCAAGGTGACAACTTTGACAACTTTGAAAACTTTGACAACTTTCTCTAAACTTTCTCTTCAATATGTCTTCAACCTAGATATACAAATCACACACTAAAGAGAGGGAAAATGTTGTTTTGTTAGTGGAAATGGGTTTTCCTTGGTTAAACCCTGTTTTGGTAATCAAACTTTGAAATGAAATGAAATAGAAAAGGACAATGATGAATGAAAAAAATGCAATGTTGCAACTCACCAAACCCTAGCAATATAATGCTGCAAACATGTATGAGATGGCTCCAATGGATGTAGGTCTCGACTCTTACTTGAATGTGATAGATCTTGAATTGAATTCTAGCTTGAATCATGAAACCTTATGTCACAATTGTTGCTAAAAAAAAAACATGATGAATGATGACTTTGACATGATGTTTGATGCTTGAATAATGCCTTAAACACTTGATAATGTTATCACGGAATCTAGCAGCGCTCGTTCCACGGATAACCCCCCTACGAAACTTGTCCGTTTCCTAGGATTCGTGAAGTTCAAGTACGCATAACAGAGTGATTTTCAAGCCACCTCGAAATGCGTTCCCAAGTCTCGAATAGTCAATTCGAGCATTCCCCCTTGTTCGCCTTGCAAAAACCTTCGAAACAAGATCTTTCGCGACGTTTCACTGTTAGTACTTTGCAAAATACGGAAGATGCAGTAGCACTGAAAAAGTGCGCTCCTGCAGGGAAAATCCAAAAAAATTGGCTAAGTCTGGAAATGTAAGGGTGCTAAAATTTAGCGCCCCTACATGAAGTGAAAATTCCAAAAAAATGCAAGAGCGCTAAATTTTAGCGCCATTACATTTTTTCTCGACACTTAAACTTTTTTGAGCCTCTGGCACGTTTCTTCACAATTTCGTGTTTTTCGTCAATCGTGCCACTTTTCGTGCCTAAATTTATTGCACGACTTGAGTTAGGTTTTTAATTTTCATTTGCAAAGTTAAGTGAATGAATTCGCCACTTTTGTTGTTTATGTTTTATTTCTTTTGCATCTCCTCTTGCTGTGCGTTTGCCTTTCATCTGCAAAATCACGTTTTTTTGGAGATTCGCCGTTCCTCTCTTCAACAAGCTTCGCGTTTTTCCCTGGTAAGACTTTCATTTCGGCTTTGTATTGTCATTTGTATATGATCTATGTTCATACGCGTTTTGGTTTCTTCATTCACGTTTTTTATTTTCATTCATTTTTTGTTCTCTCTTTTCGCGTCCTCCTCCATTCGCATTTTCCTTCCCTTTATGCAATGGAACCTTCATTCATGGTTTTGAATACGTCTTTCTCCTCTGTGCGTGTTCATTTTGATGCTCATTCCTTCTTTTCTTTTCTATTCTCTAACCCTACGCATTCAAATCCTTTGCTACCCAAATGCGTAAGTGTTCTCCATTCCTGCGTTTCTTTCTATTCACTTACCTTAGTCATTCGCGTTTCTTCTCTCTTAACCCTACGCATTCTTCTCTTATTCTCTTCTATGGTCGATGTTCTGTGAAACTTGTATCTATTCCAATGTATTCATGTTGAAAGCTTTTTGTTTCTCTCTATATGCGTTTTGGTGAACGTTGAAAAGATCTATCATTGTGAAAGAGAATTCCCTTAATCTTTGGAGGCGTATGTAATAGGATGAAAGCAAGTTCAAGCTTTCATGATTCAAACAAATTTCCTTCTCCAAGCCCGAGCGCCATCGCCATTCCCTCTTGCATCTGCATCTCAAAATTTTCAAGAAAAAGCAGAGGCGCTGAATTTTAGCGCTAGGACATTTTTAAGAAGATGAGATTTTTCCCAACTCTGTAAGATGTAAGGGCGCTAAAATTTAGCGCCCTTGCATCAAAGTTATCTCTCCCAAAAGTTGAAGCGCTAATTTTGAGCGCCATGACATTTCAAATTCACCAAAAAATTACCTAACACTGAAAAGTGTAAGGGCGCTAAAATTTAGCGCCCTTACACCAAGAGCAATTTTCTCAGAATGTAAGGGCGCTGAATTTTAGCGCCCTTACACTTTTTTCTGAATTTTCCCAATTCCTTCCAAACGAACTTCATTTTTGACCAGTGCATCCCTGAGCTTCGTTTTTCCGCATTCGTGCATCATTTTGCGTGCCTCGCCATCCGCTCCATGATTTTCCATCCTTGTGCTCGTTTCACGCTTTCCCATGTTTCCTAACAATTGGTGTTTGTTCTGGCTAGATGGATTGCAGTCTACTCTCAGAGATTGTCAAGTCAAGAGTGCTCAGTGTTCCAGTTTCTTTTGATGATTGCTACGAAGCCTCCTTCTTCTTCGAAAGCAAAAAGCAAGATGAAGTACAAATATCAAGGCATCTATCCGCCGACTATGGTGCTTTCAAAAGTTGAAGAAATAAAGGATACAGAAGTTGGCCATCAAGACTTGGTTGACTTTGCAAAGTTGACAAAGACGAAGCCTCTCCCTGATTCAATGAGGGCAATCGTACACAGCAATCTCCACTTGGTGGCGATGTTCCCCACAGCTGCGCATAATACTGAATTTGTTCTCAAAATTGCGTCTCATTACATCCGAGAAAGCAGAAGTGTGATCGACTCTTCCGTGCATGAGATTCTAAGACTCGACCCCGATTTCTTTGACATCATCTTCAAGGTTCCTCATATGGACAAATATATTGACATTTCTATATCAAAAGCACAGGAGATTTTCAATGCTGATCCTAATAAAGCCAAACAGTTGATAAATACTCAGTGGCTCAAAAAGCCTAGATCGTCTGTTTCTAGATGGCCAAAAGGACTCCTGAGAAGTGACTTCAAAGATGACGTCAAGGATCTGATCACGTTTCTGAGCAGAGTGAAAGGTTTGCCGGAATCATCCACCTTTCACGATTGGATGTATGAATACATCAGGATCATAAGGAGGCAGAAGGTGCATATTGACTGGGGTAAACAAATCGGTGATGAGTTGCACGAACAGTTGATCAATGCTCCTTCTACATTGAAGTTCTACATGACTTCTTACCTGGTGTACGCAGCAGCTGTGATGAGACAATTCCCAGGTCTATCTACAAAGGGGAATCAAATGATGGTGCCTGTGTACAATATTTCTATTAGTTGGAGCTAAAGGAGAGCTTTCATCATTTCAGACGGGTCACTGATGCTTTCTTTGCGCCCTTACTCTTCAACTTTGATCTAGCCTTGGAAAGAAGAAGAGTGTCTGATGAGGCTTATAAGGTGGTAAGTAAAGTTGGATGCATTTTTCTCCAATTCCCAACGTTTACTTACTTGAGAGTAGGTTGTTACACCGGTTGTCCCTACATGCTACCACGTTATCCTTCGGATAAGTGGGTTCTCATGGAAACATGCAGACAGTTGATGTCAGTGCAAAAGAACGAAGAAGCAACCACAAGCGTGGATTCAAGTTCCCGACCATCGGCGGATATACTATCGGACGCATAAAGGCTAAGTCATCTATCTGAATGCAGATCATGACCATCAAAACCTACAGGTATAGGTTTGATTTTGACTACCAAGATGTCAGAAAGAAGTTGCAAAAGGGTCACCAACACAGGTACCATTTTGAAGACATCTGGGAAGATTGTAGAGATGAAGAAGCCATTCGCAAAATGGGCTATTGCAGATTGACAGTCCAACAAATCAGAGATCTTGGTATCGCTGACCTACCAGAGGATTTTGAGGATCTAGGCGATATCATGAATGCTGTCTATGATGAGCAAGGCGTTGCTAAGAGGCCGTTGCCTGCAATACAGTGGTCTAGGAAAGAGGTCACCAGCATGAGAGAAAGGCTGAGACCAATCCTAGCCAACACAGAAGAATGGTTACACAAACATGGTCATACAATGAAAAGTTTCAGGACAGACTCAGAAGGAGAAGAGTCCGAGGCAGAAGCACGCCAACAGCAAGAACTCCGCGACAAAAACAAATCAGCGGCCGTTCCCACTTCTTCACGGAGAGGCCCTAGGATCAAGTTCACTGTTGGCAAGAAAGATACCCAGGCTGTCCAAGAGACAGAGAAGCGGAATCTCATCCATCTCGCTCTAAGGGTAAAAATCCCATCTCAGAGGAGATAGATTCCGATGAAGAAGATACTTCAAGCGACCAATCCGCTGAAGATGAAGATTCAGCAGAAGCAGACTCCGATGCCGAAGAGGTTTCTGAAAGTGGGCAAGAGTCTGATGAAGATTCTGAAGAAGGATCTGAAGGTGACTTCGAAGGTGAGCCAGAATCAGAGAGACAAGAGGGTGATCGACAGGAACCCGAGCATGATGAAGAAATAACTGCTTCTCTTCCCGAGAACGTAGTTGAGGAAATCCACAGAACATCATCGCCCATGATTTCAAACATTCCTCATACCCCTCTTGAGTCAAGAACTCCTCCACCTCCCGTTCCCTCGTCACCTATTCCTACCACAAGCATTCCTGCAGCCGAGATATTCCCTATCCCTGCAGCATCAACCCAGCTTGATACTCCTTCAGTGACAAGCATCCATACGGTTGATATACTATCAAGCCCACCATCTTCCATTCCTAGCTTGTCTTTGCCAACATATGATATCACTTCTGAGAATGAATTCAATCATTTCATGAATGAGACAATGCGTGATCAGCTCAGTGTGTCAACTACAAGAGCGATGATGACAAACACTTCTCTAATTGTCACGATACCAATGGTGAGTTCAGATGTGACAATAACTTCAGAGGTGGCAATGGCGACTGACTTGACAGTAAATCCAGAAGTTCACACTTCTTTTCTTCCTCCTTGGCTAATATCTCAAGTGTCGAAGCGTAAAAAGCAAATGATTTCTCCAGAGGAGCTCGACCTTGAAGAGATAGTTCTTCCAAAGGCCAAAGGGAAGAAGAAGGCAAAAGTATACTCGAGGATGAATGTTGATAAGGCTGGCCATAAGTATGTTGAAATTGGCATACCACCGAATCAAGAAGGTGATGTCAATATGGAGGACTACACAGTAACAAAGGTCCAGCTTGGCAAGGTTACCAACGAAAGTGCAAAAGCCGATGCGCAAGTCACTTTGGATATCTTGGTAGGAAGGCTGGACAAAGTTGAGCAATCTCGTAACATGTACAAATAGAGGGCAGAGCATTATGCCACTGTTGTAAAGAGACTTGCCGGTTCTCCAAGCAATGCACAACCGCTGACAGTGGTAAGTATTGAAGACCCAGCTGTCAAGAAAGCTGAGAAATTCGCCTCCAAAGGCAGAGTGTTGTATGACTTTGTTGAAAAGATCATTGAACACGGATCTCAGATAATTTTGGCTGCGAGATGAGAAAACCACCATGTTGGCCAAGCTCACCACATAGCTTGATAAAGAAAAGAGCGTACTTTCCCAGGAGCGCAGAGACATGGAAAAATGCCTGTTGTCATGGTCGGAAATGAAACAGGTAAAGCTCAGCAAATTGGTGGAGGTTGGGGTAATTCCCGACAAAGAAAAGTTTGTAGAGGTAAAAGAATCACTAAAACACAGGATTCAAGTGGTTCAATCTCTCATTGAAGATCTTCACCAAGTACAGGAAGATGTCGACGGGCATTGCAACATTCTTGACAAAAGCATCAGAGAGTTGCCTGGTCAACTTCTTGAGGACAATCGTATCTTCCTACCGGCCACAGAAATATCCCTGATCTTCAAGGAAGCCATCACGAATTTGATTGATAGTTCAGACTTCTGGAAGCTTCGCTGAACATCATTTGTGATACAAGGCTCACATTGGACAACTGAAAGACGCATCTTGACAGGTGCAAAAGGTTCACTCATCTGCCATGAGATCGATCACGAGAATTCACACCATTGTGGATTACACCGTTGGTCGGATGAGAGAGTTCGTCTGGAGACTAGGAGGAAATTTGAAGACTTCGCCCAATGCAAAGGCGTGAAAGACCTCCTATTCTCCAGTGTTAGACATTTCCGGTGCATCCCTTTATGCATCTTGTAAATATTTCTTGACATTTTCGAATGTCATTTTGTAAATTGTAATTACACCAAGTTAAAAGATGTAATATTTTCAAAACAAATTACACTTTGACTTTGGTCAAAGTTAGGTGAGATTTCCTAAAATCGCTCACCTAACTCTCCCTGATTTTCTCAATCTCTTTCCTTCTTTTGCTCATCCCTCTTTCTATATAATGTGAGGGATTTTCATTGTAATATTATCTTTTAGTCTATTGCAACGAAGTGCTGCCCTTTTGTAAGCAAACTTGTGAAACTTTGCGTTCATATTTTGTGAATGAGATTCAATCAATAAAGAAAAGGATTGCAAGCCAGACTTTGCGTTGGATTCAATACTTTTGTAAGTTGATTTGATTTGGTAGTGATTAGTTCAAGGAATCTGAAAGACTCTAAGTGGTTGATGTAAACTTTGTGTTACATCTATTATTTAGATTGCATTGTTATTTTGTTTATCATTGGTTGAGTGATCTATAAGACTTTGCGCTTATAATCATTTATACTCTTGCATGTTCTTGTTGGATAATCTATAAGACTTTGTGCTTATAATTATTCATTCTCTTGGATACTTTGTCGAAGGATCTACAAGACTTTGTGCTTGTAATCGTTCGTGCCATTAATACTTTTGTTGGATGATCTACAAGACTTTGTGCTTGTAATCGTTCATGCTATTTGAAGAATTGTTGCGTCTAAGAAGACTTTGTGCTTCTAACGTAGCAAACGATACATCTACAGATCCAACATTGATAAAGCTACGGAACGACTTTGTGCCTTCGTGAGCTTTCCCTTTTCACTTTATTTTTGTTTGTTGTTAATTACTTCTGGTATCTCTACGCTTCACTTTGACGAGATAGAGATATTGGCATTACTGCTAGTTGTTCATTTCAATTATCAAGAATTTGGAACTTCCAACACGTGAAGCATTGTAAACATCTTCTCTGAAAAAAGAGAGAAGGATGAATGTAACACACCCCCCCCCACTCCGTGAATTTCGTGTACATTGTGTAATTACTTTTGTGATTTACTATTGTTTCTCTTAGCAGTAAGAAGGGTGCCTACCCTTTTCGAGAGGAGAGATTCATATCTCACATAGCTGTGGCTGAAGTCCAAGTTGTGTAATCTGTTGAGAGTTGATTACATAATTTTCACCCAACAGATAATTAGCCCTTTAATGCTCTTGAATTATTTTGTAAACACTTGTAAACTCTTGAGTGCTTCCTTGATCACAAATTTTCTATAATGCATGAATACTTAAAAGCTTGGGGTGAAAATGAGTGAAAGAAACTTGTATTTATACTTGTTTATGTCTAATTTCTTGAAATTGCAACACTACAAGCTGACATCAGATCTAAGAGAATAAAATCCCTCCATGAATTTGAGTTAAATTTAATTTTGGGCCACACGAGACTCATACTCCAGAAGTGGTGTATGAATCCCATTAGTCATAAATATGGGACACATTTTCAAAAATGCTTAGAATGATACAAAATGTAGATCAGGGCAAAAAACCTTAGGTGGGACTCATACACCCAAGGTGGCGTATGAGTCCCAGATCACCAAATCTAGGCCACACAACCTAAACACACCTGAATTATGATTGGATGTTGGTTCATGTCAGTATTATCCTCAAAAAGATGCATTAAACAAGGCTTGTGGATGCAAAATAAGGCCAATTAAGGCATAAAGAAGCCCAGTTATTTATGACAACCCTAGAAAAGTGTGAAAATGTGGAACAACACTTTACAACACCTTAAATAAGGTACAATTGGGTTCATTTAGCTCACAAGGGCCTAGGACCTAATGTGAATGTGTCAAACACATTACAACACTAATCAAGGCAACATTATGCTTAATTTAACAAGGAGAGCCCAAACAAGCAAGGAAAAGTAAAGGGATACTTATTTTTCGATGACACACCATCAAGGTTTGATTCATTCTTTTGTCTACCCCATTTTGTTGAGGAGTATAAGGAGTAGTATTTTTTTGAGCAATACTTGCATGCTTACAAAACTCATCAAATTCCCTAGAATAATAGTCACCACCATTATCAGATCTCAACACCCTTATCTTATAATATGTTTTCATCTCAACTAAGGCTTTAAATTCCTTAAACTTGGTGAGAACTTCAGATTTTGAATGCATAAAAGAAATCTAGGCGTATCTTGACACATCATCAATAAAAGTAACATAATATTGAGATTTACCAAAAGAGTCAACATCCACTGGTCCAAACAAATTCAAATGAATGATCTCTAATAATCTATTAGCTTTATTAGTCCCATTAGGAAATGATGATCTATTCTATTTACCAAACACACAATACTCACAAAATTCATTTTTACTAATAGAATAATTAGAAATAACATAAACCAACTTTTTATTCAAAATGGTCTTAATTTTTTTTCACTTATGTGACCCAATCTATGGTGCCAAAAAATACATGATTTTTTAGTGCCAATTACACTAGCAGAATTAAAAAAAAGTAGATGCATTAAGCCTAAAAAAAGTACCAATCCGAGATCCTTTAGCTATCACCAAACTCCCTCTTACCAACCTACAACCAGACTTATCAAATGTCACATGCATTCTAGAATAATTCAACTTGGACACTGTAAGTAAATTTATCACAAGTCTTGGAATATGTAAAACATGATCAAGGGTTTTAACCCTTCTGTCACTAAAATACAACTTTACCTTTCCCTCAACAATCTTATTTTTGTTGTTATCACTAAGGAAAAATTCTCCCCCATCATAAGTTGAATATGAAGTAAACCACTCCTTGTGAGGAGTCATGGTAGGAGCAACTTGAATCAATAAGCCAAGCATCATCACTAATAGTGTTAGAATAAATAAATAAAGCATCAGAATCACCATCTCCTGAGGACTTTTCCATGGAAGTATCTAAACTCTTTTTCTTGTTTCTACACTCCTTCACATGTCCTCTCTTACCACAATTACAACACTTTACTCTGCTCTTCCTGAGGATTTTAGAATGTCCTTTAGACTTGTCTCTCTTCTTGTCCCCTTTAGTTCCTCCTTTTTCTTTGGACCTTCCTCACACATGCAAAGTATCTTGGGAGCTTGCATTCATGGAATTTCTCCTCATTTCTTCTAAAAGGAGTATTGCAATGATACTATCCATCTTTAGTGAACTATACCACCACCACTTATGGAAATAATTATATTTTCCCAAGATTCAGGTAAAGAACAAAGCAACATTTAATACATTTATCTTCTTCTTCTATCTTAACATCTAGTGATGCAAGGGTATGTGCATGATCATGACAGGCCAAAAAGTGGCAATATGATGGGTATGTGTAGGGTATGTGTCTGATGACTTTTTCTTACCCAAAATTGATGAAATGAAAAGGGTTTTTAAAGGAGATTCTCAGCTTTCCACCAATATAAATTATGCTTTACTTTGAATTTAATAAATAATTAGTATTCATTTTCTATTTGAATTACAAATAAAATCTTGATTGATAGGCTGATTGAAAAGCATATATAGGTTTCAAATGGTATCACATTTTTTGAATCCAAAACATGCATCACATTCTATGCTTCGCATACTATAGGATTAAAAAAAAAATCATGAATTTTTGACCAAGTTAAGGTGGTGAGACATACGAGTTTTTATATTTTTTAAAAGTTGTAATAAAAAAATCATAATTAATTATTTACTTGGAAAAAATTACAAAAAAATATGCATCACATCCATACATAAGTCCTCTACTTATATCTAAAATCTTATAAAAAAATATTATCATTTTATTGTGGTTAGGGTGGTTAGACAAACTCCTACTTCTTATTTTTTCCCTGAAATTTAAGTACTACTGCATTGAAATTTCAAATTTTCAACAAATAGATTTAAAAAAAAAAAAAAAACCTAGTAGTTTAGAAACTACATTCAATTTTCTACAGATTCTATTCTTACATATTTTTGAAATAATATAGATAACTTATTCAAATTTTTACGTCAAGTTGCCTAGCTCTAATTTTTCTGAATTTTTTGCCACTTAAGGGCCTATTTTTTCCATGATGATCCTGCACATACCCACAAGCTGACTTATAATCATATTAAAATCATTTAAATGTTTTGTAGTAGAATCACCATCCTTCATTTTCAAAGAATACTTGAACATCTTTTGAGATACAACTTATTAGTAAGACTTTTAGTTTGGTAAATATCACCTATCCTCTTCCACAATTTGTATGTGGTAGTTTCTTCCCAAATATTGAAGAGGACAGAATCTGCAAGACACAACTAAATGGTTCCCCATTCCTTCTTGTCTATTTTCTTCCGATCTTCATCAAAAATTGATTCTGGTTTATTTTCATTCAAAACTACCAACCATTGATCTTTCTCTTCAAGGAGATCCTCTATCTTCGACTTCCACATCTCGTAGCCAGTGTCATTGAACTTCTCAATATCTAGATGAGAGGTATAGGCTCATATGGTTTACAATCTTCCTTACAAATCTGAAAAACCCACAATGCACAAGCTCTCACTACAACCAATAAACCTTCAACACTTAAAAGAAAGGCATCCCTTCCTTAAGAGAATTGTTAGATTTGATACCAAATGTTGGGAATCAAGGTATAACTTGCAGCAATATGAACTTATTAAAGTGATTGAAAATCTGAAATTATGTTTACAAGATTACCATAAATGATTAAGTGATTCATAGTTGCAACAATGAAAGAAAAATCTGCTATATCACAGGTCATCAAGACAAGTGGCACAAGATATAAATGGAGAAAACCTTGCAAGGAAAATATCCACACCCAAATAGATCTAATGTTTTTATTAATATTCAAAGAAGTACATCAATACAACAATCCTCTTTGTAATCTTATAGCACTTCATCACTTTGAGAACTTGCAAATAACTCATACTAAACAACCATCTCAAGGCTCCAATATATAGAAGTTTATGGGAGAGAATACCACAAATGGTATCCCAAAACAACATACAAAACCACCTGGAAAAATCATGCCCCCCTTAGTGGATAGCCCATAAAAATGGAATAAAATATTATATTATCACATGGCCTTGACATGGGTGCCTAACCTACAACAAATTAGAACTAGTCAAACCTAAGTGCCCCATAGCTCTCCAACATCTTTGATGGCTACATGCATAAAAATGCACCAATATGCAAACTTGGGAACCCAACCATGCAAGAGCATGCAAAACATTCAAGGACATGCATACTCAAGTGGTCCCAACCTAGAAATGTGGATGCCCAAGGAATATTCTCTTGGGATGTTTTGTAACTGACACCATAATGGGTCCACCTCTTTAAATGTAATTACAATTTTTCATAGGATAAATAATAAATATTTTTTCCCTCATGTCCCTTAGAACACTTTCCAAAGAATACAAAGACACATAAATCAACTTAGGATAGCAATTATAATGTCACCTATCCTAACATCTCTCTCCCTCTCTTCTCTCTCACCTCTCTCTCCCCTCTCTAGGTCCTTCCAACCCTCTCTCCCTCTCTACCTTTCATTCCCTCCTTACCCCATCTCTATCCTTTCCACCCTACCTCTCTCTTCTTCTCTCTCCCTCTGTTATTATTTCTCACCCATCTCTTTCTATTCTCTTGATCACTACCTCTTCATCCCACCATCTCTCTCTCCTCATCTCTAGGTCTATCCCTCCTTCCCTCTTTACCTATCTACCTCTCCCTCCTTTTCACATTATCCACATCTCTCCTCCATCTATCTATCTCACCTCTATCTCCCCCCTTATGTCTCACACCCCTCTCTCCCCCGGTTGTAGGTCTTTCACCTCTATATCACTCCCCTCTCTAGTTTCTTCCATCCTTCTCCACCTCTCTCCTTCCCTCCTCACCCCTCTTTCCCTCTTATTCAAATTATCTCTCCCATTTTCTTCTCTCTCCCCTCACCTCTCTACCCATCCCCTCTCTAGGTCTTAGTCACTCCTTTTATACCTCTCCATCCCTTCTTATAAATATCTTCCTCTTCATTCTTATCTTTCTCTTCTTCTCTCTCCCACCCCTTTCTAGGTCATCACTTCTCTATCTCCTCCTTCCAAAGGTCTCTCACTCCCTCCATTTCTACCTCTCCCTCCATCCCTTGTTACTCCTCTACTGATACTTTCCTTTCTCTCTCCCTCTTTTTTCTCCCTCTGTCCACTCTCTCTCCTCTCTAGATCTCTCCAACCCTCTTTCCCTCTCTACCTTGCCTTCCCTCACCCTCATTTCTATCCTTTTCTCCTTACCTCTCTCTTCTTCTATTTCCCTCTATTTTTGTTTCTCACCCATCTCTTTCCATTCTCTTGATCACTACCTCTCCCTCCCACCCTCTCTCCCCCCATCTCTAGGTCCCTCCCTCCTTCCCCCTTTACCTATCTACCTCTCCCTCCTTGTATCATTACACATATCTCTCCTCACTCTATCTCTCTCACCCCTATCTCTCTCCCTATCTCTCTCACCTCTATTTCCCCCCATCTCTAGTTGTTTCCCTCCCTCTTTACCCATCTTTCCCTCTTTGTGAACTTCTCTTTCATTTTATTCTCTCTTCCCCCCATCTCTCTACCTCTCCCCTCTATAGGTCTCTTAGCAACTACTTGTCTACCTCTCCATCCCTCCTTATCCATCTCTTTCTCTTTGTTCTTCTCTCTCTCTCCTATTCTCTCTCCCCCTTCTCTAGGTCATAACCTCTCTATCTCCTTCATTGTCTCTCACTCCCTCCATGTATACCTCTCCCTCCATCTCTTGTTACTCTATAAATAATTCCATTTCTCTCTCCCTATATTATCTCTCACCTCTCTCTCCCCTCTCTAGGTCTCTCACACCCTCTCTTATTCTCTCCCTCTCTACGTTTCCTTCCCTCCTTGCCTCCTTACCTATATCTTCTCTCTCCCTCTATTATTGTTTCTTACTAATATCTCTTCATTCTCTTGATCAATGCATTTCCCTCCCACCCTCTCTCTCTCCCTACTTCCCTCTTTACCTATCTACCTCTCCCTCCTTGTCTCATTACCCACCTCTATTTCTACCCCTATATCTTTCACCTCTCTCTTCCTAGGTTGTAGGGTTGAGGGATAGTATTTAAGGTTTAGGGCATAGGGAAAAGTGCATACGGTATAGGGATTGGGTTTGAGGATATTGGGTATAGGTTCAAGGGTATTGGGTTTACGATTGAGGGTATAAGATGTTTATTTAGGGCTAAGGGTTTAGGGTATAGGATTTATGGTATGAGGTTAAGTGTATAAGGTTTAAGTATAGGATCAAGAGGGTTGAGGCATAGTATTCAAGGTTGAGGATACATGGTTAATTGTATAGGGTATAGGGCTTAGGGTTGAGGATATTGGGTAAAGTGTTGTGGGAGTAAAATGGAGTTATGAAGAGGAAGATTGGTGGAGTGTTATATAAATTAAGATGGTTATGAAGGTGCATGGTTTAAGGATGTAGTCATTGATATTGCACCTCTCAAATCATGTGATGGATGTCGAATTATCAGCATCCAATATGAGGCATTTTGAGGTCTAGAAGATAGTCAACCCTCAAGAGAAAGTTTGTATCATAATCATTTTAGGGCAACAATGTTGGTGCAAATATAAAGTCTTGTACCTAGTAATATATCTTGTTAGGGAGTTTTTGTGTAGTAAAATGTATACCTTTGCACTTGCACATTTGTTTGGGCCTGCCTTTCTTTATTTATACTCATTTATGTCTTAATTGGTCCTATTTTGCATCGACAAGCCCTATGAACTATATATTTTTATGGAAAATCCTGATAAGCATCAAAAGATAAATGATCATTTAATGTTTATGTTTATGTGTCCCTGATTTGTGGATTGGGACTAAAATTCCACCTAGGGCGTGTAATTCCTCCATGAGTCTTGGGACCTTGATTTTGAAACCACCAAAATAGGCCCCTTTTTGGAGTTTGTGCCCCAAAATTTGAGCCTTGGGACTAAGACATCACCAAGGAAATTTTTGTCCTCCTTGGCTTATTTTCAGGACTTAATTTCAAATTCTTACGAGATTTATCCTCCTTTAATTAATGCTCTCATATGTCAGCTTGGAGTGGTGTAATTTCAGGATATTAAGCATGAATAAGTATAAATACAAGGTCCCTCCACTCATTTTCATAACAAGTATTCAAGTATTCATTTCTAAGGAAAGTTTATGCATTCAAGAGAAATTCATCAAGCATTTAAAGCCATCATCAAGATTCAAGCATCATGTCAAGGGTTTAGTGCATTCATTCATGTTGTTGAGCCAAGATTGTGGGTGTAGCATTTAAGATCTATTTGTAACCATTTCTCATATCATATTCAAGGATTAAAGATCTACATTCTTCATGGCCACTACATGGTAGATTGTAGATTTTCTTCACAAGACATCATACAAGATCTAGGTTGAAGACTCGAAGATCCTTTAAGGTGCAAAGTTGTAAAAGTTGAAAAGTTGCATTTCCAAAGTTGTCATCTTCACAAAAAATCACCTACAGGAAAAATCTAGAAGTTTCAAGACCTTGGATTTGGGGAGAAGCAAGTGCACGCATCAACCCTCAAGGCCACATTTAGAGACTTCAAAAATTCAGAATGAGACTAATATTCCACCTTGGGTGTCTTAGTCCTCCATAGGGTATTTTTTAGAGATTCTTTAGGATTCTATTCTAACATTTGAAGACTTTATATTTTCCCCAAAAAATAGCAGTGGGACTAATACACCATTTTGGGCATCTTAGTCCTCCACAACACTTTTTGGCAACTTCTTTACATTTCTAGAATCCTCATAACATCTTCAAACTTCTTAGGTACACATACCCTAACTTTGTGTAGCTTAATTTCATCATTTGCACTCTTTATTTAGCTTACATTTCTAGTTTTAGGTCTTTTTGCATATCACATTGTGTTTTCAAACATTTGTCTTTTCCAAGCATTTGCTTGGTGGTGAACCCTTTAGAACTCATAGAAAAATTCCTAGGACCTTCCTAATTGTGAATTGACTCACCTTGTGAGGTTGTTAGTCAATCCAATTATGACCCTTAGGAGAATATTGAATGATTGGATAGGAAAGTGTGATATCTTTCAAGGTATCCATTTCCCAATTCATCATTTTGGTGAACCCAACTCTTTTGAACATTCATTTTCTGATTTGGAGTCCATTCATGTCTAGATCTAGATTGCATTCATTCTTGCATTGGATTTTGCATTAGTGAAATTGCATCTAGGGTTTCTCATATTTAGTGAAAGTGTATTTAGGGTTTCTCATATTTGCATTATTAAAAGTGCATATAGGTTGCATCTTTACTTTATTGTATCATTTCATTTCATTGAAAAAACTGAAAAGTGCACTGTTCATCATCCTAATTGCATTTAGGAACATTTTTATTACATTCAAAATTGAAAAAATTACATTCACTTTTTCATTTGGACGATTTCTTGTCACTAGTTACTTTTTCTTGCATTCATTTGCACAATTTTTTGTTTCCAAACATTAGGTCCCTAGGTAGGAAACCTGGGAACACTATTATCAACCCAAAATTGCCTAATTTTCTACAAAAAAACCTACTAGGACAAAAATTCCCTTGGTAGCATCTTAGTCTCTCTCTAGTTTTCTATTGCAGTACCTTGTCTGAGTGATTTTCTATCTATTTCAGCTTTTGAAACCTTCAAATTTCATCAGGAGGAGTAAGACGCCCTCCTTGGCATCTTAGTCCCCATGGAATTTTAGATTGCAGTTTTCAGGATTTGAATCAACATTTTTATGCTTCTGTTTGCTGGCATTGGTTATATATTTCAGTGGATTGACTTTATGTTTCATGCATTTTAGTACTAAATCTAGCTTAAATTTGTCCATTTCATGCATTGCTTAATTTAAAATTTGCATTCACAATATCTCATTTTAAGATCATTGCATAGTGTAATCAGTAAATTGCCTTGTTTGAAATCTGAAAATTGCATTTCATCCTAGGTCTTTACATTGCATTTTAAGTTTGCATAGCTTCTATTACATTATAGTCATTAGAAATAACACTATTTACATTCATGGAAATTATGGATAGCATTATTTTTTTGCAATTTTTAATTTCAACATTAGTTCCTAGTTCACTTAGATCAGATTCATTAGAAAACGAAAACAAAAATCTAAAAACATCCAAAGAAACAATTCAAAAAATGCTTACATTTAGAAAAAAGCATATCATCTAGGCCCTTTAGTAGTGATGACTTAGACATGTTAGATGAAGCCCTTAAGGACTTACTCTCACTAGGATCATCCACTAAAGGTTTGATACAAGAGGATGAAAGCATTGACAATCATGGCAATCATAATTGTTCTTCTCTTGATACCTCTCCTATTAGTGATAAAGGTATCTCGGTGATAGGAGACACAATCATTGAAGATCATGAAAGTCTTGTGTGTCTTCCTCCTCCTCCCCCCCTTGGAATGACACTATGAAACACAAAACTAAGATCATAGCCACTGCTCCCTACACCTCCCCTACTTGTGAAAATTCTTTATTAAATAAGGATACAATCGTGAATGATCATGAAAAACACATTTGTGTGGGGGATATGTCGATATTTGAGATCTATGAAAATATTACCTCTCCTACTCACAAATAAATTATAGGACATTAGGATGTAAATGTAGATAATCATGACAATCAAACCTTTTGTTATCCTAATATCTTCTCTATACATGTAGAAGATAGTTTAGCGTTAGAAGATATCCTTATTGAGACTCATGAGAATCTTATTCCTCCCTTTCTTGATACCCCTACCATTTGGGAAGATCTATTTGAACAAAAAATATCAATCATTAGTAACCATGAAACTCCTAGTTATCCTTCTCTTGATGCCTCTCCTATGAGTGATGAAGCTACTTTATCAAATCAAACCATGAAATGTGATGAAATTATTGTTTGTCACTTTCCTAAAAGCTCTCCTAC
>VDFB02193867.1:282618207-282706319 GCA_007258455.2 Sequoia sempervirens | reverse complement strand
TAAGTTTATATTTAGGAGTAATAAGAATATATGGATAAATAAGGGTATAATTGGTGTTATAAGGTGTTTGTCAAATTATTTATTTTCCCATCTACCATCATGTCCACATTCTACAATGATGGCATATTGTCTCTGCAAATTCATGTAAGCCCAATAGACTAGGCTTAATTAATATTTGAAGGTTGAGAAAATATAAACCTCTACTCATACAATTTTATAGCCGATACATATTATTCAAAAAAAAACTTAATATGTTACAAGATCAATTAGGAAACACAAATAAAAAAGATGATGAGCAATATGTACCTTCTTTTAGCATTTAGAAAAAGTAAGAAAGTAAAACCAATATTCCATTGAAGAAAGGTGTTGTGTCTTCCCTTATGTTGGAAAGGAAAAATATTGTGTCTAAGCCTATGGCCAAAAAATTCCATCTTGACCAAAGATGTAAAATTAGAAAACCATTGTGAGGGCTTGGGAATAATATAAAATAAATAGGGGAAAATATGGTCTTGGATACAAGGGTTTCATTGGGTCTTATGTCCCAAAATATTCTAAACCCATAAAATTTGTATTAGGGGGACATATGAATAAATGTCATGTTGAGTCTACATCTGTTGATGATTCTTGTGACATTCAAAAATCTAGGCAACTAAAAATAATATGTACTAAGTTAAATAATGTTTATATTTTTTCTCATTATGGACATCAAGGTAATATTTCTAGTAATTTCTTTGATCTACACCCATTTTCTTCATGTGGTCAACATACTCATGATTCCTTTCATTATTTTCAAAAGAAAGTGCAAAAACCTATGGTATGCGTTGCTGATCTATTGTTTGAACTAGTCCCAAGGAAAACATCAAATGCATCTTTAGATATTGTAGTTGTGACACCTATGATAGAGATTGAGCCAAATACTCCAAATAAGGTTATGTTTAGTGTTGTTGAAACTACTATTGGTGATGACAAAAATGGTTTTTTTGATAATTAAAGCAACAAAATAATGTGTGTTGGTCCATATACAGAGAGATTGAAGGTTAAAAACCAAGTTCATATACCATAGACAACACATTATAAATTCTTTAACAAATATTTAAAAAGTATAAAATAATGAAAAGTAAGGAGACACTGGAACCAAGGAAAAAAAGAAACATGGGCCTAGCCAAGGATTTGGCCCCAATCTTTAGTGAGAAACTTGAAAATATCCTTGTGGCTATCATCCTTTTCACTAGAATTTTTTAGTTTCTTATCTTGCAGCATAGATAGAGTAGTGCCTGACCTATTCATAACCTTAGAACTAAACTTGGATAGGCTTACCATTTTTTTCTCAAGTTCCAACACCTTTCTTTTAAGCTCTACAAGATCCTTAGCCTTAGTGGCACAATGGAAGAAATTATGAGTCTTACCTAGCAACTCCAAAGTGGCAGTGCCAGTGTTAACCATGTGCTTGGAATGGCTCCCACTAGTGTTCTTAGAAATTTTTGAATTAGACTCATCATCCTCCTTGTCACTAGAAAATCTCACCTCCTTCTCAAGAGCATCCTGCATCACCTCTTTTTCAAAAAACTTTGGTTAGCCCTCTAGACGGTTGGATATTCTAAGCTGTGAGCTGCTAACCTCCTTCACATCCTCAACCCTATGCTCCTCCACATTGATAGTATCATCATTTACCTCCTTAAGCAATACCTGCTTTGAGGAATTATTCTATTTTTTGGTTGGGGATTTTTTGAGGTCCCACCTAGCCTCTTTTTCCTAAGCCATGAGTAGGGGGATATTCTTGTGGTCACAAAGACCTTGAGCCACTTGAGATTGAAAAAAATTATACATTTTTGGTGAAGGTTTATCCCTAGTGAGGTTAGGAGGTATGGTGGGTAAGGGGTATCAATTATGGCAGAGGGTTCACCCATATTCATAGCCAGGGGGAGGTATAAGTAAAGTCAAGTTGCTTAATATTTTTCCTTTTGTTTTCCCTTGTGGAGACAAAGTTGTCACCACCTTGGGGGAATCAAGGGGGATTTCCTCAATCAAAACAACCTTAATTTGATTAGGTGGGAATATGGCAAGGTGAAAGTTATAAAGGTATAGAATTATTCCTTGATGTAGGCAAATGGGGGATTTTTTTAGGTCATTTTTTATTTAAGTCCAAAGCTTCCTTAATGGAGCTCTCCAAAGGGGTTATAATGTAGAAACATAAGCTTATTAGATGATTGTGGAAAAAATGGTTGAGGAGGGAAAAGTGGTAGAAATAGCAACATTTGTACCTACCCTCCAATGTGAAAATATTCATTAGCATAAGACATACCTTTTCACATGGTAGTAGTAGTTTTTCCCTATCAAAGCCACTATGCAGTTTGGTGGGATTTTTACCATCCTTGAAAAAAGAGCCAAAATTTTAATGTCCACCACTTTACTATGTTTTTTCCATATTTTCCCTTTCATTTTTGGGTATGTGCAGGATCATGATGGGCCAAAAAGTGGTGATATGATGAATTATGTAGGCTTCTAATTTTACCGTTGATGAAATGAAAAGGGTTTTTAAAAGGATATTCTCATCTTTCCACCAATATAAATTATGCTTTACTTTGAATTTAATAAATTATTATTATTCTTTTTCTATTTAAATTATGACAAAAGTCATGATTTATAGGCTAATTGAAAACAATCTATAGCTTTCAAACGGTATCACATTTTTTGAATCACGAAACATGTGCCACATTCTATCGCCACTTTATAGGATCTAAAAATGAATTTCATGAAGTTTGAAATAGGAGTTAAGATTGGTCCCGGACACTCTGAGAGTTTTATATTTTTTAAAAGTTGTAATAAAAAATTCATAATTAATTATTTACTTGGAAAAAATTACAAAAAAGTATGCATCACAGCAGGGACATGAGTCCCTCTACTTATATCTAAAATATTTATATTTTTATCATTTTGTAGTTAGGGTGGTGGAACGGGCCTTCACTTCTTATTTTTCCCTAAATTTAAAGTACTATTGCATTGAAATTTCAAATTACTATAAATAGATTTAAAAAAAAAAAAAACCCATATTAGTTTAAAACTAAATTAAAATTTGCTATAAGATTCTATTGCTTTACATATTTTTTTACGAAATAATGTGAATAACTTATTCAGAGTACGTGGGGTTTTAACTTTTATTTTTCTAAATTTTTCTCTACTTAAGGGCCTATTTTTTCCATGATGATCCTGCACATACCCTTTTATACCTATTGCTTGTGCAATAATATCTTCATCCACCTCGAAGGAAAATTTTCCAACTTTCACTTTTCTCAAGTCCCAAGAGTGGGAAAATTGAATGGATAGGCTCTTGTCATGTCCATTAAGGTACTCCAAAATGGAGTGACCCCTCCACAACAAATGTGCCAAATGGTGGAATTAGTAGAGAAAATTAGACAACCTCCTTGAAAACTCACACAAAAACTAGAGAGCCAAACAAAGACAATTAGGGCAAGTATGAGAAGATAAAAAATTAAACTCCATGCCAAAGTAATAATGATAATTATATAGCCCCTTTCAAGAGTAATACTAATTATTACTTAGCACCCTCTAATTAATAACCCGATCATGTCTCATATAGTCAACAATATAAAACCTTGTGTTGACTATCACAATCACAATAATAGTTAGACTCAAGTTATTATGGGAAGGATGGAAGGTGATCATACAAATCCTGTCAAGGATCCAAAGAGTATATTGGGTATGTGCAGTATCATGATGGGCCAAAAAGTGGTAATATGATGGGTATGTGGTTGACGACTATTTTTTTTACCCAAATTTGATGAAACAAAAAGGGTTTTTAAAGGAGATTCTCAGATTTCTAGCAATATAAATTATTCTTTACTTTGAATTTAATAATTAATTATTATTCATTTTCTATTTGAATTATGACTAAAGTCTTGATTGATAGGCTGAGTGAAAAACATCTAGAGCTTTCAAACGATATCACATTTTTTGAATCCAAAACATGTGTCACATTCTATGCTTCATATACTATAGGATTAAAAAATAAAAATTGAATTTCATGATGTTTTGACCAAGTTAAGGTGGTCAGACATACGAGTTTTTATATTTTTTAAATTTGTAATAAAAAATCATAATTAATTATTTACTTGGAAAAAAATTACAAAAAAAATGCATCACATCAGGACATGACTCATCTACTTATACCTAAAATATTATAAAAAAATATTATCAATTAATTGTGGTTAGGGTGGTCAGACAGACACCTACTTCTTATTTTTTCCTTGAAATTTAAGTACTGCTGCATTCAAATTTCAAATTTTCACCAAATAGATTTTTTATTTTTTTTAAACAAACCTATTAGTTTAGAAGCTACATTCAATTTGCTACAGATTCTATTCTTACATATTTTTGAAATAATATAGATAACTTATTCAAATTTTTAAGTCAAGTTTCCTAACTCTGATTTTTCTAAATTTTTTGCCACTTAAGGGCCTATTTTTTCCATGATGATCCTGCACATACCCTACTCATCATAATGACAACACATAACCAAATTGTGACATGACACTACCACCTTTTTAGACACCATATGATCAGGCCAAATGTAGAGAAGCCATGCCAACAGTATGGACCACCATGCCACTCTCCAAACCCATTTAGGACATGGCCCCAATACCTTATATAGAGTCAACATCCACATCAACATACAATATTACAGAGATAGGTCATTCTCATATTTCAAAATAAACAAAAAGAAATTTGAAATTTCTCACTTCAAAATATATCCCAAAACTCAAAAATTAAGCATGAGGATAGGGTTCTAGTCCTTCAAACCAAAATCATCATTAAATGTCATTATCAGAGGCTAAGTAATTCCACTTTGAGGTAAGGAGTTTTATAACATAATGAAGGAAACATGAGAAATTTCTCCAACACCTTAAGGACACTTGATCCATCCCTAAACGTACCATAACATCTACAACCATATTGCCTCTTAATAGATATGTTTGATTTCAAACTTTTCAAAGCCATAAAGTATTTTTTATATGTCCTTTATAATATCCTCCAACACCTAGCTAGGGTGAACAAAACCTTTCACCACATAAATAACCAATTTTGGGTCCCCTCAATGAGAAGATTCTTGGTACCAATAGCAAGAGCAATTCTAAGGCCCCATAACAAATCCATACCCCCCACCTAGTTTTTAGTGTTAACACAAAAGTCCCTAGTATAACCTTCCATAACTACCCTCGAAGGGTATCTCAACATTCCACCCTTGCTATCCATGTCAAGGTTTCCATTGGAAAGACCATAAAAATTATGTTTACTCCAACCAATCTAGGGTGGAGCCCATTTAATATGTAGCCTAGCCATCTTCTTTGTAATTTCAAAAATGTATAATGATTTAGGTAAGTCCCATTGAGTAGCAATTTTAGATTCTATAGGGAGAGAAGGGAAATCCAGAAAATTCCAATGACAAATCGAGATATTATCTAAGAGGATCTTACAAAAATTGAGAAGACCTCTTTATGACTTCTTCTCAAGTATCTTAAGATTTGATTGTTTATTTCCTTCCAGAAGCTCCAACAAAGGTATACAAGTATCTTCTTCTATAATTATTTTATAAGGGGATGAGCGAGTGGAATAACCCATTCCTCCATGAGGTCATACAGTTCTTTATTCATAGGCCAACAAATTTGAAGCTTCTACAACACAAATCCCCAAACTTTTTGAGAAAAGGGACAATGTATGAGAATGTGCAGGATTTTTTCCTCATCCATATTGTAGAGGAAACATATATTCGATAACTGGAAGCCACACTTGATGAGGTTTTCCTGCATTAAGATTATATTGTGCATGGCTATCCACCAGAAAAAAGTTGATTTTAGGAAGGACTTTTTTGTTCCAAACTTTCATCTAGATAGCATAATTGTCATCCTTTAATAGCAGATTGTAAGTTGACAAAAAAATTTCCCTTAGGAGTTTTGGCCCAAAAGAAATGATCCACTCTACGAAATATGGGGAATATAACCATACAAAGATCATTTTGGAGAAGTAAAGCACTTTGGTGGAGATGGTATTGGTCTTGGAAAAAAAATTGATGGATTTTCCAAGAATTGTCATGCAAAAGGTAATCAGAAACCAAGGGGCCAAAGGAGCCTTAGCAAGGATTTTAAGTTCTTTAAAAAGAAGGGTGGGCTCTAAGTTGTTGGTCAAACAACTAGTAGTCCTCCCAAAAATGGATTTAAGGAGACCATTCCCAATCTTCTAGTTAAGGCCCAAAGAGATTGAACTATAGGTTTTAAGGATATTATTCCAAACCTAAAAGCCTCCAAGAAAACTATTTTTCAGAAAGCACACTATGGAATCTTAAATGGTTGAGATATTTTGCACTTATAATATTACACCAATCCTTGTTGTTTAGAATAAGTTCCCAACCAACCTTCACCATTAGAGCTTTAATTAGGTGGGTTATTTTCCTAATACCAAGACCTCATTCCACTTTTGGGAGGTAGACTTTATCCCAACTGACTAAAGCCATTTTTTTTCTTTCCTTAGTATCCAACCATAGAAAAATTCCTTTGAATTTTCTCCAAATTATCCAAAATATAGAATGAGATTTCAAAGAGAGTTAGAAAGTACACCAATATTCCCTAAAGATATGCAACAATAAGTTGTAGCTTACCAACATTACTCAATATTTTACCTCTCTAGCTAGCTAGTATTTTTTGCATACATTCCAAAATAGAGTTCCAGAAGGGGGTCAAATTATTTAATAGTGAGGGGAGCTCCAAATAAATTATAGGAAGATTAGTGCACTGACAGCCTAAGATATCCTAGATTTTTATCCTTAACAATGTATTGGAGTTGAAGAAGTAGATCATACATTTAACATAATTAATACAATGACCTAAGGCCATAACATTGCTAGATAAATTTTTTTTCTAGCATTTAGCCTCAACCATAGAGGCAAAATCTAAGAGGATGGTTCCATCCATTAATTGTTGCAAAGCTGAAGGAGGGTGAGAAGAATTCACCTTAACTCCTTTAAGGCCATCATTCTTAATGATATTCAAGATGTTTTTCCTCAAAACCATTGTAACCAAGATGAATAGGTAAGGGAAAAGGGGGTCCCCTTGATGAATACCCCTCTTAGACCCAAATAATCCCCTTGGAATTCTATTTACTAGAACTGAGTACTTAGCAATAGTAACACATTACCTTATAATGTTGATAACACTCATGGAATCCCACATTTTTTAAAACTTTAAACGTGAAGTCTCAGACAACCTTATCATAAGCCTTTGAGATGTCAAGTTTGAGATTCATGCCTAGAAGGAGGCTTATTTCCATGAATATAGTATCTCATGAGTTGAAATGGCCACATCAAGAATTTGATACCTAGAGACAAACCCCTTTTGGTTCAAATCAATCAATTTTTCAAAAATGGGTTTTATTCTGTTCACCAAAACTTTGGAAAATATCTTATATACTGTGTTGCATAAATTGATAGGTTTGAAATCCGCAAGACCAATTGGATCTTGAAATTTTGGGAAGAGAAAAATATAAGAGTTGTTAAGTTTTTTAAGTATTTTACCAGTACAGAAGAAATATTTGGTTGTAATGATATCAAAACCCAATTTGTTAATGTCATTGCCAATGATAATATTGATGGTGATGACAATTTTATTGGTGATTATAAGAATAATTTTATTGGTGATTGTGTTGACAATTTTGGATATGTAGTTTATGATGATTATTATGATGTTGGTCCTTGCTAATATATTCCAATTCTTTGAGGCTATGGAGATAAAGATGTTACACCTTGTTCAATAACTCCATCAGCCTGGAAACCACATTTTAAAAAAAATTCTCTCATTTTGCAAGAGGGAAATATTGTGTATATGTTAGATTCAAGTGGAGATTTCATAGATTATTGACACCTTGTGATTGGTGTGGTAATTACACTTCAATATTATACTACACTCAATATGTTTCATTTCATATATTATTTTTAATGATTGCACCCAATGTGTGCTATTTCAAATATTATTTTCAATGATTGCACCCAATGGGTGCTATTTTAGATATTACTTTTAGTGACAATAAAAAGTTACCCAAATTGATAGTTAGTGACTACTAATATCGACAACTAAGGTTTGGTCATTTTTTCAAATTACAGCATGGACAAAAAAAGTCAAAAATTTGAGACTTATCAAATTAATAGCTCATTATCAAAATTTGAGACTTGTCAAAGCAACAAGCTCATTATCAAAGGTTGAGACTTGTCAAGGAAACAAGCTCAAGATCAAACTTTAAACCTTGTCAATGTAACAAGTTTTTTTAAGAAGCTTCTGATTAGGCGACAAATATTCACCAAAGTGCTTGGCCAAGAGAAGTTTGAGCAGTTCAAAATACGGTATAGTTTCAAGGTAACCCATTAAAATTAAGAGGGGATATTAATGTCTTAGTCATCAGGGCTAACACATAATTTGTAAATATTGTAAACTAATTTCAGTTTAGATATTATATGGTAGTTAAATTGTTCCTTGTACTATAAAATAAGAATGTAAAAATTCCTATAGAAGGACAATTCATTTTCAATGAATATTCCAATTATATTTTTATTCTACTCCTACTGGACCTAACACACCCATTTTGGAAGTTAGTATATTGGTTTGGTGTTTGTTTATGTTTTATCATATTCTTCAACTATTCTCTTATAAAAAAAATTCATTTTTTCTCCATGGTATTTTCTTAAAAATTTGAATTCTATTTGAAAGGTTATTATACCACTTTTTGAGGTATTTGGAAACTTTTTTCTTGGCCAATCTAGGGCTATGAGATCCTAAGCGCTTGGTCCATAACAATTTATAACACATAAAATAACATAATTATGTCATGTTTAATAATAGTTGAGAACATGTTGTCCACACCTTGTACAACAACTATATAATAGTCTAAAATTAAAGTTGTCGATTAGACCCCAAATTTTGAGTTGCATGCATGTAGTTGAGCAAACTTAGGTTAGAATATAGGTGTTGTTAGTTTCACTCCAAACCTTGAGGTCTAAAATACACATTGGAGATTAGGCTTAAATTTTTTATATTCTTTCTAAATAAGAATGAACTTGTGTTGGTAAATTATTTGTGTTTTCAATTACATTTTAGAATCTAGACTTTGAAATGCACATTATTCATCAATCTTCAAGGGTCAATTTAGTTGTATACAAAAGTTCAAGTTTGGCTTTGTAGATTTATAAATTTACTAAGCATTTCATAAAATTTAAAGTTGGATTTCCAAATTCCAAAGACTAATGTTTGAAGTCCAAGTCTCAATTCCATTCAATAATTAGTGTAAATTCTAACTTCTTTTCTTGCAAAATATCGATCACACTATAAAGTCCAAATCCTAGGTCCTAGGTTCTTAGTGCTTAACATTTAATATAATCAAAAATTTCTTTATGTGGCAAGTGTTCAAATAGAATCTAAATATTGAAGTATTGATTTGATAGTCTTAAATTTTTTCCTTAATTTGCTCAACTGTCAATTTAGAATTCAAATTTTGAAGCTTGAGAGGTTTGGTTAAGGGATTAAAATATCACCCTTGACTTGTAGATTGCATCTTGCAATCCAAACACTAAATTCCAAGAAAATGAGACTTAACACCAAACGCTTGGCATGGGTGATTTTTTTGGAACTCTAATCCTAAGCTACAAACTTTGTTTCTAGCAATCTATTTTTTTTGTAATTTCATCCCTAAAGTCTAAACCAAGGGAGATTGTTCCATTTCTTCTTTCCTTTGGAGATATCTGAGGAGTTGTTCATTGCTTGTTTTAGTCATAGGGTTGAGGCTATGGCATAGTTAGTCTTCCACTTGTATCACTATGCTTATTGCATTGTTAAGCATGTTAGGTGTGTATGTTATGTAATCACACCTTGTAGATATAGAGGTACAATGTGACATGATTAGTGTCACATTTGTATTAGAAAAATATTGTTCATCTATTTTTTGTCCATTGATGTGGTAGGTGAAAGCTTAGGGCATTACAACTTGACTCATGGCTAAGAAAATCTAGAACTTCAATGCTAGCACAATAGAATCAGATGTGCCTCCTAGAACTATATTGTTTTCCCTATCTTTGATATACATTAGATTGACATGATTTATGAGTATCAATAATTAATTTTTATATAAGATAAATTCATACTATCATAATTAAATTATTTCATTTAAACTTTTTTGTACTATAACATTAATCAAAATCCATAATGCAACAATTTAAAAGTAAGCCTATATTCCTTTCATTTTATTTTAACATACTCGATTATAATCTCCAACTTATCCATTTCAATTATTTCATTTTAAACTTTAAAATATATATAAGTTTACATCTTATTGATTGATATTTCTAAGGTATGTTTTACTGCCCACTAGCGTGGAAGAGAAAAACTACATGATATGTTGTTCAGCAAAGAATTTGGAGTAGCGAGGTCCACAATTTCAATTCAATTTTACGTGTTCTGCTACACTCACTTCTATTCAATTCTGTCTATTCCAAGGAAATGTTGAAATTTCTTGCAATAAAAAACATTGACTCAGTCTCTCTCTCTCTTTCAGTCAATAAGCACTACTCAATCTATCAATTCAAGTTTTTAACTTCAACAAACTTCTGAATAGTATATTTGTTTGTTGTAAACGATAGAGTTAAATATTTCCATTTCTCAATTTCTACCTTCATCGGCACGGCAGTTTGACATGATCATCTCTGTCTATTCGAAGGAAACGTAATACAAACGTAGTTCTAAATTTGCACCTTCCTCGGCACGGCCGTTTGTTATGTTGTTTCTGCTTCACTCATTTCTTATCATCTGCCATTATTGAATCTGTCAAGATTTGGACATCGCTCCTACTTCAATAGACTACTTAATGGAGACGATATAATTGATTGGAGAAAGTTATTGTATTGAATTATTGATAGGACAAGAGTAAACAATGAAATCAATTTGTGAAATAATGTTCACACGCTTAGTTGATAAAGTGAAACTGATATATTTACAATCTTAAATTTGTTTATGATATAAATTATTTTGTATCGAATGAAACTATTTTCTATCAAGTAAAATTATTATTTTTTGGTTGTGTTTACATTTATTTTGGGATTTTATTGTTTTTTTTTGTCATCTAAAAAGAATGGTGTTGGATTAGATTATTTTTATTTCTTCTATGTAATATACAAAACATATCTCATGTATTTACTTTTAGGTTAGGGTGCTCTTTCCAATTAGTGACACTTGTCTCAATGACTAGGTTTGCTTCTTCAAATGAAATTAAAATTGGACTTGGTTGCCATTATTTTCCCCTTATAAGCCTCAAAAGATAAAGTAGACTTTCGTTGGGATCTTTAATTTTCTTTTTTTGCCTTCTTTTTGATAATTGGAGAGTGTCTGAGACAAGATCAGATCTTGTGTCAGCTATGTAATCAGCATTGAAGTTTTGCAAGCTCTATCTTCATAATCTATTAGGACTAACTTGTTGTACTCATTGGGTTAGTGCTCATATCTTTTTATTGGGGATTGGTGTCTGTAGTAGGTTGGTGACTATATCATGGTTGTAACTTATTCATTATTTTGTGAGGTTGGATTGGGACAGTAGCACCAAGCCACTCTTCTCATCACGGTTTTTTCCCATTACGTGTTTCCATGTATATCTAGTGTTCATTGTGTGAATGTGTGCTTCTGCTATTACAATTTTTGCAGTAGTTGTTTTTATTCATATTTCATGTTTGGATTTACATGCTGAATTAAAGATTTTTAAATAGATTTAGTCTACGGATTCACCTCCCCCTCTTAGTAGATTGTGTGCCATTAAGAAACATGAATCTTTTGTAAATCCTTTTGAAGCATATCATAATAAGAAGGTGAAATTTGTATAAACTCTAAAAGAAAGGTCTTATTTTGAGTAGCCCAAATCTACTCAATAAAATCATACTCTTTGATGTTCTTACTATGAATACAAGGATATAATGGAAGAATAGGAACTTATGAAAGAAGATAAAAAAGCACATGATTGATTTTTTAGTTTTTTCAAGTGTTTTATGTGTCCCCTGTGACATGAATTTAATAAGAGGACCCATGGTTTCTTCAAGAAAATATCATATAATGATAATTGGATGTGAATGTATGAGAAGATTAGGCACTAATGCATAGAAACTATATGAAATACCAAAGAGGCTACATATTTAATGTTGGTGTGTTGATTTGAAAGCGGTTTTTTACCTAGCTATTTCATCACTTGGGTCCTAATCAAACTTGTTAATTAAGTTTACTTATGGTACACATATGATATTTGTCCCTTTATATCCCAATTCATAATATTAAGGCACATGTCATAATATTATGTAATCTTATATTCACCTTGGACTATATGACCAAGGAGTTCTCTTTGTAATTCATTCATTCAATTGTAAGTAAGTCATTATCATAGTATCATTTGCATCCTTTGATGGAATATAATTATTTTCTCATAGCTAATCTCTCTTGTGTTTTCATATAAGTTCATAGATCTTGGGCGGATACAATCTTCATCCAATCCTTGCATGGTGTAGAGCATTCTATACCAACTCTTACATGGTAGATCAAAGCTTGTGGGATTGCTTCTTTATCTTTAAATGAGATATCTTTGTTTTTGGATTGTGTTCTATAATCATATCTACTATATTCTAGATTGTTATCTTCATTAGTGTGGCCTAGAATTCCTAATTGGATTGTGATAGATTTTGTAATCAACATGAAGACACTTGAGCATAATTCAAAGAAATCACTCATCATCTTTTCAGGAATGAGAATAAATCCTGCATACAGTCTTGGTTTTGTTTCTTCCTAATGGGAGGAATGTTGTTTGGCAGTATTTGATCATCTTCAACATTCATTTTTAGGCATCTACGATCATTTCCAAAGACTTTACTTTGAGGAGGGTTTGCATAGTCTCTCTTTTTCTTCTCTCTTATGGGGGGATTTTTCCTTTCATGGGGTTTCGTTCTTCTCATTCTTCATTGAGATAATTTTATTTTTTCTCTTTTAGGGAGGAGTGTTTTCCCAATGGGTTTTATCATTTTCTCCATTTGTGAGATATTGCATTTGTACATGGGCACCTAACATGCCCTAGTAGCTAAGACCCATCATCATCGTCATCTTTGCATCATTTATATTTTTATACTTCTCCCTAAGTTACATATGATATTTATCCCATTATATCTATTGACCATCAAAGCTTATGCTTCTCCAACAACCTTATGGGAAATTTAGTGAGTGGGAGACCAATTTCTACCTCACTGAATGACCTCTGAGATTTTTATAGAAAGTCAAATCTTCTTTGTGTTTTGGGGGGAAAGGTAGAAATAAATGTAAACAAAACATAAAAATGGTGATGTGCCAAAGCTTTTACAACATTTCAAACCTTAACTACTCCTTATAATTGATATGATAGACATAAAATGCCACAGACCTTTCATTGTTGAGAAGAGAATGAGCAACAAAGGCTAGAGAAAGAACAATGCAATATTTCAAATCTCCCCGTGGGAAGCACCCATTAAGGTCCAATCAGACATAAGAAAGACTTTAAAGATTAATAGAAATTGTGGACACCAAAAAAGTACACCTTTTCCCTTGCTTGATTTAATGACAAATTGGACTTAATGTTGCCCTGGTCTAGTGTTGTGTGGTGTTTTACATATCCACATTAGGTCTTGGGCCTATTTTAAGTTAAATTAACTTAACTTTTTCTTAATTCAATGTTGTAAAATGTATTTAGTTACATTCTCACATCAATCTAGAAGGCTTGTAAATTAAACTTAGTTTTAATTTAGTGTTGTAATGCATTTTACACATTCACATTGGATCTTGTGCCTTTCTAGGCTACGTG
This sequence comes from Sequoia sempervirens, assembly GCA_007258455.2. Classification (NCBI taxonomy): domain Eukaryota; kingdom Viridiplantae; phylum Streptophyta; class Pinopsida; order Cupressales; family Cupressaceae; genus Sequoia; species Sequoia sempervirens. The sequence continues at coordinate 282,692,411 of VDFB02193867.1, read as the reverse complement.
AACCTCATTTTAATGTTGTAGAGTGTATTTAACCACACTTTCACATTGAAATTTGTGTCCCTAACCCTAATCACCCTTTATATAATCATTAATAGGCCCTTATGACCCCATATTGTGCATCCTAAGGCTTATTTTGATCAAAGACTCAATAAAATGAACATAAAAACTAAAATTATTCACTCCCCAACATCCTAGCTGGAAAAAGAGCCCCTATGGGACACATTCACCACTTTGGACGAATGAGTCCCATTAGAGCTATTTTCGGGGTTTGAGCGTGAAAAAAATAGGTTTTAAGTTTAATTTTCTTCAATGTCGACCTTGGTGATCAAATTAATGAGCGTTTGAGTGGATTGACTATATAAAAAAACTTCTAATCATTATTTCATTCATTCATTATCTATCTCAAGTCAAGCAAGCTAGGGTTTAGCATTTTAAGTCTTCACAAGGTCATCAAGATAGCTTTCAAGATCACTTCTAAGGAATTCAAGGACAAATTCTTCATCCATTGTCAAAAAAATTCAAGATCCATCATCATGGAAAGTTTCTAATTGCATTGTTTCATATTTCATGCTTCATTATCTTATTTCATCATTTTGGTTTAATTACCTAAACGGGGTTTGGCCAAGGCAAACCCTTATTCCCTAACAATCAACATTTCTCTCTCTTTCTTTGTGTGATTGTAGATCTAGGTACTTTGAAGGCTTGGAGATGATTCAAGGATAGGTTGAAAACTTGTTGAAGTCATCTCCCTATTGGAAAGGTCAAAATCTACACAAAAAGTCACTTACAGTGTCGAAATTCAGGGTTTCAGATCTAAACACCTAGAGGAATGGAAAGAGCAGACTGAGAGTTACAGATTCCACTTCTGAGTTTCTAGAAAATCCAAAGTGGACTCATTTTCCATTAGTAGCGAATGAGTACCACTGTACCTATTTTCCAGAGATTTTTATGGATTTGGATACCCATTTGGCTAAAACAGGCTCTGGTGTAGTTTTCCAGAATCAAGATTAATTCACCCAGAATGGCAAATGACTCCCACCAAGTCTAAAAAGTAGTAATACCAAATTTCAGATCCCTTTCCAGTCTTGAACACATTTCTAGGTGCACAATCTCTATTTTATAGCTTTCTATTTTACTTTATTTGCAATTGTAAGTCATTTCTTAGGTCATTTTGCATATCATAGTGTGTTTCCAAACATCTTGCATTTTCCAAGTTTTGCATTAGTGGTAGACCATTTTGTTAGCTTTCAACCTTTAGGAAAATCCCCTTTGACATATTTTAATCTCCTTTGCATTGAAATCTCAAGGGTTTGTTCTTGAATGTGAGCACTATGAAATCGGATCCCTCTTCCTTCATTCCCCTTTTGGTGTGAACAAGGAAGTTGTGAATCCTTTTGTGGTGTCCATAGACATATTCAGAAACTTACATAACCTTTCTTCCTTCACAACATAATATGGAAAATGGAAAAAAATTTATGAAAAATGGAAAAGTTCAATAGACATAATCCAATTTTCGAAAGCTAGCATTCAACATAGAAGCTTAACAACATGAAAATTAGCTATCCAACCTATCAATAAAAACTTAACACAATGCTTTTAACATGAATGAAATATAAAAAGAAACTTGACAAAGGCCATAGAATGCACAATTTCAAGGATTTCTCCCAAATAGATCGAACTTCAATAACATATGAACTGAAAAATAGAGGTTGGATGCCAATCCAATGATAGTTTGAATTAAAATATAACATGCTAGAGAGAATAGAAGTACTCTATAACAAACTTCTACTTCTAAGAAAATATAAAATCCCTAATAGATCTATATTCTTCGAAAATATTTTTGAAGCAATTTTTCTAACTTTTTGACCTATGCTGTCAACCCCTATTTATAACTAGAAGAAGATAGCACCGCCACAAATATTCTAGAAGCAGAAACTACCAGATACTTGATCCTGATAGCCCACAATCAAATCTTAGGTCTTGATTAGATCACGATAATCTTCACTCATTAAGTCCCAATTTCTTCATTAATGGATTTTAGATATTTAGCAAACATAGCTATCAAAACATAGTCGGATTTCAGCATAGCCTAGCAAAAATATGATCGATCAACCATAGAGATTGATGATGTTGACTCCAAGGTTTTACCCAAAAAGAAAGACGCCCACCGTATTCTCGATAAACTCTGCCCAAAGCTCGATCACTTCGCAAAAAAATACCAACTACCCAAAGCAAATAGATGACGTGTCGAGTGAGTTGGCAATCTCAGATTAGTGAGAATAGCTTTGAAGAAAATCCTCACCAAGCTGACATGTGCCCCGGTCTATTCCTGAAAGGAAAATGATATGTATATAAAGTCGCACAACCACCATGTGGCGTATTGCATGCCTTTATGTAGGAGCAATCTTCATCCTTTGGGTGTAGATTGATTTCAAAGAAAAGAGTAAGGGCCGAAAACCAAAAAGATTAAAGGAAACATTGCTTTATAGTTCTAAAGACTCACACGAGGCCTTCACTTGCAGAGGTATGAACCTAGAGCTCTGGTAATTCCCGGAGTTTGACAAAGGTAGAGTGTTGTACTTCCCAATCCAAATCAGTGGGTCGAATGAGGGTGCGTAGAATCTTGTATGCTTGATCCAACTCAAGGACTTCCTTAAAAGAAACCCCTGCCCACCTTGATAAACAACCCTGATGTGGTAATAAAGTCGAGAAAGGGGAAGGATCTCCTTCTAAATTTCTTCAGTAGTGGGTGATGAGCTTAGACCTAGGAGGGATTGTGGAAGTATGGATTTTGAGTTTGATTGCATCTGCGATCTACTCGATTGATATCACTCCATCTGGTGAGAAAAGGGTGGGTAACCCAGAATCGAGCAGAATACTAAACACTTTCTTGATCTCATTGACCTTCCTATTCAACATTGCCTAGCAATATTTTCCTTTTGACACAACTTTGTGGTAGTTGATGAATTCACTTGCTTTCCTTGAGGTGGCCCTTTGATTAGGAATTCTGATGTCTCTTAAAGCTTGTTTGGTGGCTTTACATAACCTGGAGATCAGATTCCCTGATTTTGTAGCCCGGGGAGCATAAATATGCAGAACTTGGTCGACCATTGAGCCAACCTTCTCGTTTAATTCTCGAGCATCCCTCATAAACTGCAAGACTAGCTTCAAGGAAACAATTGCAACTATGATTTTTTCCCAATGCATGGATATTAGTCTTTTCAGTATTAGGAGGATCCTAGATCCTTGTATCGTAGCCAATTCCTGATGGAATTGAGACTCCTTTGCCTTCATGTTCTCCTCAAATTGGCTCTTCTCCTGGAGGGTGGTCATGAGCTCAAAGCTCAGCTTTTTGATATCTTCTTCGTGAGTCTACAAAATGGACTTGATCTCCTACTTCTCTTGTTTCATCCTTTTTGTTTTTTCCTGGGCCTTCAGAATATTTTTGGAGGCTTGAGATTGAATATTATCTAATTTTGTCTGCATGTCCTCCTTTTCTTGATCCAACATCCTTACTTCATGCTGTAGCGCATCAGATATAGCACTCCCCCTAGTTAAATCTATGTCCATCTTCTTTTATTTATGTTGACGTTATGCATTTGTCTCACGTTCAGTAGCAACCTCAACCTTCAATTTCTCTATCTTGGCATGAAGTTGATCTTGCTCACTTTGGGCCTCTTCGAGCAACTTAGTTGCTTCTCCCTGTTGACTTTGTAACTATGTTATGCAAGCCATCTGCACATCTTTACCCTTGATTTCTGCTTGTAGCTTTTCCACCATGTCCTTTACATTTTCCAACTCTACCTCATACTTCAATTTTTTGTCTAGCTTCTCATAATCAGTGTATACCACCTTCTGAGTGGCTTTAGCCAGAACCACTTTATCGCATAGGAGAGTTTCACTTAAATAAATGCCCACAACTCTAATGTTGTAATCTTCTACCTTCATTTCTCCATCTAGCTTGGATGCTAGTGGCTTCATGATAGCAATCAATAGGGAATTTCAATCCTCATTAAAACATGCCTCAATCTTCTGAGTAGCTAGTTTTTCAATGTATTATATTTTTAGTTTCTATTTTGTCACTTGTTGGGCCTACTTTGTTGCATTCAAGTTACTTCAGAGACTCTATGGGGTGTCAATACTATGCACAACAATAGAAGCACTAGGAGGGAGACTGAAAAGGGTGGCAGAAGGAGAAGCCTCGACCGTATGAGATTGCAGAGAGGCAAAGGGGAGTGTTAGCATAAAGGAGGGATGCCATATGTAGACTGAGAGGGGGGAACACCCATCAGAGTGAAAGGGTAAAGGGGCAGAAAGAGATATTTTCTAGGAAGTAGACAAGTTTGATGAAATTGGCAACATGGACACTTCAGTATTTTTAATGGGGGCCCTTGATAGGGTGATTAAGGAATCAATTGCGGCTGACACGGATGATGCTCGCTTGACACGCAGGATTTTTTCATAGGGTTCATTGTTGAATATGGTTGGGGGTTTGTTTTTTATAAAGAGATCAAAATCCATGAATAGATGACTCTTTTCAATAAATGAGAGTGGATGGACAACTAAATATGAAGAAGCAAACATAAGAGGGAGAGGAAAAATTACCTAGGCCACTGAAACTGAATGTGTTGGTAGAAAGAACTCCACCTCTTGCTCTCCTCTTCTTGGTGCACCGGGTCCACCTAGATCCTGGACTCATATGCTCTTTGTATGGGTGGAACTAGAAGATTCAGATCCCTTGGTGGTTGATCCCATCGAAACTTGGGCTTTAGCAGCTGCAGTAGGCCTCTTTAGGGATAGTCGGGTCCCTTTTCCTTTCCCTCAGGCACTGATGGAAGATGTGACCTATGAATCCCTTTTTTTTAAACCCCTTTCCCTTCCCTTTTCATGTGTTAGGCTCTTGAGGCTGGGAAGTGTAGAGTGGAAGCTCTTCCAATTCAATCTCCTGATTGGACTCAAGATTACTATCATTAGTGTCAGCCTCCTTATCATAGATTTGGTTTAACTTCTCATCATGCGGCTGAACATCTCCATATATGGTGTTGAGACATTTTATTTCTTGTCGCTACCTCCAAAAATCCACTTTCTTTCTTTCTGACCATCCCAAGTGCTTCAGTTGCATGTTGAGGGACTTGCCTATCAGAATGCTTTGCTGGTACTTTGTAATTATGACATTAAAGTCAAGCCATGGTGGTCGGTCGAATGTTATGAAGGCTAAGTCAATGTAGAACTTTGGCTTCTCCTCAATCGAGTTCATTCTTAATTCAAAGTACTCCTACCTCTCATGCCTTATAGTCAGGAGGTGCCTTATTGGGTTGTAGCTCCATGCATTGCAAATGAAGACCAATCCTAGGCATTCCAATTTGTTAGTAAGCACCTCCTGCTTCTTTCTTTTCACCAATTTTACCTGAATATTGACAATGGTGAGGAGAATCAGGTAAAGCATTGTCTTGTGCCTTCCGATGCCACAGGGTTTGTCAAAAATAGTTAGATAATGATATGCCTCTAAAGTGAAAACCTGGTCTGTTACAAATTTAGGGAGCCTAAAAGGCTCCTCAAAAAAACCATGGAATTTGATAAAGGTAAACATAGATCCCAAAAAATAATCCACCGGTGTTTGTGATCTTTTCATCCATTGCAAGAATTCAAGGAACAAATGGTTTGAAGGGCATGGGGAAAAATCTGCAAGCACTGGCCTCATGAAGTAATCCAAAAACTAGTAATAATCCCATGTCTTTGAAAGCACATTGGTCTAGACCGAAATTGGCTGGTATGACCCCTTTACATCAAACTTAAATAGCGACAAGTATCTTTCAAGAAATTTAGAGTTTTGATTCAAGATCAAGTGTGCTAGAAAAGAAGAATACCTGAATTTACACTAAGTGCCATAATTTTTCAACTGTTCCAACATCTTTTCATCTATTATCTCAGCAAAATCAAAATATTTATGGCTTTTTTCCCTCTTGAGCATAAAGCCAAGCCCATATGGAAAGCATAAACCCTTTCATCGTCGTCATGGCCATTGATATAGGTGAACATTGCAAACATGACCTGTGCATCTAGTTTTAATTTCCTGCTTGAGAAAGGGAAGAGGAGTTTATTTCCTTCCGGCTTCTCTTTTGTTTCATCCTCATAAAAACTCAACTATTTAGTTCTGGTCCTCCTGAACTCTTCCATTATTTTGTGCTCAAATCTTTCGACACCCTAGTTTGTAGGGATAGATAACATATCTCAGATGGCTACTACGCTAATTGTAACCCTTATCTTGTCACTGATTATAACCCCTACTTCTTTATCAAACCTCTTAGCACATGCATCCATTAGCTCTAGACATGGGTGTACAATAGGAAACATAAATTGTGACAAACCATAATTCCAAAGTCGTAATTCAAAACCTTTGGTTCCCCCATATTTGACCATTCTTTGTAATACCCCCTAAGGCTTTTAGGGTTTGCTGCCAACTTCGGGTCAAAAATATTGTTTGCAAAATCTAGGATGGCTTCTTTCTTAACATGGTTGTCTACTTGTACAACTTTGGTATAGGAAAAATGCCACTCTTTTGACATTAGGGCATTAGCAAACGAATCCCTGCCGAAAATATTAGCGTAGTTTGGTTTTTTACATGAAGATCTAGCCTGTCAACCAAAAGATGATGCTTCCACCATTTTTGTGTGGAAAATTTTTTCAAAGAGCTTATTCAGAGAAATGGCCATTTGATTTCTTTGTTACTTAGCGAAAAATTTATTTTGGGTGCATTCAACTTTCTTGCACGTACATGCAGTAAGGCGCGGTCATTACCGCTAGCTTACTAAATGTCACCAATGAGGTGATACATCTAGATTAGGGATTTGTATCCCTCAGGAATGCCAAATTTTCCATGATAATGTAATTAGTACATTCTCCTTGCCACCTTTTTAACAAATAATCTTTATGTATTGAAAAGCATGCTTTTAGCCATGGGAAGTGTGCTTTAAGCAATGTAAGGTACTCCAAAAAGATGTCCATATTTAACTTGTTATATCTTAGTGCATTAATCAATGTATTTTTGTATAAGCAAGCAAGCTAGTGTTGATGGTGGTAATGGACACATGGGGGAAATAAGTACATGTGAGCATTTATTACTCAAGGCTTGGTGCCAAATTTTTCATACAATTCATCTCTCACCATCTAGTTGCTTTGATATTTTCTCCATTGTCATCTTGTGAGAGATGTATTTTTCATCTATTGAGCTCGTTGGTGCTCCTTTTCTATCAATAGCTATGCCACCTTAGCAAAAAATTCACTTGAATTAGCTCTTTAGTTAATAAGCTTTTCCTATTGCTTCCTCCATTCCACTAGCCTTAGCTTGTTTGTTGCTATTACGCCTGGCATAGGTACCTCTATTCAGCTCTTACCATGAAGGCTGCAATATTCTTTTGTGGGTGAGATTAGCATCAACAAAATTAAGCGCCTAGTGAAGAAGTATGACTGCCTCACTGTTGTGGCATTCAAATGGGTGCTCGACAAGGACTACGTGAAAGATGAAAACCAGTTGTGGTGCAACTCAAATTTTGTCTCCTACTTCATGGCTTCTCTACTTGATTTGGACATTTCCAATCCATGGATAATCGAACTATGCCATGCCATGTTTAATTTTTCATATTTGGACGGGCTCAATGAGGTTGTGCAAGTGGCTATCCCTGGTGGCAGCATTTAGAGCACCATGGACCTTCGTAGGCACATTGACTATGGGGAGGATGTGCCCTGGTTATCGCTCGTTAATAAATTTCACACCATGTACTTCAAGAGTCATCGCTCACTGTCCCGACCTATGGCCTCCTTCCTATTGAGGGAGTATGGCATGGAGTGCATTCCTAGGCTTGACTAGAAAAATCATTTTGAATTTTTGGTGTATAGTCGTGGTAACGAGGACTGAGGTCCATGCCATGCTGAGCCTGTGTGTGTTGTGTGTCTACCCCCCTTACCATTGTATTGAAGAAAAACCCGAAGAAATGTCACTTTGACTGCTTAGCATCGAATGGAGGATTCAAATTTGCTACTCTTTTGTGCGTCGCCTACCTTTTTCTTTTGCAGTGTAACTCTTTTTGGGTTTGAGCAAGAAAGCTTCAAGCTTCTCTCAAAGCTTCAGGCTCGTATTATAGTGTAAATATTTCACTAAATATAATATAATACTCTTCTACTTATTCTTGTGCTATTCTTATGGCTTATTAACAAAAATATCGTATTCTACAAAATTTTAACATATGGTACATAACTGTGAAATGTTTTAAAAGAACTTGTGTATTTTAGTGTAACAATTTTAGATGAATATTGTTTACTGGTATATCTAGAATGATTCCATCCATGTCTTCTTGATCATACACATTCTTTTCTTTGCACATGTGAATGTGAAAGGAACCCTTCCATAGTGCTTCAAATTTTGCATGTTGTCCAAGTTTTATAGCGCACTCATCGTACTTTAGCACCATGCTTCCCTCCTGAAAATCTGGGTTGGAGGCCTTTTTATAAAACCACCATTTGACTATCTGTTGGCACCTGATCATGCCATCGTATGCTTTTTCCTTATTTTCTTCAAGATTTGAGAGTTCCGCCAATCTCACTTCCATTCCACTGCTTTCTTTGACTTCCAAGGCCTTTAATAGTTGCAATGCTGAAATCTCTATAGAAATAGGTAAAACTACCTTATTTCCATACACTAATTCATAAGGAGATGCCCTTATGATTTGTTTGAGCATAATTATGCCAGCCCATAGACCGGCTTGTAAGTGCTTATGCCATTCCTTTTGGTGTTCCGACCCGATGCACTTAATTAACCTAATCAAGTTCTTGTTGGTTGATTCTACTAACCCATTTCATTGTGGGTAATAATTTGATGAATTATTGAGGTAGACCCCATGCTTGAGAGAAAATTTTAACATCCTAGAACCCACAAAAGCTCGTGCATTATTGGATATGATAATTTTTGGTGAACCAAACCTTGCTACCAGCTCCTCAAGAAAATTGACAATTTCAATTTCTGTAGCATTTTTTAGAGTAATGGCCTTCATCCATCTCATGAAATAATTAGTTGTCATAAGTACCCAATTATGGCCAGCACTGGAGATAGGATGTATCATCTCAACAAAATTCAAACACCATTGAGAAAAAGGTTCTTTAGTTACGATCAGGCTCAGTGGCATGGTGGAGTTCTTCCGCTTGCCAATGAAATATTGGCATTGAGCACACTTTCATACCATGTGGTGCACCTTGGAAAACATGGAAGGGCAGTAATATCCTACCTGCATTATCTTTAGAGCAATATTTTTGGTGGAGAATTATCCACTCTCAGGACTACTATGGAATTGATTTAAAACTCTTTCCGCCCGTGGCTTATCTAAGCAACAGAGTAGGACGCCATCATAATTTATTTTAAACAAAATCCCCTACATGATTACATACCAGGTGCCTTGTAGATGTTAGTAGCATCTTTTGTGAGGTGGAATGCTAGTCGGGTACTATCCCTTTTGCATATATATATCATTTCTTGTCCATCACCCATAGCTCGTTGAACTCGAAATGATTTGTATAGGCCTAATTGGTATCTTCGTCTGCCAAGGAGTTTAATTCTTGTCCAAGGTATTTGCAAAGACCTCTTCCCCTATCCAACTTGGTTGATCAAATTTCTACATCATATTCTAGGATCTTAGTGATCCAATTGGCCCTCTTTTTAGTTATTTCGCCTTCGGTGATATACTCCCGAACATTGGGATGGGCAATGAGGATGGTGATTCTGTTGGCTGATACTAGGTGTTCAAATTTCTTGAGGATTTTAATAATAGTGAGAGCATATTTCTCAACAAAAATGTACCTGTCATCATATCCTTTGAGATTCCTAGGGTGGAATGTGATAGGATGCTCCCCGCTATTGTCTTTGTCTTTTTGAGTGAGCACTAAAGTTATGTTGTGTTGGCCACTATAGACTTAGAGCAAGAAATATTTGGAGAAGTCTGAGTTAGCTAACACTAGTGTTGTAGAGATGACTACCTTTATTCACTCAAAATTTATCTTTCCTTCGAGGTTCATTTGAACACTAGATTATTCTTTAACATCAATGTGATAAGTCTTGTGATGCCTGTGAATTCTGAAATGAACCAGCCGACAAAATTAATCTTCCCTAAAAAGGACTATAGCCCCTTCTAGTTGACTGGAAGTGGTAGCTCCATTATAGCTTTTACCCTTTTGGGATCTATATCTATTCCTTCCTTTGATACCACAAAACCAAGTAGCTTTCCTTGGGGTACTCTGAAAACACATTTTTTGGGATTTAAGGAAATTTTAAACGATTAGCATTTTTGGAAGACCTTTACTAGATAATCAAAGTGATCACCCTTTGATTTTGAAAAAAACTATTAGGTCATCCAAATATATTAGGATAATCTGATTAATTAATCCCTTGAAAGTGATCCATTGCTCGTTGAAAGGTCGCACCAACATTAGAGAGCCTGAAGGGAATTTTTAAGTATGTGAATGTTCCCCACTTGGTAGTGAACATTATTTTATGTTGGTATTCTTCCTTTATATAGGAATGGTTATAACCCAAAAGACCATCAAGTAAAGAGAACATATCTGACTCGACCATGGCCTGCAAAATTTGCTCCATTGAGGCAAATGGTAGTGATCTTTTAGTGAAGCCTTGTTCAAATCCTTGAAATCCACGTAGAGCTTAATGTCACCATTCTCTTTTTGTACTGGTACAAGATTGGATACCTAGGTGGAATGTTTGATTAGGTATATGATCCTTGATTCAATTGATTTGGTGAGCTCTTGTGCCATCAATTCTTTAACTTTCAGATTGACTGGCCTTTGTTTCTATCAGACAGGCTTTGATCCTTTAGCCAAGTCAATAGTATGCTAGATTATTCTTAGATCGTATCCTCTTAGATCCTCATAGGTCCAAGTTATGACCCCATCATCTCTAGAACATAGCCCTTTAGTCTCTCTTTATCCTTCTATGGGACGTTTCACCCAACTTTTAAATTTCTAACATTTATGACATCAAGATCTTTAGTCTTTCTCATCAACAGTGAATCTTTGTTTGCTATTTCTCACATCCTCACAATAAAAAAGATTTTCAAGAGAAATCAAACCTCGAGGGAGCTTATTGCCTTTTAATTGGATCACTTTCCCTTCCATAGCTCTTCTATCTTTTGAATGTTAATGGTCAGATGTGTGGACACTAGAAATGGATGCTTCACTTCCTTGTCCACAAAAAGCGATACAAGGAAAGGGATCCGATTTCACAATATTCACATTCAAGAACACCTTAGATATCTCAACCCAATAATGGATGTGAGAGATATAACTATAAGGTATCCTTGGAGATGATTGATACAAGAAAGGGGTTCACCACAAAGTGTAAACTTGGAAAATGCAAAATGTTTGAAAACATAGTGTGATATGCAAAAAGACCTAGAAATGCAAGTAGAATGTAACAAAAAATGATGAAACTAGAAATGTGCACCTAGGAAACTGAGGGAGGAGAATGGAGGTCTGGAATCCTAAAAAAAATGTTGTTAGATCCAACTAGGACTCATATGCCAAGCTGAGAAAATTAGTCCAGTTTCGAGAAAATTGTGCCAGAACAGGTTTTAGACAAAAGGGTACTCAGATCTACAATAATCCTATTTATGCCTTGGAAGTGGAACCCATTCACCAATAGTGGTGAATCAATCCACTTCAGCTTTTCTATAAATTTTGAATGAGATTCTATAGCTCTCAGTCTACTCTTCTATTCCTGATACAGATCCAGATCTGTAACTGTCAAATTCAGCATGTAGTCCTTCTCTAGTGCTTTTTTACAACTTTGAAAACTTTGAATATCTTAGAAAATTTGATAACCACTTTTCCAATCTTTCTCCTTGATAAATCTGCAACCTAGACCTACAAATCACATGCAAAGAGAGGGAAAAATGTTGTGGGGTTAGTGGATAGGGGTTTGCCTTGGTCAAACCCCTTGTTGGTAATTAAGCCCTTGAAATGAAATGAAATAGAATAGAGAATGATGAATGAACAAATAATGATCTTGAACCTCTCCAAACCCTATCAATAAGGTGTTGCAAACATGCAAGTATTGGATCAAATGGATGTGCTCTTGGAATCTTGCTTGATGTTGATAGATCTTGAATGCAATGCTTGCTTGAATCACACAATCCTACATCACAAATGTTAGCTCTAAAACAACATGATGATTGAAATTTGAAGATCTTAGATGCTTGATAATCTTCCCTTGAAATTCCTTAAATGCTCTTGTGAACTATATGCTTGAATACTTGAATGCTAGGTATGGAAATGAGAGAAAGAAGCTTGTATTTATACTCAATTATGCAATAATTCCCAAAATTACAGCAATATAGGCTAACCTTAGATCTTGGAGAATAATAACCCACCAGAAAATTAAATAAATTTTCAATTTTTAGTTAAAGGGGACTCATTCACTACCCTGGGAAAGTGGGTTCCTCCTAAGGGGACTCATTTGCCCAAAATGGCGAATGAGGCCCACCTTAGGAATTTAAGGTGGGTTTCGAGATTTTGATGCTTCAATGATATTTTTTAGGATTATTCTAAAAAATAAGGCATGTGGATGCAAAATGGGGTCAATTGAAGCATAAGAAAGCCCAATTATTAATGACAAGCCTAGAAAATTGTGAAAGTGTGCAACAACACTTGACAACACTTTGAAATAAGGCTTGGTAAGTGATGAAAAGAGGTTATTTTATTAACAAGACCCTAGAAAAGTGTGAAAGTGTGTTACAACACTTTACAACACCTAGGTAAGGTACCATTTGAATATTTTTAGGTCACAAGGGACCGATACCTAATGTGAATGTGTTATCCACATTACAACATTAAATCAAGGCAATATTAAGGCAAAATCACAAGGAGGGACCAAACAAGTCAGAAAGACTAGAAGGGATACTTTTTCGGTGACCACATTTAGCCCCCACTTTAGTGAGAGGATGAACCTACTTCAAATTCACACTAAATTAGACCAATGCACATCAAGAGGGGTTCAATTGTAATAATGCTAGCAAGATGGAACGACAATGATCAAGAGGGGTGATCAAGCCCCTAGGATCAAGATCCCATGTCAAACCAACATAAGCACAAAGGAACACACATGAAAATGATATCAAGAACAAAAAAAAGTAACAAGCATACAATGCCAAAGATGAAGAAGAGAAAAGATGAAAATAACAAGAATTGGATCAAGCTTTGACCATTTGTCCAACATGATGTGGATCATATCTAGGATGTTTGTACAGAAAATGAATACTCACTCTGAGGCGATGGAACTCATGGTTGTCTACTAGGTGAGAAGGCCTAAAAGGTGAGAAAAATACACTCATGTTTGGTATGCACTCACACACATGCAAGTGGCTATGGGGAAAGTCATGCCTCAAAATGGGCTTCCCGCTCAACCATACCAAAGTTATACCTCCTGATAACTTTAATAAGGTGCCACAAAAAAATGATTTTTTGAGCTTCATGAGATAAACAAAACTTCGCATGCTTGGAGCTCATGAACAAACATGATGGCTCCACAGGCATGCAAGCTGTGTTATGCAAGGTGGCCATATTACAAAAAATGAAAAATACAACATGTAAAGAATGTTCAAAGGAGCCTTGCTTAGTTCATGCGAGGTCTTTAACTTAGGGAACATTGTGCCTAATGTCTCCAAGAGAGGACTGATCAAAGAATAGAATATTCACAACTTAGTGGATGCAATGTGTCGTATCAAGCCACTAAGATGAATGTAATATGCTAAAATAGATCATGCTCATGAAGGACATCAAACCCAATGTCATCCACAAAGTGACAAACACATCGTATGAAGTAAGAAGGATGCACTAAGAACCAAGAAAAGGAAAAATACAAAAGAATAATTCCAATGTATGCCCCCACTTTAAATAAATTGCTAAACACTGTACTGTGAGCAATTAATTTAAAGTAGCAAATGAAAAATGTAATCAAGAAAGAAGATATGAGAGCCAACTTGCAAAACTCTATGCCAAGTCATATGTTTCCAAGTTAAGTTGCATCATGCGAGAGAAAAAGAAAAGAGAGGGGTTTCCCCGAAAATGAAAACACCAAACACATAAGGGATCTATGGATTTAGGGTCAGTATGTTCTTTGTTGCAATGATTTTTAGAGAGCTTGGAACTATCATCATCCCCCAAATACACATAGAATTGGAAGAATGACACAAAGAGAGAGAAAAACAAAGAAAAACCTTTTGGGTCAACATGGAAGAGACATAGGGTATCTTGACGCCTTCCGTCATCCCCAAAAGAAAAAAACAAGACAAATGAAAAAAAGAAAAAGTAAAAGCTTTTGGGTCAACATGAAGAAGACATGAATGTCTCAATGCCTTGCATCATCCCCAAAAGGAAAACACACGAAAAAGATAAAAATGAAAAGTAAAAAGCGATGCATGACATAGAGAAGAATGAAATTAAAAATAGAGGAATGTCACAAAGAGAGAGAACATCAAAAATAACATCACAAGGGGATCACATTACGCACATGAAATCATAGAAAGAAAATGAAAAAGGAAAAAAAAATGAAAAATACTAGTAAGGAAAACACGAGTCAACCTTCGAGAAAGTCATCGGCCTCCCAATCATGTTCATTGTATACCAAAGGTAGAAATCTAGCTAAAGGGACAAGGGTAAGTTTTGAAGTAGGAGAAGTAGCAAGTTCATCACTCTATATAGGAGAGTTCTCATTTAAGCTCATGGAAGAGGAAAATAATGTGTTCAATTCACTATTCACCTCTTCGTCAATTTTAGCGGTCTCGTCATCGTCATTCATGTTAATCACAACAGGAGGACGAATGATAATGTCCATCGAAGAGTGCAACTCTTGTTGTGATTGTTGTATTGTATCATTTTGTTTTGGTTGGGGAGGAGGGTCATCATGCATTACTCCAATCAAGTTCGGATTGTTATTTTCATTGTTAGGTTCATGTAACTTGCGAGCAAGGGCATGACGTCTACATCTATGTTGTCGAGCACCTCTATTTCTTTTTGTTTTGTTTTCAAGTTGTTTTTGTGTAGGAGCGGGTTGATGAACCATAGGTTGATTTTTTTCCCTAAGGAGAGGAATGGAAAGAACCATAGGAATTTTTTCATCCACTTTCTCT
Source organism: Sequoia sempervirens (assembly GCA_007258455.2). Taxonomy (NCBI): domain Eukaryota; kingdom Viridiplantae; phylum Streptophyta; class Pinopsida; order Cupressales; family Cupressaceae; genus Sequoia; species Sequoia sempervirens. The sequence continues at coordinate 282,677,229 of VDFB02193867.1, read as the reverse complement.
TTTGCTTTGTTAACTTGTTTTATTCTAGGAGGTGTGACAAGGTTGCTTTCATTGTCTCTTGGTCTTTTGGATGATGTAGTTGAAGTTTTTGTTGTTGGTTGGTCTTGGTTGTTTGGGTCTTGTTTAGGTTCAAGCATGGTTTTGTCAAGGATTGGAGGTGTGGAGGTGGAGGGGGACATGTTTCGGAGGGATAGCTTGACTATTTTATTGGCTTTGAATTTTTGGTAAGATACAAAAATGAAGTCTTCTCATTGCTTGATACGTTCCATGGGCTTGGGCCAAAAGGCTTCTAAGGAAAAGTTTCCTTTGGAAGACAAGGGGTTAAAGTTGCTATGGTGAATGGTGAATATTTCATTATCAGATGGAAACTTTAATAATTTGTGCACAACCGAAGGGATGACTTTCATTGAGTGAAGCCATGGATGGTCTAACCTTAAATGAAATTGGCCAGACTACAGGATGATGGAGAATGTGACATCTAATGTTTTTGGTCCTATTTGCAATGGAATGGTGATCTATTCAATCGTAGGGCAAGAAAAACCATTGTGTGTCTCCATCCATGCTTTTGGTTTATCATAGTTATCATGATAAAGTTCATGTAAGAGTAAGAAATCCTCAATGATCACATTCTCTCCATAGGCAGGATCTATTAGTATCCCATTAGTGGACTTGTCATAGATATGGCTAGCTATGTAGAGAGGACCATTGGGTGCATGTTTAATTATATCCTTAGAGGAGAAAGCAATATTAAGAGGAATCTTAGGTCAGCCCTTACAAGGGATGATGGCTATCACCCCTACCATTTCATCCATAGGATTGACATTAATATAATTTGGAATAGGATCATAATTTTCATCATATGTATCAACATTCATCACATCAATCTTTGTAGTTTCATTGGATTTGACAAATGAAATATTATGCTTGGGAATTGCATTGGTAAAAATTTGTAAGTTTTGGTTCAGAGGGGCAACGGACTTATTGCCTTGATCACTAACACCTCCAATGGATAAACGGTTAGAATCAATGAGGTCTTGCACAAGATGTTTAAGATGCTTGCAATGTTTCGTGTCATGTCCATATTTTCGATTATAGTGGAAATAAGCATTTGATTTAAAGCTCAGGGGTAAAGGCTTATTGGGGTCGGGTGTTTTGATGGGAGGAAAGATAATTATTTGTTGTTGTAAAAGTTGGGACATTGTGTTATGAAGGGTGTCAGGTAAGGGTGTGAATTGTTTATTTGGATCTCCATAACTAAAGGGTACTGAGGATTTGATAGCAGCTACTTGGTTGTTGACGGTTTGAGGTGGTTGTTGAGGAGGATTAAATTGAAATAAACCTTTATTTTTCTTCCTAAAAGGTTGGGAATTGTTTTGCTTGGCGGGCTTGAATCTATCAATTCAGCTAGAAGTGGGCTTTGTATCTCGACTACTAACTAAACTTTGATAATCACAAAGGGTAGTACACAAGTGCATGAAGGATGGGAATTTCATCATAGTAAGCTTGTCCTCAATTTTAGTTTGCAAGTTTTCAATGAACATCTTTTGAAGGTGTGGGTCGGGGATCTTGAAATTGATTTGGGAATAAAGCAATTGATAGCATGAGATAAAATTAGTTATCTTTTCTTCCTTATTTTTCTTGCATCTCATCAAATCAGCCAAGGTCTTCTTGGGAGTCATTTGCACTAGGAAATGGTTTAAAAATGCATCAACAAGTTCATAAATGAACAAATTGAATTGTTCGGTAAAGAAGAAAACCATTCCAAGGTAGTATCTTTTAAGGATCTAGGAAATATTTTTACCAATAGTTTATCATCAAGGAAACAGTTACTACATAAGGCAGTATAGGCATTAACATGGTTAGAAGGATCTCCCTTCCCTCCATATTTCTCAAATATAAGCACCTCTACACCTTGTGGCATCAATGTTTTCAATATCTCCAAGGAAAATGAGCTACTTTTGACATAATATGTGGGTGGTCCATTTTGGTTTTGGTTTATGGTATAAATTTTCTTTTGCATGGATGAAATGGTTGGAAAAGTTGTGTTACGAGAGGATCATTACAAGTGGTATGAGATGGAAGTGAAAGTGGTGATGGAGTTTATGTATTAGTAGGACAAGTGAATGGAATGCTTATAGGTGGTAATGTGGTAAAACATAAAACATGTGATGCTAGATAGGAACAAGGGATGCTAGCAGGAAAACCCAAGGAAGGAATCACATTACTAACTTGTTGCATTATTGTTGTGACTTGAGAAGTGGTATAGCTAGGTATTGAGGCTATTGAGGGAGGAGGAATTTGAGTTCCTCCTTGGTTTAAAACATTGTTTGTTGGTATAGGAGCACTAGAGGTTGAAGGAAGATGTTTTCTAAAGATCTGTACTATGTTTTTCACAAGGTCAAGGCCATCTTCACTTTCAAGCATGCAATGGATGTTTTCTCTGAAAGGAATTGCAGTAGTTGAAATGTTTTCAAGGCTTATTTGATGTTGTAGGTTTACTAAGTTGTCATGAATTTGAATTATTTTCTCTTGTGGGGTATCATCATTCCTTGGTTCAACTTGCATGCTACCTGAAGGCAAAGAGTTGCTAAGCGTATTATCCATGCATAGTGTACTAGTGTCAATACTAGGAGTGGAAGCTCTAGATAACCCAAGATCCAGAATGAGTGTGTTATCATGGGATGCCATGAGTCTCAAACTTCTTCTCACTAAGGTATTAGTGATAGCACACCAAACACTAATGCAAAGGCTACTAAATGTGGGGTGAATGAAAATGCAATGGAAACTAACAAGAATAAAATGCTTATAATTGAAATTCTAGAAAGCAAAATTGAAATGTAGAAACAACAAACAAAAAATTAGAAATTGAACTATAAATGCCAGAAAATGCAGCGCAAAATGTGGAGAGGGATTGATTTTCCCAATGTGGTGAATGAGTCATGGTACTAATTTTTTTGAAAAATTTGGAAAATTTTAAATTTATTTTTTATGATTTTTATGTTTTCTGATGCATTTCTGAGATGTAAATGCAAAATTTTACTAATTTTTAATGAAATTAAATGCAATAACACAAGCTAAATGAGCTTTTCACTGATGCTAATTTTGAAACCCTAGAATGCAAATTAACTAATGCAAAATGTAATGCAATGTTAATGCAAGCTAAATCTAGGATGTAAATGCACTCCAAATCAAAATTATGATGTTCAAAAGTCAGGTTCACCAAAGTGTGGACACTGGAAATGGATACTTCACTTCCTTGTCTACAGAAGGGGGTACAAGGAAAGGGATCCAATTTCACAATATTCACATTCAAGAACACCTTAGAGATCTCAACCCAATAATGGATGTGAGAGATCTGACTATAAGGTATCCTTGGAGATGATTGAGACAAGAAAGGGGTTCACCACCAACTATAAACTTAGAAAATACAAAATGTTTAAGAACACAGTGTGATATGCAAGAAGACCTAGAAATGCAAGTAGAATGTAACAAAAAATGATGAAACTAGAAATGTGCCCCTGGGAAACTAAGGGAGGAAGAATGGAGGTCTAGAATCTTGAAAAAACAACTGTTGAATCCAACTAGGACTCATACGCCAAGATAGGAAAATCAGTCCAGTTTCAAGTAAACTATGCTAGAACAGGTTTCAAACAAAAGGGTATTCAAATCTGAAAAAATCATGTTTAGGCCTAGGTAGTGGGACCCATTTTCCAATAGGGGTGAATTAGTCCACTTTATCTTTTCTGGAAATTCTAAATGGTATTTTGTAGCTCTCAATCTGCTTTGTTGTCCCTGATATAGATCTAGGTCTGAAACTGTCAAATTCAACCTATAGTCCTTCTCCAAGGCTTGTTTGCAACTTTGAAAACCTTGAATATCTTAGGCAACTTGATGATGAAATTTCCAATCTTGCTCCTTGATAAATCTGCAACCTAGACCTAAAAATCACATGCAAAGAGAGGGAAACACTACTGCATTTGACTACAAATTTTGATGAATTTTTGTTGACATATCGACAAAATAGTGATACTCCATTCCAATATCTTTCATAATGATAGATAAATCTCAGTATGAGAGAGGTAAAATATTTGATGGTGGTAACAAAAATTCACCTATCAATCTACAACAAAAAAATAATTTGTTAATATAAAGAATATTAATGGTACATATTTCATCCTTTATTTACTAGTGATGAACTAACAACAAAAATAGATGAAAAAAGATGACATATATGACATACCTTAACATCTATGAGATTGCTATGTTGGATAAACCATTCATAACCTTCAAGTTCACTAGAAACAATACAACAAAGAGAAGAGTTGTTTGGGAGCCTTCATAAAGGGGCTCGTATTCCTTCTCAAGTACAGGTAAATCATGAACATCATAAAATTCATCTCGATCATCATGATTAGCTACGCCACTAAATGTGTCATTGATCAATGTATTTGTATCATCATGTTCAACTGTGTTTTATGGTGCATGATCATCTTCTTCCATAGGATCATTAACTTCATCTTCGATATTTATAGTTCCATGTTCCTCCGCTTGCAAAACCACATTCTCTGGGCCGTGATAATCCATATCATGTGCCCTAGGGTGCCCCACCTTTATAATAATGATCGACACAAATAAATCATGATCATGGTCAAGTGATTTTTTATATATATATAAAATGTTAAAATGATATAAACATTTACAAATTCAATCAATATAAAGACATATTATAATGAACAACTTACCAATGGATGATAATCATGCCCCCCTTCAACATGACCATGATGCCTACAATTTTTCTCAGCCATTGTGATTAAAAGTATTCTCATCTTTAAGCCCTTGTAACTATTGCAAGGACAATAACATTTCCCATCACCCTTTCTTTTCAATCTAGCAAGTGTCTCTTCATTTTGTTCTACACTAATATTATTTGACATGATTTTTCTTTACCAAGCTTGAATATTTAGATCTTCAAAAAATATCAAACTCACACTCCAATAATTTTTAATCATAGACAAGTAAAAAAATCTAATAATTTTGATATTTTGCACCAAAAAAAATTGGCCTATAACCTCCACAAATTGTCGCAAGTATAGAAAATTCACAAGTATAGCAAAACACTGTCACAAGTATAGATAAATTGTTGAACTCGCTTTTATCTATTAAAAAGCATTCGTCAGAACCTCGACGAAAGCTAACCATATACTTGTCGGCCCAAAAATTGATGGAAGGGGATGGTTGAATTTAAGTGTATGTCGAAATAGCGATGAAAATCATAGAGCGTCAAAATTTTGATGAACGTCGGGCATAAATTTTTAAAAAAATTAAAAATTTCACATTAAATACATAAGTACCCAACGATACATCTAATTATACATCTTTTGTTAGAAAGTTTCATCATAATTTGTAGTCAAATGAGTTAGTGAGAAATATTGTGGGGTTAATGGATAGGGGTTTGCCTTGGTCAAACCCCTTGTTGGCAATTAAACCCTTGAAATGAAATGAAGTAGAATAGAGAATGATGTGGCAACTCACCAAAGCCTAGCAATAAGGTGTTACAAACATGTAAGTATTGGATTCAATGGATGTGGACTTGGAATCTTGATTTTGATAGATCTTGAATGTAATGCTTCCTTGAATCACACAATCCTACATCACAAATGTTAGCTCTAAAACAACATGATGCAAACAATCTTTGACATGCTGATTGCCATTTGAAGAAGCTCTTGGATGCTTGATAATCTGCCCTTAAAATGCCTTGAATTCTCTTGTGAATGCTCAAATGCTCTTGTGAACTATATTCTTGAATACTTGAATGCTAGGTATGGAAATGAGAGAAAGAAGCTTGTATTTATACTCAATTGTGCAATAATTCCCAAAATTACAACACTACAGGCCGACCTTAGATCTTGGATAATAAAAACCTGCTAGAAAATTAAATAAAATTTGAATTTTGAGTTAAAGGGGACTCATTTGCCACCTTGGGTGAATGGATCCCACCTAAGGGTACTCATTCACCTAGAATGGTGAATGAGTCCCACTTTAGGAATTTAAAGTGGGTTTCAGGATTTTGATGCTTTAAATGATATTTTTCAAGATTATTCTAAAAAATAAGGCATGTAGATGCAAAATGGGGCCAATTAAAGCATAAGAAAGCCCAATTATTAATGACAAGCCTAGAAAAGTGTGAAAGTGTGCCACAACACTTTACAACACTTTGAAATAAGGCTTGGTAAATGATGAAAAGAGGTTATCTTATTAACAAGACCCTAGAAAAGTGTGAAAGCATGTTACAACACTTTACAACACTTAGGTAAGGTACCATTTGAATCTTTTTAGTTCACAAGGGCACAAGACCTAATGTGAATGTGTTATCAATATTACAACATTAAATCAAGGAAATTTTAAGCCAAAATCACAAGGAAGGCCCAATCAAGTGAAAAAAAGTAGAGGGTTATCCCACAATAATGGGTTACACTTTTTGGCCAAACTTGACATTGAAATCAACATTTTCAAAGAAAACTTCACTTTCTGACACTTATAGTAGGTAAACTATTAGGAATTTGAAAATGATGTAAACTAGTGATTTGTGAGATTTCGTCGATAGATTTTAAATGTTTTTTTTTTTTTTTAAATGAAATTAAATTGTATTTTTTTTGCATCTCCTTTGATAACTTGTTTTTAATAGTAAACAACATTTTTAAAAAGTGGTGTGTACTTCGACTCACATAACTTTTTTTCTACAAAGGATAAAATTCTAATTCTTTTGATTTTAGGTTGGTAACACAAGTATCTAGTTCTTTCATTTTATTTCATAGCATTTTGTTGAATATTTTTCTTTTAATTAAGTTTTGAAGTCAAAACATTTATAACTTAGACATAGGTGCACTTCGGCTCGCATAACTTTTTTGGTATGTATTGAAATTCAATTTTTCTTTTTTTGTTAGAACGAGGACATCAATACCTAGTGGATATATATTTTTCAATTATTTTGTCCTCAAATTTACTATTTTTCCACAATGATTTTTCATCGAACTTGATGTTCATTTAAAAACCTATGTACAGTAAAACTAAAAAATAAAATATAAAATAAAAACAAAATATATTAAATTTATAGTTGTTGGAAAGCACGTTTCGATCACTACAATCATCCAACTTGGTTTATCAAGTTGACTCCATTTGCACCTCCTTCCCAAGCTTGATAGTCAAAAAAATGCATAAATTTTGAAATGGTGGAGGGGAAGGTGAAAAAAGGGGGTTAGTTAGAAGGGGAGGTTCGATTCCCCTTATATGGTGCAAAAGGGGTTCATTAGAAAGGGGGGTTCATTAGAAGGGGGGAGGGTTCATTAGAAGGGGGGTTCATTAGAAGGGGGGTGGTTCATTCGAACCCCCTTCATTAGAAGGGGTAAACCATTTTAATTTTTTTGATGAGCATTTCTAATTTTTCTTCGTTCAAAAAATTGTAACCCACTATTGTGGGTTTACCCTAGAAGGGTTACTTTTTCAGTGACCACAGGAAGTTTTTCCTAATATCTATAAAAAAGTGGCAATTTGAACAATGTTCTCAAAAAACTACCAGTTTTGATCATTGTTGGGAATTGACAGTCAGATGATGATCTGCACTGCATTATGCTTCATTGCTTTAATTCAAAAAATTTCTCCAATTGTGAACCAATCGGAGCCATCTAATCAACAACATTATTTTTGGACCGTGAGATAACCTATATATTAAAAGCTTCAAATCCTTTGAATAGATCACATACTCTACGTCTATAGGACTTCATTCTTATATTTTTAGCAGTTTCTTGCCCACGAACTTGGCTTACAACCAACTTTAAATCTTTGAATGCTTCATAGTCTCTTCATGCCCATTTGTTCTATGAGAAACAAACCATGGACCAAGGCCTCATACTCAACATCATTATTTTAGCATGGGAAGTGAAAACAAAAATCTTTGAGGGTCTCTAATCTAGTTGGAGATACCAATTGGATGCCAGCTCTGAAACCTACCTTGCATTTGGTGCCATTAAAATATAACGTCCATAGATTGTTGTCGCTCAGTCCACTAGACTCTTCCTATTCTTTCACCAATTTTGGGAAGACTTGGTCATTGTCAAAGATCACATAAGTGTTTAATTAGGTAGCATGGTAGTTCCCAAATGGGTCAAAGTCAATGAAATGGTTGAGGAGGACCTCCTCTTTTGGGGGTTGATCACTCATGTCCTCCTCGTCTTCTAACATTTCTACACAATATATCTCCCCTTTTGAGGAGTTTTGCACTGCTTCAAAGAGTAGGACCGCATTTTCTGCTATATGTTCTGGATGCAAGGATTTAGATAGGATCTTCATCTTTTCTCCATGCTTGGTCCACAATATCATATGAGACCAATCAAGTGCTAAATATCCACCAAGGTTTTCTCTAAAGTCCCTTGAGAGGCACATCCTAAATAATGAGGGCATGTTTATAAAAACTATTTCTTGCATGACTATTTGGCTTGGACATGAGAAGAGGGTCAAAGATAGATCTTTGATGTGACTAATAGTCAGAACCTTCTTCCCATCTAATTACATGATCCCTTTCTCAAGAGGCTCATACTTGAGTTTCAGGGCATCAGTCACTTGCTTATGCATGAATTTAGTACTAGCTCCCAAATTAATCATGTTATTGTGTAAAATCTTATCTCCCATAATAAGTGTTAAAAATAAAGGTGTGGGATTTGGTTTGCTTACCTCTCTCACATTTTCATTTTCTATGATGTTTATGTATGTTGCGACCCTTGAAGGATGGGGGTTTGATGCGGGTTCTTTGTCTCTAACTTGATTGTGCGGTGGATTCACATCCATTCACAATGTTTTTTCTTCCTTCTTTAATGCTTCTTGGAGCAACGTCTTTTGTTTTGGAATCAATATAACATCCCATAGAGATACATTAGCAAGCACCTTCTTCAACTGTTCACCCATGTTGCATGTTCCAACTGATAGAACCTTGGGTTTGAACGGTGATATATATTTCACCTTTGGGAGAGGTTGATCTGATGTGGGTAGGCTTGGTGCTTTGTCTATCTCCTCCGCTTGAAATGGTGGAACTTGTGGCTGCTGAGTGGGTTGGGCCTACACAACTTTCTTTTCTTGCGGTTGTGGTTGATGTGGGTGTGGAGCTTGTTGCACGTATTCTCCAGTGCGCCTTCTTTTGGACCTTGTGTTGTAGTTTGACTCTACTTGTGGGGAACTATTCATCACAACATCATTTGCAAATACTACATCTTCTTCTTACATCCAAGAGAAGAGCACTTGGTTTGGTGCGATATCTAGTTCTTTCTCTAAGGACATTCCTTACATTTGCGCTCTAAAGTGGACATTCTCCATTTTAGGAGATTGATATTCTTTCATGTTTGAGAACATGCCCTAGCTTATTTGCTCCACTATCTTTTGTTGAATATTTCCTCTTAGACAATTTCAGGGCATATGACTATCATTACACGGGAAGCACCATGAGTTCTCATCCTCTGCCAGGTTGTTTTGGTCTAGGACTAAATCTTTGCTTGGGATGTTCCTGATGGTCTGAAGTGGCATTGTAATTAGGACCATCTAGTTTGCTGGCATTGGTTGCTAACTTCCTCCTTTCAAGTCTCCTTGATATGTGTTCTATTGATAAGATGGCATTCCTCCTTCATAGGTCTACATGGGAGGATTCAGAGGTGCTGCTTGTTGTCAGTGGATGAGGACTAGCTCATTCTCAAAGGATCATGTGAGATTATTCATATCATTAACATCTATTGCTAATGAAGAGGAGCCTGATGTGCTTGGTTACCCTCGAGGGTATATGTACATGGATGGTGGTATAGTCGATGTGGTTTATTATGGAGTAGAGGTGCTCGAAGTTGCTTCTTCTCAAGAGCTACTAGAGATTTCCACTAACATGGGCATCGATGGACATGGTGGAAGCTTTTCGATATTGATCAAATTGTTTTCTGCCAGCACAGGAAGATAGTATGCATTAGGAAGAATATCTCCTCCCATAGACTACACCATGACCATTATATTTGAATTGAAAGCCTTTAGATACAACATGAATGTCATAGTGACCGGAGGCCTGGTGGTCACATGAATACTTTGCCAAGTTTTGTGAAACCTAGTGTTGAAGTCGCTCGTGGCCTCTTGTAGGTCCCTTTTGATGGTGATTAATTGCTGCAGCAAAGAGGAGTGATCTTCCTTTTGGAGAAGCACTCAAACAACCTCTATCTGAGTTGGTCCCAAGAGCGGATAAAACTAGAAGATAGAGACCCATACCAGTCTTGGGCTTTTCCTTTGAAAGACATGGCCAGTAACCTAAGAGCAACATCCTCTTCCACGATGTTATGTACTCTGCATACCTCTGCTATATCTTGGAGATGTTAGGAGGGGGTCTTGAAATCCTCCCCATGTAAAACTTCAGGATGGCCTTGAGAGCATTAGCAGGTATGGTGGGCCATACATCTAGGGCCATAGGTGGTTGTAGTAGACTACCATTATCCTAGGTTACAAAATTTCTAAGAGCGAGGGCACCTAGATGAGCCATTAAAAACATATTCCTATGGATAGAGTATATGAGTATTTTTATTTGGAAAGTTTGACCTCCTAGTGGAGTAGATCAAGCTTTGGATCATGGGCTAGCACTTCTTTCCTAGCTACTTCTTACAGGTGATACGAAACCTATAAATCTTCTTCTCCTTGATATTGAGGTAGGTAACTAGGAGTACTAGAAATAGCCTCTTGAAGGCGCTCTTGTTTGGATTCCGGACATGAAATTTCTAGTGTCTTTTCTTGGTCTAATTCAAGAAATATATATGAATTCTAATCAGACATTCAAAAAACTTTTGTCCCACTAGGTGTGCCAAATAAAGAACTATTGATCATCAAAGCTAACGCTTCTCTGACAGCCTTATGGGAAATTTAGTGAGTGGGGGAACAGTTTGTGCCTTATTGAATGACCTCTAGGCTTTTCATAGAAAGTCGGCCCTTCTTTGTGTTTTAGGGAAAAAGGTAGAAAGAAATGTAAACAAAACATAAAAACGGTGATGTTCCAAAGCTTTTACAACATTTCATACCTTAACTACTACTTATAACTAATATGATAGACACAGAATGCCATAGACCCTTCATTGTTGGGAAGAGAATGAGCAACAAAGGCTAGAGAAAGTACAGTGTAGTTTTTCAAATCTCCCCATGGGAAGCACCCTTTAAGGTCCAACTAGACATAAGAAAGAGTTTAAAGATTAATAGAAATATCCAAGAACTTACATAACCTTTCTTCCTTCACAGTATAATATGAAAAATGGAAAAAAAATTACAAAAAAAGGAAAAGTTCAATACACATAATCCAATTTCCAAAAGCTAGCATTCAACATAGAAGCTTAGAAACATGAAAATTAGCTATTTGCACTATCAAATAAAACTTAGCAAATTTTTTTTAACATGAACAAGATATAAAAAAAGAAACTTGACAAAGGCCATAACATGCATAATTTAAAGGATTCCTCCCAATAGATCGAACTTCAATAATATATGAACTACAAAATCGAGGTCAGATGCCAATCTGATGATAGTTTGAACTAAAATATAACATGCTCGAGAGAATAGTAGTACTCTGTAAAAACCTTCTACTTTTGAGAAAATATAAACTCCCTAATAGATCTATATTCTTAGAAAACATTTTCAAAGAAATTTTTCTAACTTTTTGATCTATGCTCCCAACCCCTATTTATAACTAGAAGAAGATAGCACCACTAAAAACATTCAAGAAGTAGAAACTGCCAGATGCCTGATCCTGATAGCCCACAATCTGATCTTAGGTATTTATTAGATCATGAAAATTTTCGTTCATTAAGTCCCAACTGCTTAATTAATGGCTTTTAGATATTTAGTGAAGATAGATGTCAAAAAATAATCAGATTTTGGCACAACTTTACAAAAATCTGATTGATCAACCATAGAGATTGATGACTCTAAGTCGAAGGTTCCACCCCGAAAGCAAGACACCCACCATATTCCCAATAAACTCCACCCAAAGAGATCACTCTACAAATAAATACAAACTCCCCAAAGAAAATATATGACATGTTGAGCGAGTAGAAAATATTAGATTTGTGAGAATAGCTTTGAAGAAAATCCTTGCCAAGCTGACAGGTGCCTTGACCTATGCCTGAAACGAAAAAAGAAATGTAAATAAATCCGTGCATCACACTTGTGGCATATTACACACCTTTATGCAGGAGCAGTATTTTTCCTTTGGGTGGGGATTAATTCTGAAGCCGAAAAGAGTAAGGGCTAAAAACCAAAAAGATTAAAGGAAAAATTTCTTTACAATATCCTAATTCACAAGATTAACGCACATGTCATACTATTATGTAATCTTATATTCACCTTGGACTATATGACCAAGGAGTTCCCTTTGTAATTCATTCATTCAATTGTAAGTAAGTCATTATCATTGTATTGAATTTGCATCCTTTGATAGAAATAAATTATTTTCTCATAGCTAATCTCTCTTGTGCTTTCATATAAGTTCCTAGATCTTGGGTGGCTACAATCTTGAGCCAAACCTTTCATGGTGTTAAGCATTCTATACCAACTCTTACATGGTAGATCAAAGCTTGTGGGATTTCTTCTTTATCTTTAGATGAGATATCTTTTCTTTTGGATTGTGTTCTATAATCATATATACTATATTCTATATTGTGATCTTCATTAGTGTCCACGGCCTATATTTCCTAATTGAATTGTGATAGATTTAAGCATCGACATGAAAACACTTGAGAATAATTCAAAGACATAACTCATCATCCTTTCAGGAATGAGAATAAATCCTGCATACAATCTTGGTTTTGTTTCTTCCTAATGGGAGGAATGTGTTTGGCAGTATTGGATCATCTTCAACATTCATTGGGAAGCATCTACGATCATTTCTAGAGACTTTAATTTAAGGAGGGTCTACATGAGCTCTCTTCTTCTTCTCTCTTATAGGGGGATTTTTCCTTTCATGGGGTTTTTTTCTTTTCATTCTTCATTGAGATAATTTCATTTTTTCTCTTTTGGGGAGGAGTTTTGTCCCAATGGGTTTTCTCCATTTCTCCATTTGTGAGAGATTGCATTCATACATGAGTACCTAACATGCCCTAGTAGCTAGGACCAATCATCATTTTCATCTTTGCATCATTTATATTTTTCTACTTCTCCCTAAGTTACACTTAAGGGGGTTGTTTTTCATTGGTCCCTAGATCCTTGAAAGATACCGCCTTAGAATGGTTTTCCTCATTACTAAATAACTCAATTTTTTCATTCAATGAACTTTTGGAGGCCTTTATAAACCATCTCCAAGTGCACATGACTCCTAAGATGATCTTAGTAGATTTGATGAGATGTAAGAAAAAGGATGGTGAAAAAGTTACTGACTTCATTTCAAGCGACCAATCGCTTTATTCCCAAATCGACGTAAAGATTTTTGATCCTCACCTTCAATGAATGTTCATTGAAAACTTGCAAACTAAAATACAAGATAAGCTTACCATGATGAAATTTCCTTCCTTCGTATACTTATGTACTTCCCTTTGTGATTATGAAAACTCGGTTAGTAGTCGTGAAACAAAACCCACCTCTAGTCGACCTGAAAAGTCTAAATCTACAAACCAAAACAATTATCAACCTTTTAAGAAACATAATAAAGGTTTCCTTCAACTTAACCCCCCTCAACCAACTCAACATGCAGATACCCAAGTGGCTACTATAAGGAAGACAACTCCTTTCTCATTTGGGGATCTAGCTAGGCAATTCACTTCCTCACCTGATACCTTACATAGCACAATGTCACAACTTTCAGAACAAAAAATGATCACCTCGCCTCCCCTTAAAACTCCTAATCCTAATAATCTTTTACCTTCAAATTTTAAATCCAATTCGTATTTTCCATTATCACTGACAAAATGTAAATTACATGGAACATTGTAAGCATCTTAAACATCTTGTGCAAGACCTCATTGATTCCAATCAACTTCAAATTGGAGGTGTTAATGATCAGGAAAATAAGTGACCAGTTGCTAGTGAAACTATGAAGAATTATGTGATGAATGTTGACATAGATGATGAAAAAATAGATAGTATTGAACAAGGTCCTATGGATACTATTAAAAAAGGCTTGATTGTGTTAATTGAAACTCAAACTCATAAGAGTGGAACTAAAAAGCCTTTTGGAATTGCTTTCTCATCTAAAGATATAATTAGAAATGCACCTAATGGTCCTCTTACATAGCCATCCAAATCAATGACAAACCCACTAATAGGATGTTAATTGATCCCGTTTATGGAGAGAATGTGATCACCAAAAAATTCTTACTTATGCATGAACCCTATCAAGAAACATATGATAAAAAGAAAGCATGGATAAAGATGCATAATGGTTTCACTTTCCCTTCAATGGGATCAATCACCCTTCCTTTACAAATAGGACCAAAAAAATTAGATGGCTCATTCTTTATCATCTCAACATCAGACCAATTCTGTGTGAAGCTTCGTTATGCATGGCTATGCTCCATGAAAGTTGTCTCATCAATTGTGCATAAATGCTTAAAGTTTCCCTTTAACAATGAAATATTTACTATGCACCATAGTGGATTTAATCCTTTGCCCTCTCAAGGGAACTTTTCATTATATTTCTTTTCACCTGAGCCTTAGGAACTTAATAAAACCTACAAGGAATTCTTTTTCAAATCTTATCAAAATTTTAAGGTGAAATACATAGCGAAACTATCCCTTACAAACATGCCTCAACCTATGATTGACCCTATGATCCTTGACGAAACCATGATCAAACCTAAAGACATTCCAAATAAACAAGACCAGCCTAAGATTGATCCTTTTCCTATCTCCTATATAAGACCAAGAGATAATGAGAACAATCTCATCATGCCTCCTAAGATAAAACAGGTTTACAAAGCTAAAGAAAAAGTGGCTGAACAACCTCCTGTGGTTCCTTTTGTTCCTCCCCTTAGGGAAGAAAATAAACCTATGGTTGATAAACCCACTCCTACACAAACACAACTTGAAAATTGAACTAAAATAAATTGAAATGCTAGAGAGCATAAGCATAAATGACATGCTCTTGCTCAAAGGTTAAATGAAGAGAACGAAAAAAGAAAATCAAAATCCAAACTTGACTAAAGAAATACACAATGAGTCTCCCTCTTTACCTCAACAACAAGGTCCTATACTACAACAAGAGCTAAATCCTTCTTTAGATATTATCATTTGACCTCTGGTTGTGATTAACTTGGATGACAATGATGAGGTTGTTAAAATAGATGAAGAAGTGCATAATGAATTGAATACATTTTTTCCCTCTTCTATGAGCTTACATGACAATTCTCCTAAGAAGAGTGTTGAACTTAGTAATGGACCTAGTTCGACACTTGCTATTGTCCGTTTGGCTAGTTGTTTGTCTTCTATATACAATGAACATGATTGGGATGTAGACTAGCCGCTAATAGGTTGACTCACATGTGCCTTACTAGTCTTTTGGATCATTTCTTTTTCATGTTTCTTTATGTGATTGCATGTGTGTAATGTAATCCCCCCATACTATTCTATTTGATGTCTCTCTCTTTGTGACATTCCGATATTTGTATCTACATTCTTCTCCATATTGTAAAATTTTTACCAAGTTGTCTTATGTTTTCCTTTTTGGGATGATGCAAGGCATCGAGACATTTAGGTCTCTTCCATGTTGACCCAAAATATTTTTCTTTATGTTTTCTTTGTCTTATGTTTTCCTTTTGGGGATAACGCAAGGTGCCGAGACATTTACGTCTCTTCCATGTTGACCCAAAATATTTTGCTTTATATTTTTCATTTGTCTTGTGTTTTCCTTTTGGGATGACGCAAGGCATTGAGACATTCATGTCTCTTCCATGTTGACCTGAAAGGCTTTTCTTTGTTTTTGATCTATTTGTATCATTCTTCCCATTCCATGAGTATTTTGGGAATGATGATAGTTCTAAGCTCTCTAGTAACATTGTAGCAAGAACATACTAACCCTAAAATAGTGGATCCCTTATGTGATTTTGGGATTTCATTTTGGGGGCAACCCATTCCTATTCATGACATAGCTTCATTTGGAAACATATGAATTCACATAGGACATTCCAAATAATCTCTCATGTGCCTTTTATTGTTAGCATTTATCATTTGCTACTTTAAAGTAATTGCTCATAGCATGGTGTTTAGCAATTTATTTTAAAGTGGGGGCATACATTAGCACTATTCTTTTGCATTTCATGTTTCATTATGTCTAGTCTTCTTGCTTCATGTGATGCGCCCTTCACTTTGTGGTGACATTAGGTGTGATTTCCTTCAAGAGCGTGATCTCTTTTAGCATATTATATTCCTCTTAGTGGGTTGATGTGACACATTAAATTCCCTAAGTTGTGAATCTTCTATTCTTTGATTAAGGTCCTCTCTTAGAGATATTAGGAACAATGTTCCCTAAGTTAAGAGCTTACATGAACTAAGTAAAATTCCTTTGAATATACCTTACACCATTTTGCATCTACAATTTCAATTATATGGCCACCTTGCATAACACACTTTTCTCGCCTATGGAGCCATCTTGTTGTTCATGAGTTTCAAGCATACAAATCTTTTCTTGCCTCATGAAGCTCAAAGATCACAATTGTGTGGCACCTTATCAAGTTATCAAGATTTATAGATTTGGTATGGTTGTACGTATGTGAGCCGAAATTAGGCATGACTTTCCCATAGCTACTTCCTTGTCTTTGTGAGTGCATACCGATTGTGTGCATATGTATCTGATTGGGGGCTCACCTAGTGGATGACATGAGGTTCTAGTAGCCTTTGTGAGTGTGTGTTGGTTTACATAGCACACATCATGTTCCACATGTAAATTTACTTGGACAAATAGTTTAGATCTGATCCATAGCATGGGGGATAAAGGGTCACTTGATGCACCCCCCTTTTTTTGTTTTTGTTTTTTATCTGTCTTTGGCAATGCATGCTTGTGCCTTATTGTTGCTTCATACATTATTTACATGTGTTTTCTTTTGTTCCTATCTTTTTTTTCTATAGGATCTTGATCATGGGGGCTTGTACAACCCTCTTGATCATTTTCATCCTATCTCACTAGCATTGGTACACTTGGACCACTCTTGATGCGATTTTTTCTACTTTAGTGTGAGTTTGAAGTAGGTTCCTCCTCTCACTAAAGTGGGGGATAAATGTAGTGTAGAAAAATGTATCCCTCTACATTTTCACACTTGTTTTGGACCTCTTGCTAAAATTGGGCTTCTTTATGCCTTATTTGGCCTTACATTGCATCCACAAGCCTTAATTAATGCATCTTTCCAAGGATAATCTTGACATATATCAAGTGACCAATCAAAATTTAATGATTTTGGATTGTATAGCCTAGATTTAGTGATCTAGGACTCATATGCTACCTTGGGCGTATGGGTCCCACCTAGGTTTCGAGGCCTAGATCTAAATCTCACGTAAAACTAAGCATTTCTTGAAAAATGTGTCCCAAGCTTAGCCTAATGGGAATCATACGCTCCAACTAGCGTATGAGTCCTACTTAGCTTAGACCTAATTTGAATTCAAATTCTTGGCAGGATTTTATTCTCCTAGATCTGATGTTGGCTTATAGTGTTGTAATTTTGAGAAATTTGGCATAAACAAGTATAAATACAAGGTTATTTCAAATATTTTCTCCTAGAATCTTTAATGAGCACATGTGATCTAAGAATTTGAGCATTCTATCTGTAGACACCTAAATTTGGCCACTTAAGTTTGGTCAAATTTATCATTTTTCATCTAAATATCCTCTTATCTGCATTAATTAAGTAATATCACTATTATTTTATTAATACCCCTGAAGTCCTCTAAATCCCTAAGGTATTTAGTTAAATAATTAAATACTTTACCCCTTTCCCCTTTTCCTCAAAAGAATTAAATAAATAATATATTTATTTAATTCCTCACATGTGACATCCTCCATCACTTTTTCTTAATCCTAATCCACCCCCAAATCCCATCATTAGGGATGTGCACATTCCTAATCCATGATTATGATGTGTCACATCCTCCAACTTTTGCAAGTTGGCTCCTAATCCTCATTAGCCACATAACTTTCCTTTAATCCTTCATCAACTAGTCTAATCAACCCCTTAGTCAACTCTCCCCATCTCCCAAGGAATTTTTAATTTCTTTTTGTCTTCCCAAAGTCCTTTTGAGGAATTTTTAATTCCTCTCTCATCCCCCAAGGAATATTAAATTCCTTTTCTCTTTTCCAAGTAATATTACATTCCTTTTATCATTCCCATGCACATTAAAAAGGAATTTTTAATTCCTTTGGTCAACTCTTTGATCTCAGCCCTTAATCTCTTGTCCTCTTTCAATCTCCATCATTCATTCTATCTCCCTAGGCTAAATGACTAACACTTAAGCCATTTTTGCAACCCTAACCACATTATCAACCATTCTTAAGCAATCATCCTCTCAATCTCTCAAGTACACACTACCATCTTGCATCCATAGCCAAATCCACCATCCTTGCATCCAAATCAAGCAAAATCAAGTCATTATGCTGCCGAAATCATTCTAGGAGCACACACATCAAGCTATCAATGAGGGAAAACAACTTCATCAAGCTCAAACAAGGTAAAATTGGTTTTATTGTCATTTTAAGTTTGATTTTCATCTTAAGCCCAATCTTAAGGTGTTGTTGTGTTTCCCTTGCTTGCATTTTGTTTCGTTTTACATTTTAGATTGGGAGAAAAACATCACACACATTTCTGGCATGCCCGGTGGGACCCACATCACGGGTCCAACATTTTACATTTGTTGTTGTTTGAGTTTTGTAGGTTCAGGCTTACACGCAGGGGAAAATCCGCCCTGAATGGGTGAATTTGCACCTTACAGGGGTGAATCTACTTCTGAAAATAGGTGAACCTGATAGAACAGGTGAATCTGCCTAATTAGGAGGCAAATTTTCTCATAGGAAAATTTTCCCATCTTCACTAAAAAGCTGAATTTTCTCTCAAAAAAATTCACCCATCTTCACAAAATAGGCAAATTTTCTCTATGGAAAATTTTCCCATCTTCAAAAAGTAAGCGAAACTGCTCCCAAAATAGGAAAATTTGTTGTTAGGCAGATTCGCCAATCTTCACAAAACAGGCGGGTATGTGCAGGATCATCATGGAAAAAACAGGCCCTTAAGAGGCAAAAAATTCATAAAAATCAGAGTTAGGCAACTTGACATAAAAAATTGAATAAGTTATCTATATTATTTAAAAAATATGTAAGAATAGAATCTGTAGCAAATTAAATGTAGTTTCTAAACTACTAGGTTTTTAAGAAAAATATATATATCTATTTGGCGAAAATTTGAAATTTCAATGTAGTGGTACTTAAATTTCAAGGAAAAAATAAGAAGTAGGTGTCTGTCTGACCACCCTAACCACAATAAAATGATAATATTTTTCTATAAGATTTTAGATATAAGTAGAGGACTCATGCCTCGATGTGATGCATATTTTTGTAATTTTTTCTAAGTAAATAATTAATTATGAATTTTATTACAACCTTTAAAAAATATAAAATTTGTATGTCTCGACCACCTTAACTTGTCAAACTTCATGAAATTCAATTTTTATTTTTAAATCCTATATATAATGCTGAAGCATAGAATGTGACACATGTTTTGGATTCAAAAAATGTGATACCATTTGAAAGCTATAGATTTTTTTCAATTAGCCTATTAAGCAGGACTTTAGGCATAATTTGAATAGAAAATGAATAATAATTACTTATTAAATTCAAAGTAAAGCATAATTTATATTGGTGGAAAGCTGAGAATCTCCTTTAAAAACCCTTTTTGTTTCATCAATTTTGGGTGAAAAAATAATCGTCAGCCACATACCCATCATATTTCCACTTTTTGGTCCATCATGATCCTGCACATACCCAAGCGAATTTTCTCATAGGAAAATTTTCCCATCTTCACAGAATGACCAAATTTGCTCATCCAGATAGGAGAATTTACCTCATATAGAGGCGAATCTGAGGTAAATTCGAAACCTGAATTTTGAGTTTTCAGCATCGTTTCAGTTTTGTTTTCAGGTACTAATCTGCTAACTCGTATGTTTGTGAGTGTCCCTAGTTTTTAATAACGATTTGTGTAGCTTGTTCTCATCCATCAAAGACCAGTGGTTGCAAAATACTAACGCATTTTCTGCAGAATGATTGTTCCAAGAGCTTTTGTTAGTCTGTTTGTTATTTTTTCATACTAGCTAGGCACACGTAGACTATTTAGAGGGTCAATTAACTTGTTTGATGTTCTTGTGAGTGACTGTTGATGTATCCAATCCCCTTGTGCCATTTGGCGATCCTGGGTGATGAGAAATCATAGTTTACTCTAGTCCAGTTGAGTCTACCTAGGAGGTGCTAGTGCATCTAAGCTCTCCCCTTGCACTATGCACGAGCTTGGGGATCGACCGAAAACGTCTAGTATCTTCTTCCCTTAGCGAGACCTGCCTATGATTTCATCACCCGGGGAATGATCCCAACCACATGTTACCGGTGGGGTATATAAAGGGGGGAGAGTGAAAGTTGTACCTCAATCCAATCACGTCATGTCTGGCAGAGCATCAAAGCTAGGGTGATACCTAGATAAGACGTGAAGAGTTGGTTAGAGTTTCCAATACCTTGTTGGGGCTCTTGACTCACACTTGTGATGGACTGGTGTTCAGGGTTGTGCCCCACGTACCATGCATACATCAGGGACTCACAAGATAGCCTTGTTCAGCCTAGATAGAGACCCGTGTTTTAGTCATAGATTGGTGTAGTGCAGGGGATGCGTACCGTACCCCAAAGTTACTCACCACGTACTTCCCTGGGTTGAGATAGAAATCCTCACTGTGGAATACAATATTCCTCGAGTGAAAGTGTGAAGGTGAGCCTCTGGCATCTATTGATGACCTTGTGCCACTGGAATGCTAGTTATCTACCTTCATGAGAAAGGGTGATCCAAAGAAGCACCCCGATATCATGAAGTATTAACCTTGGGTTGTCCACCCAAGGTGGTGGGCTTACATTGAGTTTGCAAACCATCATCACTAATTTTAGGTTTGTGCTACTTGGTGTGTCTTGTTTGTATGATACTAGTTCATTTCATTTTCAATTGAGTCAGCCTAGCCTTCTATTTGTTGTTTTTCATGCTTGTCATCCTTTGCCACTGTCGGCAGTTTTGCATCCTAGTCCAGTCAAGGTCATCTGTTTGGGGTGAATTCATCTTTGTCAGAGGTGAATTCTCTTGTGGGTCACTTTCTTAGGCAACCCCATTTTCACTCATTCCTTGGAATAGGTGAGTTTGTCCATCCCCTAGGAAATTCCATCAGTCATTTTCCATTGAATTCGCTCGTTTTCACAAAACAAGAAAATTTTCCCTCTTCAGGGGTGATCTTGTTTCTAGTCCAAGTCATCCTATCAATCATCCCTTGTAAAATTTTCCCATTTTCACTAAATAGGAAAATTTTCTCCCTTTAGGGGTGAACCTGCTATCAGTCCTCATCCGTCTATCTTTTTGTCTGTTTTCTTGTCAATTTCTCCCATTCTATTGGGATAGGTGAATTTGCCACATCCTTGGGAAAAATTTATCTTTGCAGGGGTGATTTTGCTTCCCATCCGAGTCTTCCATCTGTTCGTTTCAAGATTTAGGTGAATTTGTTTGTCAAATAGTCGATCTTGTTTTTAGGTGAATCCACTCCCCATCTATCTTTTTCATGAAATAGGCGAGCTTGTCACCCCAGTAGGCAATCTTAAAAGTCAAATTTGCTCATTTCCCAGAGTTTGGGCGATCCTGCTAGCTGTTTGGGCGAACATGCTGTCAGTCTTGTGTCATCTCTAGTTTGGGCGAATCTTCTCCCCTATATAGGTGAATTTTATCATCAAATTCAGCTATTTTTGTGCCAATTCAGAGTTTGGGTGAATTTTCTCCCACAGATAGGTGAATTTTCTTGACTGGGAAAATTTTCCTATTTCTTGTGCCAGCCCAGTTTTAGGAAAATTTGACCCCTAGATAGGTGAATTTTCCTCTCAAATTCTCCTGTTTCTTTTCCATCTAAAGTTTTGGGTGAATTTTCTTCCCAAAAAAGGAGAATTTTCTTCCAAGCATAGGTCAGCCTGCTCAGAAAAGTCCATCATCTGTCTCCCTATAATTGTCATTCTCCTCCATCTGCACTGTCTGAAATTCATCATTTCATCAATCAAAACACATAGGTTTATCCTAGGACATCCCTAGATCACACATCCATTATCGATTCATCGAGCCCAATCACCCAAAATTTGTTTTCAAATATCACCTAGACTTTGTTTTAAGGGTTTTGATGTAGTAGGGACTTCCAAAGGTCATAAATTTTGACTTAGATGTGGGTGGATGCATTATGAGATGGCATGTGGATTCCCAATGACATTGAATCAGTTGGTCCCCATTTTGCAATTTTTCGAGGCTTGAAACTTTCATCTTGACCCTCAAAATGGCAATTTAGTGTTTTTTTTCTAGTTCTTAAAAAGTCATTTTTGTTAATAACTCAAAACTAATGTTTCAAATTTAGGATGTTAGTTGGCAATTCATCCTACCTTAGTTTTAGGAATTTTTTGGGAAAAAATTGGACTCTAAAAGATATGTGTGTGAAATTACCTAAAGTGGCAAAATTTGACAATTGTTGAAATCTACCAAATTTGGCAAAATCTGATTGTCAGCACCTTACGTCATCTAGTTAAACCCCTAAAATTGGTTTAGAATCAATCCCATCACATCCTCGAATCATCCTAATATGAGCTTCAATCCAATCTGAATCTAGGCTTTAATTCAATCCTAATATGAGCTTAACTTAAATCCCAATTTGAGCTTTAGTCCATCTGCATCCAAGATCTTCTAATATCAAAGAAAATCTTAAGATCCCTTCTTCCATCTTCTTCCAATCAATCATATTTATCTTTTCATAATATTTTCTTTCCTTCTAATCATCTATTCCCATACCTTCAATCCATATCCATCCCATCCAACATCATGAATCCTTATCCTTCACCAATGCAACCAAAAATAGTAATCAAGGGAAATCCCAATTACGTTGATGATGATAACAAAATTATTGTTGATCAAGATGAGTATGATATTGATCCCCTTGATTCTATCATTTCTAGCAATTTTTCCCCAAGCATCATCTAAAATACAATCACTCATCCAAGCAATTCCATCATGCCTTCGCCCACACCTACTAGCACTCCTTATGCTACCTTTGACAAGGGATATCCAGTGTCTTCCCCATCCACATATTCATCATATCCTTCATCTACATCTTTCTCTTATCCAACATCCACGTCCTCCTATCCTAATCCACCATCCTAATCTTCCCACCCTAATCTACTATCCCAATACCCTTACTACAATCCACCACCCGCATCCTCTTGTCCTAATCCAACATCCACATCTTCCCACTTTAATCCACTATCTCAATATTCCTATCTTAGTACAACATTTGCATCCTCCTATCCTAATCCATCATCCCAATCTTCCCATCTGCTATCCCAATACTCCTGCTACAATCTACCACCCACATCGTCTTGTCTTAATCCACCATCCATGTTCGCTTCTCCTAATCCTTCATCCATATCCTCCTATGTCACTCCAGCTTCCACTCCATCATGTCCTAATCCTCTACCTACTCTTAGTCCTACCTCTAATCCCATTCCTCCATCTAATCCTATTCCACCAGTCCATAATCCTAATCCTCCACCAACCCATAATCCTTAGTCTATTCCCATCACCCTAGCTAAGCCCATAATATGTAAGTTTCTCACTCCATAAGTCCTCCAAGGGCTCATGACAAAGAATACATCCCCAACTCTACATCTTGAAGTCATGGAACCATGTGGCCCCACTCCCCCATGTACAGTCACTAGTGATGAGGCCCTTCTCCATCACACACCTGTCATTACTATTGCCACCCCTAACACCACTCAAACAGTTGAACCCATCAAACCCACTGAATCCATTGAACCCCCATCTCCTACTTCGAGAGTCGTCGAACCCATCAAAGATAACCAAACCCAGTCACCATCTTCTACTCCTAGATCCACCCAATCCATCAAAGACACCCAAATCCAATCCATTCCCAAGAATTTCGTTAATCCCCCATCCTTCCATCTCCCCCACTTGAGGAGCCCCTCCAACACTCCATTATCATGTCTCCTACACACAATGAGTCATTCCAAGAGCTTGTTCCAAAGCATACCAACATATCCCCTTCTCCACATCAAGATCCTATCATCCCATCTAGTCCACCTCAAGATCATAGTCTCCCATCCATTCCATCCCATGATCCCCTTAACAGTCAACATCCAACCACTCCATCTCATGAGCCCTTATCACCCACTACCATAACTCCATATCTTATCATATCACCTAATCCCTGTCCTAATCCCTTACCACTCACTCCTTCTGATCAATATATTTTTACCTATCTCATGATCCTCCATCATTTCCTAACCCTACTATCCCCACACCACATGTATATTCCCTTGCTACTCTCACATTCATCCATGGTGGTTTCCTTGCAAAAGAGGAACCAAGCATATATGCCACCGATTCTCCCCCACCTAATAATGGAAGAGTTCACATCATGTTTCCAAAATAACATGCATCCTACTATAGATCAAATGCTCAAGATCATGAATTATCAAGGAAAAGGTTTAGACCTTTATGAGCAAGGTATTTTAGAGCCCATCCATGTCAAATAAAATTCGCATACACAATGTCTTGGATATATCTCTCAAGACTTGCAATCCAAAAGTGTTGGTACAATCTCCATACATCCTCAACGAGCCTCTTCCAAAAGATCAGTAGGCTCTTCCAGTCACTCCACTAAACCATTTTCCACCATCCCCCCTCCATCGTATCGCCTCAAAACAACCATCCATATTCCTCCATATTTTGAATCCATTTTGGGTCCTTATGTCCCTCCATCCACCATCTCCCATCCTTCATCTACTCCATCTATTTTGGTTCCTTATGTCCCTCCATCCACCATCACACATCCCCCACATACGAAGTCCATTTTAGGACCTTATATCCCAGTATCACATCCTCCATGTCATCCTATTCCTCCTTTTATCCATCCATCACCTATCCATATCACCCATCATCAATATCCCACTCTCATGTTCCCTAATTAGGATCAACAAAGGCATGTACCTACACATCCTCCATCCACACATCATCCCCAAAATCCTACCTCCATCACTCCATTAATGTTTCCTCCACATCATCCATCTCCTTGCACCCATCCCATTGCTATTAAAAGCACTTTGGATGCAAAAATAAACATGCATAAATCCAAGAATCCACATGAATCTAAAGATCCACATGTCCCCTCTAAAGGACATGGCGAAGAAAAGAAAGATAAAATCCAAAATCCAAATCAAACCCACAAGCCACAAAGGCCCCCCAAATAAAAAATCAAAACCATGTGGATCCCAAAGAAAAAAGATGCAATGCCTTCAAATGAAAAATGTGTAACCACATGCAAAGTTGCTAATCCAAAAGCTAATCATACACATCCTCCATCTCCTAAATGTATTTTGGGTCCTTATGTCCCAAAATTCACTATCCCATCTCCTCCATTATCCCCACATTCTCCATCCATTAATCCTCCTATCCTTTCACATCCACCACCATATGTGCCAATGTTGGTCCTAAAAACATTACCCCATCACACACCTACCCCATCCATTATCCAACATATCTCCCACATGAAATCCCTTTAATTCATTCTCTTGCATAATCCATTTATCCTAATAAGGTTGTACCAACATCCAATAGTCACTTCAAACATGGGCTCTTAATACCTTGTATGGAACTTGATGCTTGAGTTATTCATCCATCTCCTTATTAAATATCTTCTAAATCCACTTATACACATCCCTATGCTTATCCATATCCATCCACATACTATCCAAAAATCCAAAAGTCAAAAAGTCAAAAAGTCAAAAAAGTCAAAAAAAGGTCAAAAAAAAAGAAAAGTAAAGAGAAATAATTCGTCCAATAGTGAAAACTTGGCAAACAAGCGCCTTGGATAAGTACCATGATGAAAACCTGAAAAATAGGCGTCATGTGTAACTCTCCCATCCATTTTACTTCCACACTTGGGGGAAACTATATCCCCTTCACCCATCTTCTCCATCCCACCTATCTTACACATCCTACCTATCATATCCCATTTATCCTAATCCCTCCTTCATCCTTGTGATCTTGATATAAATAGGGGAAAACATATATACATGCTTTGGACATCTCTTGTCATACATTCCCCTCACCTATACACTATCCTAATCCTCATCCACATCCATCTACCTTTCCTTTCCACCTGTCATGCTACCAGCAATTTCCCTTCCTTATCCATGCTTCCTATCCATATCCATCTCTCCCTTATTTTCCCATCCTTCTATCTTCCATCCCTCCTTCCTCATCATACATGACATATCTAGAGTAGGGCATACCCTTCTTTGTGACATAGTCCTTGGATACATCATTCATAGATTATATCATCCCTTCCATATCCCCATCCTTATCATCCTATCTATCCAAACAATCCCTTCCATCTCTGCATCCTTATCTCCTTACCCATCAAAAAATCCCTTTCATCTCCCTGGCATCCTTATCTTCCTATCCATCTATCATAGCATCCCTTCCATCCCCCATCCTTATCTCCCTATCCATTCATCTCTATCCTCATCCCCTTTCATAATCCCTTGTCATTGGTATCTGGCTATAGGCTCCCCCCATGCAACCCAATTCCATCTATCTCATCATTATCACCTCCACTTCTTTTGCACATCTTTCCAATCTCCTATCACTTCTCATCACTCATCTCTCCATCATGTCATCCTCCCAATTCATCTTTTGATGATTTGGATAACTATCCCATCCATGAGCTTCATACAATCACCATCATCATATCTTATCCACCAGGTCTATCTTGCCTCATCACATTGGCTTCATCTTTGTATCCGCTTATCATGGTCATCTCATCATCCTTTATCCATTGTCTGTTGTCAGCATTTTTTTGAACTACGTTGCCCCCGCGCTTTCATGTAGGAAGGTTCAATCTTTTGATCTACCCAAAGGGCATTGGTCCATCCATTCCTTGTCATCCATCATTTGATCCACCCTCGGGGCTTTTTGTCCATCTAGTATTTGTCCTCCATCATTCATCTTCATTGTCCTCTTTCTGATTTTATCCATGGTATTTTATCAAACTACGAGGGCTTTGTGCTTTCACATAGGCAAGGCTAATCTTTGATTAGCCCCCGAGCCCATAGGTATTTAGGGTATGTTTGTTTTATGTCTTTTCTTTCATGTCTTGTGATGTGTCATAGAGGTATGTCCTTATCTAGCTAGTTCTTCACAAAAAAGATCCACTAGTATCATAAGATTCAATTGGTTTCGAGTATCTTGAGTCATGTCGATCTCTTAGTCTAGTCTTCATCTTTGGTCTTAACATGATGTTTCATTCCTCATCAAACCACATCAATCCCATCCACCTTTTGATCCTATGGAAAAGGATCTTTCAAATTGATTGCTTTCTTGTGATGCTTTTGGCATTTTGTTTATCATTTGAGCCTCCTATTATACCTTGTTGGGGTCACCATGATCCATCATATTATGGTACACTTTGACAGGTAAACATAGGGGCATATCTTGATTTTCTATGTGATCTTGTTTTCTTGGTTGTCCCATGTAGTACCCACCAAGATCCTTTGTGGTCTTCTGTTACACTGGGGTATCCTTTGTGTTTGTGGTTTTCCAACATTGGCCCTACCAAAGCCCCTGTGACTTTGAATGTTGGACTAACCTTTTCTTTTTCGTGTCAGTCCTATGCATGTGATACGAAGTCACCTTGGTTCTTCATACCCTGGTGAATATTATCTCATGCTATATCAAATTTAGTGCTTATTACATGGTAGAATAACATATAACAATTATCTTGCTTAATTTGGTTACTATCCTTCATCACTTTCCTCATCTATCTATCCTATTTGGTTTCATCCCCCCTATCTTCATCCTCATCATTTCATCATCTCTTCAATCTTCTTAGGATAATAGAGATTGGTTATTCTAAGCATCTTTTCCTTCATCATATTCATTCGTTTCTCCATCTCACATCTCCATCCAATCCTAATCAATTCAATCTAGAATGAATCATCTAATCCCATCCTTGGTCTTGTTCCCAGCCTTGCTACAAGCCTTGATCCAATCATCATCGTCATTATCCTTGGGTTGTATCCTTCCCTATCCTTTTGTGTTCTTTTGGGATGTATCCTTCCCTCATCAACAACACTTTTATCATTATTGTTGAGATGTATCCTTCCCTATCGTTGTGTTGTTTTTGGATGCATCTTTCCCTCATCAACAACACTTTCGTCATCGTCATTAGGATGCACCCTTCCCTATCCTTTTGTGTTGTTTTGGGATGTATCCTTCCCTATGCTTGTGTGTTTTCCAGATATATCACTCCCTCATCAACAACACTCCATTTATCATCAACCCATTTTGGCTTGTAGCTTGACTAGGGAAACATCCCTTTTTTTCTTAAATCCATTTGTACTTCCTTTCTTCTCATCTTCTCTTCCAAATCTCCTATCTCTTCTCATCGTCTCTTATCCATCATTTTACATCATCTTCCCCATCTACCCTTTCATCATCTCATCCATTTCTAGAGCATATCCGTGTTCTCTTGAACCCGCATGTCCTCTCGAGGGGGCATCGTCAATCCCTAATCTTCATCCTCACTCCCATCTTCCTTCTTCCTAGTCATTGCTTTGATGACTGGGGCAGCTTTCCCAATCTAACCATCTTCTTCTTGGTGCTATCTTTTAATCTTCTTTGAAATGATGCTACTTAGTAACACCATCTCAAAGAGGGGAAAAATGTAGACACCTAAATTTGGCCACTTATGTTTGGTCAAATCATCCTTTTTCATCTAAATATCCTCTTATCTGCATTAATTAAGTAATATCGCTATTATTTAATTAATACCCCTAAATTCCTGTAAATCCCTAAGGTATTTAGTTAAATAATAAAATACTTTACCCCTTTCCCCTTTTCCTCAAAAGAATTAAATAAATAATACATTTATTTAATTCCTCACATGTCACATTCTCCATCACTTTTTCTTAATCCTAATCCACCCCCTAATCCCACCATTAGGGATGTACACATTCCTAATACATGATTAGGATGTTTCACAGCCTCCAAATTTTTCAAGTTGGCTCCTAATCCTCATTAGCCACATAAATTTCCTCTAATCCTTCATCAACTAGTCTAATCAACCCCTTAGTCAACTCTCCCCATCTCCCAAGGAATTTTAAATTCATTTTTGTCTTCCCAAGGTCCTTTTGAGGAATTTTTAATTCCTCTCTCATCCTCCAAGGAATATTAAATTCCTTTTCTCTTTCCAAAGGAATATTAAATTCCTTTTATCATTCCCATGCACATTAAAAAGGAATTTTTAATTCCTTTGGTCAACTCTTTGATCTTAGCCCTTGATCTCTTGTCCTCTTTCAATCTCCACCATCCATTCTATCTCCCTTGGCTAAATGACTAACACTTAGCCATTTTTGCAACCCTAACCAAATTCTCATCCATTCTCAATCATTCATCCTCTCAATCTCTCAAGAACACACTATCATCTTGCATCCATAGCCAGATCCACCATCCTTGCATTTGAATCAAGCAAAATCAAGTCGTTATGCTTCCGAAATTATTCTAGGAGCACACACATCAAGCTATCAATGAGGGAAAAAAACTTCATCAAGCTCAAACAAGGTAAAATTGGTTTTATTGTCATTTTAAGTGTAAATTTCATCTTAATCCCAATCTTGAGGTGTTGTGTTTCCGTTGCTTGCATTCTGTTTCGTTTTGCATTTTAGGCTAGGAGAAAAACACCGCACACACTATCAATTCAAGAGCATTCAAGAGACTTCAAGAGTGATTATGAAGCATTTTGGAGCACTTTTCAACTATCAAGCATCATGTCAAAGTCATCATGCATCATGTTTATTTTGAGCTAACATTTGTTATGTAGGGTTTTATGATTCAAGCAAGCATTCAAGTATAGATCCATATCATTCAAGAAAGTGTCAAGATCTACCTTCATGCTAGCCTTTACTTACAAGATAACAACCTTTTTTTCAAGAGTTTGGTGAGTTGCAACAGTGCATATTTGTTCATTCATCATTCTATAGGAAAATTTCTGTGAACGTTTTCACCACAATGGAGGAAGATGTAAACCTTTGTTTCTAGATGCAAGCATGTTTCTTTCCTTAATTTTTTTTTTGCATGCTCCTTGCTTTCTTCCTTATTTATTATTTAAATATTGTACATGCTTTGTGAACACCACATGATAAAGATCTGGGAAAATTTGGAGCTTTATAAAAAATGAACTTATATATAGTTCCATATGGGGGTTTCTACTTAAATCATTTAGTATAGATTTCTTTCATTTTGCTTCTGAATAAACAAACTTAGAATATTAAAAGTTGCTAATCAACTGTCAATCTCTACACTATTCCTCTAATAGGAAGCAAAAAGTGTTTTTCTATTCTAATTTCCTAACTACATGAGCTTCTAGAGTCACATCCTCGTGTGCTTCTAGAGTTTCTTTCTAGTAGGACAATATTGAGTAGTGGATAAACAATGGAATCATCCCAACTAGAGGGCATATTTGTAGTTCTTCAACAGATGCGGCTTTCTTCTTTAGTTTGAATAAATTGTTAGGAGTTTTTCCACCTTGATTTTCTCCTTTCCTCTTTGTTGACATCCACATCATCACTGTTGTCCCACCATCTTCATCACATTTGCAACTTCTTCTCTATTAGTCTTCACAAGATCTTGGATTGATATCATTGCTTTCTGACATGTGGACATGTGAGCAATTTTTAGAGGCATGCATAATATGGGTTTGGATTCTAAAATCACCCATTCTTTTGGTTTTGCTTCTCCAATCACGAGTGCATCCTTTTCTTCTGAAGGGGAGAAATGTTGTTTGTAGGCAGTGGATCATATTATGTCTTCAGGCGTTCATCATTGGCATGGGAGTTCTTTCATTATGAGGGGGATTCATATCTTCATTTTATTTTCCTTCATTAGTTTTTGCTTCTCCTTAGTTTTTATTCAGGGGGGTGCTAGAGTAAATTAATTAATATTTACTCCAGTACTTAATGCAAACTTAGGAAAAGGTCATCTAGTTCTAATTGTGAGTGTTATTGCATTAATTATGCATTTCAATCAATCATGTGCTTTATTCTTTGTGTTGCACACAAGATAAAGTCACTTAACTAATTCATGCATTTTTGTTATCTCACTCCTCTCTTAGACAGAACTCCATTATTCAAGGTCTCATGTTGAGTTCACCTGAGTCTACATAAGGATATTTAATCCTTCATAGTAATCGATTCATTAATCAATAATCATTATTGTTTCACATATTTTTTGTGTAATTTCTTATTTTTGTGTGAAAATTTTCTCTTCAAAATATCATCCAGGGCTTGTGGGAGCTCAATCATAGATTATGTCACTATGCTTAGTGCATTGATAAGCATGCTAGGTGTGTATTATGTTATTTCATCACACCTTGTAGATATAGAGCTACAATGTCACATTTTTGGTGTCATATTTGTATTAGAAAAATATTGTTCATCTATTTTTTTTCCATTGATGTGGTAGGTGAAAGCTTAGGGAATTATAACTTGACTCATGGATAAGGAAATCTAGAACTTCAATGCTATCCCATTAGACTCAGACGTACTTCCTAGAACTATATTGTTTTCCCTATATTTGATATACATTAGATAACATGATTTATAAATATCAATAATTATCTTTTGTATAAGATAAATTCATACTATCATAACTAGCAGTTGTGTGTAGTGACATGCAATGATGAGCCAATAGGTAGAGGGGAATACCAAATGGAAGCGATGTGTACACATTGAGGACAAATAAAAAATAGAACATCAATTTCACCATTGGGAGCAGCAACTAACAAAGGTATGTGTAGAGTTGGATATATATCATAGCAGATGTAGACAACATAGTTACATACTAACACATTGTACGTAGTGGTGGATAATGTATTTCCCCTATGTGCAGATATGTATGTATGTCATAGTAGATACAAACACGATTGATATATAGGGTTGCATACTTGTTGTATGGAACATTCCACAAAATGCAAAGCATAAATGTAGCAGTGTTGGTTGTAACAAACAATATAGTATTTTGTGGACAACACCTTATAGAAGATTGAAACAATACAGCCCTTTCAACAACACATTTTCAAAAATGAAACAATATAGCTTAAGGTAGAGAATGACAATCAACAATTCCTTATAGAAAGAAACATAAAATATATAACACTAACTATTTTATTGCATTGCAAGCATAGCCAGAAAAAAGAAGCCATAAATGAAAGAATATTGGTTTTAGTAACAATATTCACAAAACAACAAAATTCACAGTAACAAACCTATGGAAAAATATAAACTATCCAACAACACCAAATTGAAAATGCAACAATTTATTAACATAAATTGTATAACATTAACTATTTTACTGTATTGCAACCACAACCACAAAACGGAAGCCATAAATCAAACAATATTGGTTTCAACAATGAGCGAGATGGAAAAACCCACAAAAGGAAAAAATTCACAGCAACAAAGCCATGCACAAACTGTATTCTAAGTGTTATTGATCAAAGGAATAGACAATATATTATCTCAAAAAGGTAATACAATTATGTGAAAGCTTAGAGTATGATGCAGGAGCATCCAGTGGTGTAAGGGCAATCTTGCATCACCCAAAAATAGTTAAATTTCAAGTTTCTCAGTTTTTAGATGTTTTTACATTTCTGGATACCCTTTTTGTCATAATGAAATTCCCAATTTATGGTTTTTATTTTCTATTCTTGGGTGGAAAGATATTGCAGTTTTAGTTTCCCAGATTTACACATGAAAATCTTCTGAGTTAGATTTGAGGCACTTAGAGTTCCCGGATCAACCCCGAAACTTGTTGAAATTGGCATAGCTAATTTTGAGCGCATTGTTGACTTCGAGACCTTTCCAACGGTTCAAACGGTTCATGAATCGGAGTCCCGAATCAAAAGTTATGGCCCCGGGAAGTTGGCGCACTTTCTAGAAGATACAATTGGAAATGTTGTTTTGAAATTTGAACTTCAAGTTGTAATTTTTTGGCGCCAAACCGCCTAAACTCAAATTTGAATGTTGTTTTGGCTCCAAACAAAAGAGGAGCTCTATTTATGGGCGGGTTTCTAATTTTTGGGTAACTCTTTTTGGACAAGCTCACATATTGTGAAAGGGTGATTCTGTAGCTTTCTATAACTTGCATGTGTTGTAGAACTTGGGGATTTGAGATTCTCTGCATGTAAGAAGCTCAATTTTCTGAATAATAAAATTATTCTCTTGTTTGTGGGTTATTTTCTAAGTCTCAGGTTGTGCCCTCATCAGAGTATAATTGAAACGTCAAATAAGTGTATTTACATAAGCCATGCAAAACCTGAAGAATAAAGAGATAATTGCATCCACACAATTCTGTTGAAGATTGATACAAAAATTTGAAACTATATTTTTTATTTTATTTCTAATCATTGTCAAAGGTCATTTACAAAACATTACTTCCTCAAAATACCCATAATGCAATTTAAAAACTGAACATGCGGCGAGGTTGACCTCATAGAAGATCTAATGGTGTGAAAAGATCCATAGTACTGATGAATATAAGCTGAAATAAAAGATCATTCACTAAGACATTACTATCTTATGTGAAACAAAATTTGTTTGTTTCGAGTATGGTCTGCAAAAAACGAAAGGAAATGTGAAGTTTAGTGCAATGAATATGTGTCATTGGTAGACAATATGTAAAGTAGGGAAAATAAAGAATTCTATAATTTATAACAAATAATATGCAATGCATGTGCAATAAAAGACATTAAATAAATAATATGTAGGGATACCTTGTGGGTGCAACGAGATGTAGCATGAACAAAAGAAAAGAAGGCTTGCTCTCCACCCTACCATATTGGGTCATGCAACCACATGGGCTATCGCCAAACCCTCAAACAAGAACATACATTTCCCACCACTATGATCAATGGTGAAACCAATGTTTTAGAATTTGAGAATTTTTGCTTAATATATGTTGTTTTTGGATATTTGATTGTGTGTGAGTTTGTCCATCCACAAAAAAAAATAATCAAATATCCAGTAACAAAAAATATTAAGCATTATGAATTGTGGAAATATCATAGCATTAACCTGGAAATTTTATTTAGTTGCAATCAGTCTTTTGAATTTTGAAAAATATATATAGTTGTATTGTTTATGAAAAAAAAATTGACATGTATTTGTGAAATAAAAGATGGAATAAAGGACATATAGCTTTACCTTCTATCTAAATAGAATGTAGTTGCAGCTGTACACCATGCCAAACATGTTATTGAAAAGATATTTAGTATTGTGGAGATGTGTATCTACAGTTTAGAACATTTGCAATCTAAAATTGTCTCAATCAAATATAGTTAGACACAAGGAAAATTTGAAGTTTAGTGAAGCAAACACGTGTCATTGGTAGACAAAATCTAAATTAGGAAATATAAACAATTCTATAGTTTATAAAAAATAATACCTAATGTATCTGCAATAGAAGATATCATATAAACAAGATACATGCATACCTTCCACAGAGAGCATGAGACAATATGTGTACAATTATAACTTCCATATAATTCTCTTCTGGCACCTGGCAATTTTGTTCATCTAAAATCAGTGTTATCCATTTTTAAAAATATATATAGTTGTAGCATTTGTGACAAATAATTTCATATGGAGTTGTGAAAGAAGAGATGGAATAAAGGAGATATAGCCTTCCCTTGTATATAAATGGAGTATAGTTGCAACTCAGACACCATGGAAAAATTATGAGCACGAAGCTATTAAGAATTCTCAAGATCTGTAGTTACAGCTGAAAATGTTTGCAATCTAAATTTGTTAGAATCTAATATAGTTAGACACAAATGGTTCAAAGGTGATAGATCTAGAAGTGGCATCATTGAGCAAAGGAGAGGAAGGTATTGAGAGAAAAATAAAATATAAATAATATTTGGTCAAGCTAGGAATAGGAAGGAATCCACATTGTTGTTGGAGGTAAGGGGAAATGTAGGGCAAGAATTGAATAGAAACTTCTCTTAGCAATCACTGTAGAAGTAAAACCTTAGATATCTTGGTAGAAGTGATTGCAATTGCACTATAGAGGGAACGAAAAGGAAGAAAAATTAAGAATAGTGGGAGCATTGAAATGAAAATGAAATGAAGAAGTGGTATAGTTACCATCAAGAACAGAAACATTTCATCATGATGGGAATGCAGACAATTGTTGGAGGTGATCTTCTTCTTTGATTCGAAGTGCATTGTATTTGTTGGAATGCAACCTAAAGTATCTATCAAAAGAGAAAGGTGGATCTATGCATATTCCTATTATTGATTTAAGATGAGAGAGAGTTGTGAACGTTGGTCCTTTCCCTTCTTTAGTTCCCATATATATTGTAGCTCTCTCTAGTTTCAAGCCTTGAGATTTATGTATTGTTATCGCCCAATCCATTGTCAAGGGGAGCTTCATTCAACTACCTCGTGTGATTGGGGGAATGGGGATGGCTCTTGGATTGTCTTGATCCCATCTAGGCCAATGTAGTTTGGGAAGTGGACAACAACATATTTAGGTAGTTGAGGTGGTTTAGCACCCCTAGCATATATGATATACTTCACTAAACCCAATGATCCATTAACTAAGCCAGTTTCCACCCAAAGATTTGTTGTCAACATTACTTGCTGGCCAATTGCAAGTAAGATCTCTACTTGAAGTTGTTCATCATCGCCATAATCAATTGTGTTTTGCTGAGAACTTTCAGCAACACTAATTGCAATGGGAACATTTAACTGCTAAATTATTTTTCTATTGTGCAAGGAAACCAACCTATTTGTTGGGAATAAGTGGATAGCTTCATCAAACTCTTGGTTTTGCTTAGCTGGAAGCATGGAATTTGTTCGATTCATAAGAGTTTTCAAGTCAGACTAGGATGCCTAAAAATTTCTAATATTCAAAAGGAGTGTACGAAATTGTTGTTGTGTATCAGATTGTCCATGCTGGCAGAAGACAGTGTCAAGCATGACAACAATATTAAAAGTGTTCCAAAGAGACAACCTTGTGGAGTGAGAAGCATAGATAGGTCTATCCAAAATAGGAGGCAGTTGTGCCAGGTCACCCACGAGTATAACAGAGACACCACCAAATGGCTGCATATATCTAGCAAGGAATGCTTGCCGCAATTCACTGCCTATTTTAAGCAACAACTTGGGCCCCAGGAAGCTCATTTCATCAATTAAGATGTACTTAATATGTTTTAAGTCTTCTTGAAATATGGTCAATGGTTGTCCTTTTAATGGATTCATATCTCTAATTGGTATCCAGAGAGCTATATACATTGTGGAAGCACGAATATTGTAAGCATCCACCCCCATTGGTGCCAAAGCAAGCAAATGATTCATTCTCTAATTTGGTGACGTATTTAGTGATCTTCGGATCTTGTCGATAAGGAACGATTTACTTGTACCAAAAGTTCCTTGAATGATCATACACAATGGTGATGATGAAATGGGCCAAGATGGTGTTGTTCAATGATATTCAGAGCAATCTTTTGCTTAGGAGATAGTTGATGACAAAGTGTAGGTGCTACCAACGAGCAAAGAGTGTCTTCAGATGTATGCAATATACTTGTTGAAATGAATTGTTCAACAATGCTATGCAGATTCTGTAAAACATGGTGTGCATCCCACTTGTGATGTAGATCAAATTCCCATCTACCCAATAGTTGTAGCAGGTCAAAGCAAACATTGTTTGCAGTACCAAGCCGAGAAAGTAACTCCCATTCATATTCATATGTGGGAGGTAGAGACTGAGTGCTATCAGTATCACTATCACCTTTTTCTTCATCGGTAGGGGGAGCAATAACTCTTAAAATTCCAAGGGTCATAGCCAACAACATAAAATAGCCTCCAATTATGTGTTATGCTTTCTCTTGTGAGGCCTATGTCTACCTCAACATTTTAGAAAGGCTTGTATGGTAGCAATTCTGACCAACAAAATTTTTCAAAGGTATCACTTTGCTCTTGGGGGGTGGTCTTGAATAGCGGGTAAAAAATGATGATAGGAGGTTGTGGTCGAGGATTCCAGCCTGCACATTTGCAATTTTTTGATATGTATACAGTTGTGCGGATTGAATAAGGGATATTATCTCCATTTCAACTAGTCTTTGCATGTAAAAATGAATATAGCCACTTGCAAGCTTGTCACAACTATCAATTGTTTTCAAATGGTGAATGTCTTCCTACTAATGTTCAAAGATAGGAAATGTCAGCTTGAGATGAGAAGGGGAAACTTTTGCAGCATATGGTATGTTTCTTGTGCACCAATGTCACAATCTGCAACCAATTTCATCATGAATTTTTGATAGGAAAGCAACACTTTATCCCCAGATGAATTTTTATTTGCAAACCTCTACAAGAAATAAATATAGCTTTTATATTTTTTTTAGATTTTGATGCATATTTGGAAATGTAGTTCAACGCAATTTTTCTAGACAAGACTGGCTGGTAATCAATGTTTGCTCGCCAAATTGCAAGCATCTCAAGGTTGTGGATATTAACATGCTCATCATTTCTTGCTGGCTTATAGGATTTTTTCACTTCACTATCAATCACCAATGTCAATGATGGTTGTGTATTCCAAGGAGCTTTGTAGCAACATTGTAATTGGTGGCATCTTTTCCTAAGGAAAGTGTATTGAGTACACTTGGTATTCCTCTACACCATGTTCAAAAGCTATTCATAATCCACCATTGGATCCATGCAAGAGATTTGGGTACTATTAAGCAAGCATGGGTCCTCTAAAGATGAGTGGTGGACCCTTGATATTAGTTGATCCGAGGAATGAGGGTTCCATGCTGAAACATAGTGATCAAAGAAGGTTTTTTCCTGTTGAATCTCATGTGGGTTGGAACAATCAAGCATATCCATATTCGAGGCACCTAGAAGCCACAGTGTTGCCACTCATACCTTTTCTAGTAGTCCTTTGTGTGGAAAATCATCTCAATAAACTCTTCATAGAAAATGGTGAGCCGCAAGTGCATGTACAAGGTTGTTATGTGTAGGTTATGTACAACATTTTCTATGAATCATCTTTGGGAGAATGGCATATATAGCTAGGCATGAGGATAATTTACCCTGTGCAAATTAGGCCATTTTGTGTCTACAAAGCTCAAAGTGAAGAAGAGAGATGATGTACCAAGCTAGTTGATCATTGTCGCAATCTCTTGAGGGAACTTGCCCCTATACGAGCATGTTCCTCACAAAGATACACTAAAGCAAACAAGCTAGTTCGCTATCTGGGTTTCCGGTGCATCCCAAAGCAATTGTCACAAAGCAACATCAAACTTTGGGATCCTTTCCTCCAATTTTGTTTTCATAAAAACTAAAGCCAACTATTGGCTTCAATGTCTCATTATCAAATTATAAAGGTAATATCTAAATCTGACATGCCTCCCAAATCTATTATCATAGTATCTCATCAAGTGCAATGCATATTCATGTAAGTGAATATGTATTCTTCTCAATTGTAGGGGCATTGTTGTGCCAGTGGGGAACAAGATTGGAAAAGTCATGCTTACTAATCCTTTTGTATTATATTCATTGATAGGGCTAGAATTTATCTTAGGCCAAGGAAAACTATTTTGACTAATGTCTCTAATCTGCAAGGCATCTCTAATTTCCTGAAATTAATGAGGAGGGTTGGGAATCAATGGAACAAATGATGATGAGTCCTCACACTCAACTTTCTCATCAATGACACTTTCTGGAGTTTCCATTAGCTCAACTATGTTATGTGCTAGTTCTTTCATTGTGTGCAGAAGATCAGATATGTCAGTACTTATAGCAGGTAACAAATTTAAAGCATCACAATCTATTGCAACATCACTATAGTATGGGTCATTCTCAATTTTGTATATTAATTCATCCATGACATTATGTTTGTCAACATAGAAATCATAATTCATCCCCTTAATGCCAATTATTTGCACAATCACCACTTCAAGATCATGTAGATGACACGGTAAC
The DNA here is from genome assembly GCA_007258455.2 of Sequoia sempervirens. Lineage (NCBI taxonomy): Eukaryota > Viridiplantae > Streptophyta > Pinopsida > Cupressales > Cupressaceae > Sequoia > Sequoia sempervirens. Next base: position 282,637,883 of record VDFB02193867.1, on the reverse strand, counting down.
AAAGTTGCAATGGTCATGATGTATTGAGGTAAGATTATAGTATGGCCACTATATTTGTATTGGCCTCCTCTACAATGGGTCACTTGCAAAACTGGAGCAACTCTAGCTATAAGCATTTCTTCAACTTGAGTAAGCTTTGCAAGGACGAGAGGCTGTGGGCTTGGATCTATCTTGTTCACTAAACTAAATCTATGGATGCCATTTTTAGAAGCACAACACAAACACATGACACCTGCACTGGATGCCCGCAGTCTCATGTCAGCGTATCTTTCCTTGCAAACACTACAAATTTTCAAATCAGACAAAGCATCAATGCATTGATGGAAGGACTGCATTGCAGTGTGCAAAAAATCACCAAACATGCTGCTTGAGTGGTGGGTGGACGATGATGTGGATGGAAAGCCATGCTTGGCAAGAGTTTTTTGAGGTCTACATCCACCTATTGTGGAGGTACCTTCACTCCAATGGTTGTGCGGAAGATGGCAAGGGATGGGGGGTGCAGGGCTACAATAGTCAGCAACTTCTGACAGTGAGCCTGGCTGCAATTGTGGTGCACCTGTTTGGACATGTGGGGCCAAGTTAGGCTGATCTATAGTGCCTCTTTGCTGCAAGTATTTGTCTCGATGACCTGCGCAAATTTGGTCTCTATGGTGCACATAATAAATTTGGTTTCTTTGGCATTTTGCTGCCTTTTTATGGTCCACACTTGATGCAAGGTTGGAACTTGAACAAGGCTGAGGACACTACAATCATAATATGAGGAAAATAATAAAATTATTCCAGACACCAACTTAAAGGGAAATGGCATAAGTAAAGAGGTCCAGCTAATCGAATAGGGAACAAAATAGCCAAAGGTAGATAGCAACACTCAACAATGCCATATGGAAAAAAATATAAATTGTATAGCATTAACTATTTTACTATGTTCCAACCATTGACACAAAACATAAGTCATAAATGAAACAATATTGGTTTCAACAGTGCCCTAGATGGAAAAAATACAAAACAAAAGAATTCATAGTAACAAAGCCATGCACAAAAAAAAGAAAACCCACACATGCAACAATTGTTTTTTTCAACAATGCCTTATTGAGAACAGTCAAAGCATACATATATGCATATGTATATGTAAATGTATCTATCCAAATGCAATGAATTTTTGATGGAGAGTGTAAGGAAGGGAATGTACGATGCATTTTTTGAAGGAGAATATAACGCTGCTACTGCTTATTCCTATGTATCATTCCTTCCTTCCTTGCACCCTCCATCTAAAATAACTTCACTTCCTTCATTGTATATGCATATACACATATACATATACATATTCATACATCACAATGAAGATGAAAAAGTGTTTGCAAACTCTAGCTTAAAGAGGAACAATGTAACCAATGAACATATAGGTAATATAAAATGAAACAGAACAAAGGAACACCTACTCTCCACCATACCATATTGGGTCATGAAGCCCTATGGGCTCTCACCAAACCCCCAAGCAAGAACATGCATTATCCACCAGTATGATTAATGGTGAAACCAATGTTGCTTATTATGCCCAATATAGAACCTTTCATTCTAATAGTTATTTTTTGAGCCTAGAAGGAATAATAGCCAATACGTCACAATCAGAATCATGCATTGGATGCATATGTAGGGATTTGCTGCTTGGAAATGTAAAATCATGGTCCAAAAAAAAAATTAAAAATTAAAAAACTTGCACGTACACAAATACTTTTTCTAATAGTGACTTATTGACAACAACCAAAGCATACATATATGCAAATGTATTTGCAAATGTATCTATGCATATGCAATGTATTTTCAATGGAGGCTGTAATGAATGGAAGGTACGATGCACTCGTTAAAGAAGAGTGTAATGTTGTTGCTGCCTATGGTTATGCATCATGACTTCCTTCATACCGGCCTCCATCTCAAAAAAACTTCACATTTTTTATTGCACATGCATATATACATATACATATATTACGATGAAGACAAAAATGTGCTTGCAAACACAAACTTAAAGACTCACAGTGCAACTAAACAACAAATAGCAAATATAAAATGAAACACAACAAAATAAGGTGTGCTCTCTGATGGAACCCTCAAATTTTTTTTGTTCCATCTTAAACCCTTATTACATTTGGATGTAGGATTGTTATATGAGGGTTTAGGGTTTTATTCGTTATAAATGCTTACACGGTTCTATTTGGTCATCGACTCCTTATTACCCATTTCCAGTCACTTTAAAATGTTTTATGTCATTCACTGTCATCTAGTCAGCGGTCCCTCTTGCCTAGGTCTGAATTTATCATATTATAAGGTTAAGTAAAGGATTTTTTGGCCTTTACATCCTTTGCAATCAATGACTTAGAATTTTTTTAGTCTATTATTCTCATGTCATCCTAGGGTCCCCTTCGTTAAGAAGAACTTAAGTGCACATGTTTGAAGGTTTTCACTTAAATCCTAACGACCACTGTGCTCTTAATGCTCATTCCTAATTACTTCAAGAGTGCATATTTTTAATCAGAGATGAGCGATGTCCTTTGTATTTTTGAAGGATCGCTCATCGCTAATGGTTTTCAAGTTATAAAGTTTGTAATAGCAATGAGCGACGCCCTAGTCTTATGTTATTGTGTCCTTATCACTCATCGAGGATAGTCATAAAGTGGTAAATTTGAATCAGAGATGAGCGATATGATATGATTTCCTTTACATCGCATGATTGTGGATATGTCCTAATTGATAAGTTCTAGATTTGCGATACGCGATGTACATTGTAAACTTTGTAAACCTGCTTATCGCTAATTTCTTGCAAACTATATGACGAGAATTAGTGATGAGCGACGACCTTATGTTTTATCGCTCATCGTAAATTCATTTATGAACTTGAGTTCCAAATTAGCGATGAAGCGATGTTCTCTAAAAAGGTTTCTTTCGCTAATATGATGAGATCCTATGAGTGATCCCTTTTGTGCCATTAATATTTCATGTAGGTATACATGTTCAAATATGATGCTTTCAATATATCTCCCATCACTGGTAGGAGCCAAGGTGAAAAGCTAGATCAATGAGGAGCTATCAAAATGAACGTGATCAAAGAAAGGACCGCAAATCCAAGGGATGAGATTTCATCGCATAAAAAACTTGCATCGCTAATAGAGCTAAGTGAAGATAAAGTAAATCAACGACAAGCAACAACTACTACATGAAAAGACAATCTGGCAAGATCCTGAGGATTTAACATAAAGCAAAAAAGGAAAGTAGCGAGAGGACTGAGGAACCATTCATGAGGTTTTAAAATAGGATGATCCAATGGACTCAGCATTATAGCATGAATACTTTCATCACTGATTGTACCCTAAAAATTTGGGGAGGATCAACGATGAGGGATGAAGCGTATAAGGAAATTTTCTCTCTAAGAAGAACCGGTCTTGTGTACTTCGCCAATATTAATGAAAAGCACATATTAGGTTGGTGATACATGCAGATTGACAGATCGCAACTCTTGAGTTGGCATCATTGTTTTCTATGAACAAGTTGCTAAAAGAATAAAAAACAAGGCTCAGATGACCATGGATGAATCTTTAATTGTTTTAAAATCAATGACCTAGATTCAAAGCCGACGTGTTAAGTTATCAACTAGCTTGCGTGAGGGGGTTCTCGAATCATTAATTCTGCATGCTTCAAACTTCCTATTTAATATAGATTGCTTGTTGATCACCTTTGTCATAATTTAGTATACAGTGAATGAGAGGCGTGGGTTAGTGAATAAGTGTGCTAGTATTAATTATTCTTGAGTCAGGAAGTAGACATTCTTGTCCTAGGTAAGGAGGCCTGCTGTAGTGGTTCAAGAGTCTAAGAAGCTGAGTTTTCTTGAGTCTGAGGAAGATGCTCTTGAGGATGAAATTGAAACACAAGGAGCTCCTAATACACTAAAAAATAAAACAGGACTCGGGAAATTCAAGGAGTATAGTAACAAGGAGAATTACTATCCATGGGGCCAGATAGTTTCAGAAGAATTAGTCAAATACAAAGAGAAGAGGATAATGGAATATGAAAAGAAGGAAAGGAGAGAGAGTGAGCATTGTAAGGCTTATTCGAAAGGATTTAATTCTCCATGTGAGGTTTTTAATAACCCTTTAGATAGTGAGGATGATATTTATCCAAAGGGTGATTATCATCCCCTCTCCCTGGTACCATCTGAGGATTATGACAAATAGGTGGTGACAGTTTCTCCAATCCCACCATGAGCAAAATGTCAACGAGTATCCTATAAGGTTGATGACTTAGATTGATGATTGTGCCATGTTTTTTTTTTTGATGAAACCATGCCCCTTCTGTTAGGATTGTCCCATTCAGGCGTCATGTGATTTCTTGTTTCTAGTGCTGAGGTGGAATATTTTTGAGCTAGTGTGTAGGAGAAGTGCCAGACTAATTGACCTTGGCAGCGTGTATGTCGTTTCCTGACAGTATACAAGTTTGTACTAGAGCTGATATTGGAGAATCTTCTTTGGTCAGCAAGGATGAGGATTCAACACAATTGCCACAAACTATTCCTTTTGAGGAGTTGGTGTGTATTCATTCAGGGAATATGGAATGTGGTCTTTTACTCTTCCATTTTCCTTAAATGATTGCATGTAACTAACTAGGAATGTCTCAAATTCTAGTATAAATGAAATGAAATGTAAATGTAATTAAGCTTGACGCTTGTTGCGCCCTTATTCTATAAAAGGGATATCAGGGCCTATTACGTATGTCAAATTTTGAAGCATCAATAGGGTTTTAGGTGAAAGCTAAGTTCAGGAAAGGCACTTTGAATAGAATACTGGTAATAGGCCAGTAGTCTGTCTTGGATAGGAAATCCTATATGCATTGATCTAAAATAAGTTTTATAGAAATTACTAATATCAAAACAAATATTAGTCTAGAACAAAATACTCTCCTATGTATGTTCCTTACAAGTATAAATGAGAAATACTAATGGTGTTAACATTTATCTTCAAATATTCCATTTGATTGTATTACTCTATTTTTAGCTTTAATTCAAGGAGTTAATTAAAATGCTTGAATAAGGTTATAAAATTTGCGAGGAATTTCTTAGGATTTATAAGAAGTAAATGTTTCATTCTTAGTGAGATTTCATAAATGCAAAGCAATATGAAGATAGTCCACCTATCTCTAAATTGATTAATTTGCATATTACTGATCCTTACATATTTGACTCTATTGCTCCAATTGATGAGACACTAGCCATTTTATTGGAAAATCTTGCATAAAAAAAAGAAATAGTGTTTCGAGCCTTGGGCTTAAGATAAGACAACATTCAATTATAAATGTTTTCAAGAATAGGGTAGGTGGGGGATTATCTCCAAGTCCTAGTAAATAGTTGGTCACTCACTTGAAAATCCATCAAATATTCAATGAGAAGGATTTTATTTGCAATAAATAGGAACCAATTGTGATATAAAATGGATTCACTACACACGGGTCTCTCCTTTCTTGAGAGATCACCAAGGAATGAACTACCCTTATACACCTCAAGATAGCAAAATGATGAGGAACAAAAAAAATAATTATGTTTCAGAGGAAATATTTAGAGGTCCCAAGAGTGCCAAATTAGAAGCTTTCTATCCCAGAAGAGAGAGCTCTTGGCCAGAAGATGTCAGTGCAGATCTATGACACCAACGTAGCGTGCTATCATCTGAAAGTCGCATTGGCGTCCCGAGCGACAAGGAACTCAAGAACTCAACGAACATAAAGCAATCCTACTCACATACTCAAGAGTGATATAAACAAAATTTTTAACTAACTAGAAACCCCAATACTGAAGGAAATATCACGATACTTGGAGAAAGCTTACCCTCTTTACAAACACTCGGGTCTTCACTCTGAGCTCCTTTTGATAACCTACACACAAGATATCAAGGAGAAAGTTGTTGGGTGGCTGTATAGGGGCCTGCCTCAGTCAAACCCCACTTTAGTGTTCCCACCTCCACAAACAACCAAGCTGGAAAGGAAAGTAAAGTGTGTGGTGAAAGCAATACCAGCTCAAGGAGTAGAACCCGCACCATGATAAGCGTGTGGTGAAAGCAATACCCACTCGAGGAGTAGAACCCACACCACTAAAGAGTAGACAAATTATCGTAAAAGAAAAGTGAGAAAGGGAGAGAGAGTGTTACCCACAAGCCAAGGCCCTCTCCGGAGCACGCGGATGCACTGTTGAGTGCTTACTTGAGATATGATGTTGCTACTGGGGGGACCTGAGTCTGGCATCACTTCACCTATGAGAGAATGGCTATCAAAAGAGACTGAGTCTCAAAGTGGCATTAAGAACTAAATGGGAGCTAGTGTGTTGTCTTCCAATCTTCAAACCTCCAAATGAGAGGAAAAAAGAGGTTCTTATGCTTGTAAAGGTGAAAAAGAGTCGTTACTTTTAGAATGTAACTGCCAGGACACGTGTCACCGGGGTTAACCTTCCAGATTCCATGTTTCGAGCTCAGCAAATGGTCAGGACGTTAGCATGCCACACAGACGTCTACACGTCATGCATTCTTCCAAAGCTTGTATTCTTGACGAATGCATCTCCAGGCTTCTATTGCTAAAAGACTTGTCCTCCTGAAGTTAGATTCATGAAATTCTGACTCAAGGGGTTTTGTCATTAATATCTTGGAGTGTCATAAATTCTAGGCAAGAATGTGGAAATATAGAATTTCCCCTAGGTACAATTCTACGATATTACATTTTTCCCCACTTTAGTGGGCTCGATTTTGAAAAAAATCATTCTCACTAAAATAGAAAATAAAATTTTCACACAAATTTTTGAATTTTATGGATTTGCGTGCCAACAATGAGAGACCATAGTGGATACCGTAGTCGAGCTAACCAGGACTGAAGATGCCCCCAGCATCCGAGCTTGACAAACATCATTTGAATGGTTGTGAATTTGTTGAATGTTCCATCCTGCAAAGCTCAAATTTTAGGCCAGCTTCAAAAAATAGAAGAAAGCTACCACAGAGAGAGGAATGATCAAGAAAAAGTCATCGATTTAGAAGAAGAATTTGATCAAGAGATGACCTTATGCCCCCTCCTGATTTTTCCCCTAGTTCAGTGGGGAAAATTTAGGAGAAACTGGGGAGCCACAAAGCCTAGGGAAAATGGGCCCTAGGGGACCTATATATACCTAGGTGGGCCCCTAGAAGGGTCATTTTCACTATTCATTGCAAGAAATTTTTTGACTTTTGTGAGAGAAAAGTTAGAAAAATGCCTAGTAGGAGAGAGTATGAGGAGCCAAGGCTAGAGTAGCTACGCTGAGACATTGTCAAGGGTCATGAGGAGGACCAGGTAAGTCACAAACTCTCATCTTTAGCAATTTTACATGCATTTTTAAGGATTTTTTCGCCGGCGAGGTGCACAGGAATCTTTTTTATGCGCCTGCATCCTAAAAAAATGTTGTCATCCAGTATTAGCACTTGCATCCCTCTTACACATTGTTGTCTTAGAGACACATTGTCATCTCTGAGGTGACCATGGCGGTAAGGGGTCTATGCGCAGCGTGAAGATGTCTGTGCGTCGCGCATAAGTCTTAATGATTTTTTGCAATATTTTATGTAGAATGTCAATGTTCTGATTCAAGCTTTTCTTGCTTTTTGGTAGGAGTACCTCAAGATTCGGGAGCATCCTAGAGGGTGAGTATTCCAGCTAGTTCATGAGTAGAGAGATTGCTTATCCATGGATGAGGTCACACTTCTAGAGCACATCAATCTCTGGCATGTTTTCACTATGCCAGAGATGAGATATCATGAGCGAATGCTTACAACCCTTATGGAACAGTGGGATGCCACTACCTCATCTTTCCAACTACCAGTTGGGGAGATGACTATCACTCTTGAGGACGTCTATCGGATCCTCAAACTACCCATTTGTGGATGGCAGGTGGCCTTAGACGACACATGGTCGACACGAGAGTGAACAGAGGGCGTTAGCTACTACACGAGGAGGATAGATAGTGGTGATGGCACAGGCCATATCTACACGTACTGGTATGACTAGGCAAGGACCATAACGCCACTGATCCATCGAGTCATGGTTGTGACCATTGCATTTTGGATCACGATTGATGGGCGAGGCTCACACCTACACAGGGACCTCATCCATACTATTAGGGAGATGGTAGAGCATAGGACCATCTTTTCCTAGTGGTGCAGCATACTTGCGCACCTTTACCAGTAGCTAGGCCAGTACGTCCACTATATGTACCACATTCTGACAACATGCACACTTTTACAGGTGTGGGCCTTCACCCACATCATGTGCACTCGGTCGGTTGGCTTTCCATAGCTACGACTGTATCGCATTGCCATGGCCCACTGGTATGATATGATGGGCCAGTGGAGGTTCAGATACCTATAGTTTTGGTGGCTATAGTTTGATACCCTCAATCTAGATAGGGTCTGATGGAGGCCCCATCGATTTATTAGGTGGGTGGACAATAGCAGGTATTTGAAAAACCTATAGAGAGACCATTTTTTAATTGGACGTAAGGACTATATTATCGTGCCCTACTACTAGAGTCGGGTCATGCGACAACATGGCTGACAGCAGACCATACCACTAGATGTGCCCAGCTACACTAGGGCTCATAGGAGCGCAGCGAGGGTCGGGGACCACCCTCACCCAAGTATTAAAGATATAGTACCATTTGATGATGATGAGCCTGATCATGATCTATCACCACAGATTTCATGCGATGGTAGGAGAGGCATCGACTAGCTCTTGTGTTTGGAGAGGGTGCTCCAGGAGGGGACCCTAGTCCATAGGAGGACTTACCAACCCTACCACTATAGGACAGGATGAGAGGCCGACAGCAGGCCAGGGAGGAGGAGGAGGAGGTGCTTCCAGTGAGGCTGAGGCAACGAAGGAGATCAGATTCCCCACTAGCGACTCCGGTCTCTTTGGCACCACCGTATTTTACTATGGTTGCATCACTCTCAGCACTAGGAGTGGCCACTAAGGCTAGCATTGCAGGTCTGAGCACTAAGCCTCACCCTGACTCGACATGGAAGCCAAGGGATCAAGGTATACATGGTTTGTTTTTCTATGTTTTATACTTTAAGTTTGATGATATATGTATCTTATATATATATGCCATGTGATACTGATGTCCTTTCCTTTTTTGTGGTTGTAGAGGATGCACAGGGATGGATTGGGCTTATAGCTTTGTATATCAAAGGTGGCCCTCGTAGTATAGATTTAGGGATTAGTCCTAGAGGCATATCAGCCTATGTTTGTGGGGCGTTATGCTCCCAACTTCGAGCTAGTTGCACACCTACAAACTACATATGAGGAGTGGGGTACAGAGGTTTTCTAGTTGACATTAGAGCTAACGAGCGTATGGGGACAATGCAACTAGCTGTCGGGGGAGCTATGGAAAATGCTTGCCAAGTGATACATGGTAATAAGGAGGGTTGATGCTGCTGAGTAGGCATGTGATGCCCTTCAGAGCCATCCTAATGACCTCTGTGGGTAGTCGTCAGCTATGAGTCTAATAAAGGTTTAGCGACTACAAGACCAGCTATGATAGGTGGAGCTGATGATATCTTCCTTGCAGGGGGAGATCAGAGGGATGCAGGCAGCCTTGTCCACATCACGCTCTCATCATTCACGCTCGATGACTACTTTCCAGCCCCTCCCATAGATTCCAAAGCATCCACTAGAGCAAGAGGTTCTGGGAGCCATGCTCCTCAGTGATCGGGGATCATCATCATTTTTTGTGTACATCATTTTTGGTAGTGAGATACATACATATTCATACATACTTGTAGATCCTTCTGTATAGACATATATTTAGTAGCCACTCATTTTTTTGTAGTACATGAAATTGGATACATACATTTCATATATATATATATACATATATGGATACATTGATTTTGGTTTCATGGCATTGTTTATCTGGATGTGTATGTTTTTCATTTCTCATATGTTCATGTTATGGATGTTATGTTCTCATGTGGATGTATGCTTATATTAGATGCTAATATGATTTAATTAAACACACATGGCTATATGTTAATTAAATACAATGATGATCTAATGGACACACACACACATACAATGGTCACTCATAACACAAAACTATCATAATGTGTTAATGAATAATGTCAACATATGCAGTACTACTACTCTTTTTGTAGAGAGAGAGAGAGCACCACATAGGTAACACATAGGAAATTAAACATAGTAATGAAAAATATGCATAGAATTAATAGGCTCCTTCAAAGGCATCCCATCCATAGATGATAATCCATAGGCACTTGAGCCATATACGGAAAACACAATGTAAGTAGCTAACTAGTTAGTGCTAAATTTTCCTCTCTGGTCAGGAGGTGCATGTACATTTCTCTAATTTTCACAAAGAACCAAATCTCCTATTTTAAAGGTTCAAGGGAGTACACTTTGATTGTAGTGTCTAGGTAACCACCAATGATAAGCTTTAAGATGTTCGAGGGCCCATAAATGTCACTCATCAAGTATCTCTAGCTTATGCAGACTGTTGACTCGATAGGTCTCATTATCAATTAGCCCTTTTAGGGAAACTCGTAGAAACATAATTTCAAATTCTAAGGGCATGATAGCTTCAGCACCATACACAAGGTTATAGGGCATTGTCCCTATAGTTGTGTAGACACTCATGTGATAGGCCCATAAAGCATACATTAGTTGAATGTGCCAGTCTTTATCGTGTTTATTAACTATTTTTCGAAAAATAAGATCAAGAGTTTTATTCAATTCTTCTACTTGACCGTTAGAATGAGGATAGTAGGGTGTGGAGAACTTATGTTGGATGTAAAATTTCTCAAGGAATTTCTGCACTTCCTTGTTCTTAAATGGTGTACCATTGTCAGAAACAAGTGTAGCGGGCAATCCAAATCAAGAAATGATGTTCATAAGGAAGCTATAGATAGCTTCAACATTTGTGGATTAGAGCGGGATAGCCTTGACCCACTTTGTGAAGTAATCTATAGAGGTAATGATGAAAGTATGTCCTTTGGAAGAGGGAGGTGAAATATTTCAAATAATATCCAACCCCCATTTAGTGAACAGCCAAGGGGAAGTTTGGTTTTGTAACTCTTGGGTGGGCGCATGAATGAGAATGAGTTGGCTGTGTTGCTGGCATTGAGGAAACTTCTTGAAAAAGTCAAAGGAATCTTGTTCCATTGTTTTCCAATAGTATCCCATGTGTATCAATCTTTGCATCAGGGATTTACCACCAAAATGTCCACCTCTAGAGCCTGTGTGGGCTTCCCTAAGGGCGAGGGGTATTTCTGCTTTGGTAAGACACCTAAGGAGTAGACCATTACAAGCCTCTTATAAAGGATGTCTGATAGGATGACGTAGCAAACCGTAAACTTCCTCATGCGGATGTGGTCATTCTTTGTCACATTGTTAGGGAAGTTCCTAGTTTTTAAATAGCTATAGATATAAGAAAACCATTCCCTAGAGTCTACATGGGAACACATGGGGTATTCATCCTCAGGTTCTTTTGGAATCGCAGGGGTTCACAAGACCTAGACTACAAAGTGATATTATTTCATATCTTCTTCGAAAGGTACCAAGGAAGTGGCACTTGCCATGGTGTCAACATTTCTATTTTCTCTCCTAGGGACATTGTCTATTGTGAAAGAATAAAATTATCTAAGCAAAGACAAGGCAAGGTCTCGGTACTGGGACAACTTACTTTTCTTGGCCTGATAGGTTCCCGTTATTTGATTCACTATAAGTTCAGAGTCACATAGGATATGAAGGCATCTAATTTTTAGTGCTATTGTGGAACGTAAGCCAGCTATAAGGGCTTCGTACTCAACGATTTTATTGGCACAAGGAAATTCTAATCGAAAGGACAAGGGAATCGGTTTACCTTCAAGGGATATTAGGACCACTCTTGCTCTAGAACCTGTTTGACACCTTGACCCATCGAAATACATTTTCCATTCATGATCATGGTTGATCGTAAAAAAAAATTCATTAGGAAATAAATCTAAGCCAGGAAAGGAGTGAGATGAGGGAGCATCTGCCAACTGATCTGAATGCTTGACCCTTTATTGATTTCTGAGTAACAAACTTTATGTCAAACTCAAAAAGCAACATAACCCATTTTGCTAATCTTCCTGCCGGATCGATGTTGGAAAATAGATGCCTTAAAAGATCTATTTTTACTATGACATTCATTTCAACATGGAGGAGGTAATGCCTCAGCTTTGATGTAGTGAAGACAAGAGCAAGGCTCTACCTTTCCATGAGGGAATAATGGGTTTCGTAATCAACTAGGATGTGACTAATGTAGTAGACTGCTCTTTCCTTTCTAGAGTCATCATATTGAGCTAAAAGAGCTGCTAAAGCATATGGCGATGCAGCTAGGTAGAGCAAAAAGGTTCTAGCTTGCATAGCCAACATCAATATGGGAGGGTTGGCTAAGTAGGATTTGATCGACTCAAAAGCCTTTTGACATCCCTCATCCCATATGAAGCGAACGTCATTTTTTAACAAATGAGTGAAAGGAAGGGTACAATTAACCAATTGAGATATAAATCTACGAATTGCCTGATTCTTCCCCTGTAAAATCTGTAACTTGGTAATATTCCTTGGTAGAGGCATGTTAATGATAGCATCGATCTTTTTAGTGTCAACCTCGATCCCATGATGAGAGACTATGAACCCCATAAGCTTGTTGGCGTCAATGCCAAAGATGCACTTAAGGGGATTTAATATCATTTTGTAGTGTCGAAGTCTTTCAAAAATAAGGTGAAGGTTCTTAGGATGATCTTGATGGGTTACGGATGATCTTGACGAGTTACGGATTTGGCCAATATGTCATCAACGTAATCCCCTAGAATCTTGTGAATGAAATCATGAAGTATTAGGGTCATCGCCCGTTGGTAAGTAGCTCCTACATTCTTTAATCCAAAGGGCATGACCACATAACAAAAAGTACCCCATGGGGTAGTAAAGGATTTCTTGTACTGATCATCTACGTTAATATGAATCTGATTATAACCTGAGAAGTCATCCATGAAAGAAAGCAATGCATAGCCTGTAGTCGAGTCAACAATCATATCTATATTAGGTAATGGAAAATCATCCTTAAGAGAAGCCTTATTAAGGTCTCAAAAATTGATGCATATGTGAATACAACCATCAGGTTTACTAACGATGACTATGTTTGAAATCCAAGGGGAGTAATCGATGGGATGGATAAAGCCTACTTTTAACAGCTTCTCTATCTGGGTCTTTACCATTAATGCCACTCTAGGATTGGTTTTTCAGATTTTTTGCTTAATCGGCTTGGCATCAGGACATAGGACGATATTATGAAACACTATAGATTCATCAATACCAGGCATATCCTCATATTTCCAAGTGAATATGTCAAGATGAGAACACAAAATATCAGAGTGTTCGTTTGCTTCTTTCGAAGAAAAACACTTTCCAATTTTGATCACCTTTTTCAGTGATATGGGATTTATAGAGACCTTAATAGTATCCACTTTTAAAAGGGAACTTCAATCTTCATGCTCAGGCATTGCAATACCATCACTGGTGTTAGACAGAGGGTCGTCCTCATCAATACTCATGATAGATTCCCCAAAATACGCTTGACTATGCAAGTGATACGAGAAACATCTTTTGTGATGATAAGGGGGGAACGAGGAGTATGCACCTAGAAATTCCTCTAGCACTTCATTCGAAGAGAAGGTATCTAGAGGAATATTCTTGGCTTGCTCCTTTTCATCTATTAACTCAAGGTGGATGGGGTTCAATGGTTTGACCAAAATCATATTAACACTCCACCAAGGCTTTATCTTAGATTGTTCAATGAAACAACATAATCCTAGGTTATGTCACCATGGTTTAAGGTTGATGGGAACTTGATTTCACTGCTCAATACATCCCAATCCCTTCTTCCCATAGCCATATTGAGAAGTGAGCTCATATCCGAATCCATAGCGAGTTTGTAAAACTTCAGGGGGCAACAGTTCCACATAGAGTGCTTCATTCCACCAATGAATGCTAAATGTCTCTACAGGGATACTTCAACCTCTTTTTTCAGATGCACAAATGTTAATTTCTTTTGCAAGAGCCAGATCATTCTCCTTAGTGCGGGAAGGAGTGATTTCTTGAGCAGGATCACCCTTCTTCTCCTCCATGGGAGTATTATCCACCTTGGTATGAGGGGCACATGGAAGGTCCATGCAAGAGGGGTCTACCTTATATTCTGCAATAAAGAATTCATAAAAGTTCAAGGAACCCCAATCATCTCCAAGGAAATCATTTTTTTGAGAGGATGATGTGGGAGAACCAGGATCTTCTGCTTTAGATGGTTCTTTAGTTTCAACACTCGCCCTAGGAATGGTTTGTACAAAGGGTATCGACAAAGAACATGCCATAGCATCAACAGTTAAGGAAGGAATGAAATTATTGAGGGTAGACATAGTTGAAATGTAACCGGTAGTAGCTAGTTCACAGAGGTGAATGCCCTCTAGATCTGCTTTGACTATGACTACCCGATTGTTTGCGACAAATTTCAAAGAATGGTGTAAAGTGGAGGTTACTGCACCCATAGTGTGGATCCAAGGTCTCCCTAAGAGGAGATTATAAGGTAAAGGCCTAGGCATCACATAAACCAACATGGGTAAGGTAACGGGGCCTAGCTGCAAAGGTAGTATCATACCTAGAGCTTGGCGGCCAACATTATCAAATCCACAAATGTACAAAGAGGAAGCTTCCAAGGAAGATGAATCAACTTTAATCTTAGGTAGTAGGTCCATACCACAAACATTGAGTGTCGATTCAGTATCAACAAGGGTATGCCTAATACTGATGTTATTAACATTGACTATGATCATCAAAGGTTCTGCTTGCTTTTGCATGTTCAGAGGCAAGAGTTCTTATGGGTGGAATGTAATATTCAATGAATCTGCATGAATATGAGCCAACAACGCATTAACATCCTTAGGCCTAGCGGAGGTAGGAAAGATAATCTTTTGTAGGGACTCCTAAAGAATCTCTTGATAAATCAGGGTAGTCTAAAGCAAGTCCCAAAGAGAGATCTTATCCGGAGTAACACAAAGCTACTCAACAAGATCATAATTTCCTGGTGCTTTGATCTCAAGTTTAGGTGCTACAGGAAGGCTCGGTTGGGAAGGTGGTAAAGAAGAAGGTTGTGAGGTAGGAATAGAAGGTTGTTGATCCAAGTTATGTCTATTACTCCTTGTGGGATATGTGTGTCCAATGACGTTATAATATGTAAAATCCATAGCTTTCACAAACTTTGAATACAAGTTAAGTGAATTAATATGACATGAAATTTCGTAGACAAGAGGGTCAGTTGGGGTTACGTAGATGACGGGTTTCTTAGGGCTCGGAGGAGATGCTGAGACTACCACCACATTTACCGATCCCTCAGCCTCCCTAGAAGAGACTTTCTCGGGAGATTTATGGATAGGGGGGGATGCTTCTAAGAAGTCATCTAGAGCATCCTCTAGCATATCAAAATCTTCCTCAAAAAATTCATCATGTTGAATGTGCAACATCGCGAATAATCTTTTGATGTTCATTTTAGGTTCACCAAAATGTGATATAAGAGGGACTCACTGCACACAGGTCTCTCCTTTCTCGAGAGATCACTAGGGAACGAACTGCCCTTATACACCTTAGGATAGAAAAACGATAAGGAACCAAGAGCACAATTATGTTTCAGAGAAAATAGTAAGAGGTCCTAAGAGAGTAAGATCAAAAGTTTTTTGTCCCAGAAGAGAGACCTCTCGGCCATAAGACGTCAGCGTAGATCTAGGATGCTAGTGCAACGCGCTGTCATTTGAAAGTCGCGCTGGCATCTTGAGCAACAAGGAACTCATGAACTCAATGGACAGAAATAAATCCTACTCATAGACTTATGAGTAATATAAACAGAACTTTTAACTAACTAGAAAGCCCAATACTAAAGGAAATATCATGATACTTGGAGAAAGGTTACCCTCTTTACGAACACTTGGGTCTTCACTCCAAGTTCCTTTTCATAACCTGCACACAAGAGATCAAGGAGAAATTTGTTGGGTGGCTGTATAGGGGCCTGCCTCAGTGAAACCTCGCTTTGGTGTTCCCACCTCCACGGACAGCCAAGTTGGAAAGGAAAGTAAAGTGTGTGGTGAAAAAAATACTTGCTTGAGGAGTAGAACCCGTACTATGATAAGCATGTGGTGAAAGAAATACCCGCTCGAGGAGTAGAACCTGCACCACTAAAGAGTAGACAAATGCTTGTAAAATAAAAGTGAGAAAGGGAGAGAGAGCGTTACCCATGGGCCAAGGCCCTCTCTGGAGCACACGAACGCACCGTTGAGTTCTTCCTTGAGAGTTGTTGTTGCTGGGGGGGACCTTAGTCTGGCATGGCTTCGCCTATGAGAGCACTGCTATCAAAAGAGAATGAGTCTCAAAGTGGCAGCCAAAACTGAATGAGAGCTAATGTGTTGTCTTCCAATCTTCCAACCTCCAAATGAGAGGCAAAAAGAGGTTCTTATGCTTGCAAAGGAAAAAAAGAGCCATTACTTTCAGAATGTAACTACCAGGACACATGTCACAAGGGTTAACCTTCCAGATTCCATGTTTTGAGCTTGAGAAATAGCTAGGACACTAGAGCACCACACCAACGTCTGTGTGTTGCGTGTTCATCCAAAGCCTATATTCTCAGGGAAAGCGTCACCAAGCTTTTGTTACTTGGCCACTTGTCCTCCTGAAGTTAGAATCATGAAATTCTGACTCAAGGGGTTTTTTCATTAATATCTTGGAGTGTCATAAATGCTAGGCCAGAATGTGGAAGTATGGAATTGCCCCTATGTGCAATTCTACGATATTACACCAATCTTTGTATAAATGTGTTACTAATTAAATATACTTCATGAAAAAATAATTGGGATCACCCTCCTAGGTTTCACAGAGCCTGAAGTGAAGGAGTAAGGACCCCAAAATCATATGCTCATTGTGTTGGAAACTAACCTAACAGTTCTTCATCATAAGAATTGGCTACTTTTTAGAGAATTGCTTGGTTCTGCTGGAAAAATCACCAATAGAAATGGAAACTCTGCTAGGGAAGGTTTTGAATCTCTAGTTGTGGACCTTTAGAGTCAAGAGATTGGTGAATCTGAACATTTGGTTTAGATATTAAGAAATTTTTAGACCTAGAATTGGTTTTGTTGTAGCACGTTTTAAATGATTTATGTGTGACTTTGTTGTGGGAGAAGACCCATAAGGAAATTTATCTTTCAAGAACTTCATATTACTTAAATTTCAATCCTCTATGAGAAGAGGTGGCGACTCTGTCAAAGAACCCGCTGAAAATGTGAAGAATGTTTCAGATCTACAACTATTTCCATTCAAGAAGAAGAACTTGCAGAAACTACACATATCCAAGCATTTCTCAGTTTTGGTTTTAAAAAAAAAGATAAGTCTGTATATGAAAACCACTGTTATAAATATTGTGAAAATTTGATTCCCTATTGATTGAGCACTAAGGAAGGGAATAGTAGTGATAGGCTTTCATACTTTTGTATTACTAGATTGTAGTATTTATTATGAAGTGAAGTATGCAATATTTTTAGAGAAACCCATTAAGAAGATCTTAATCAAGTTGAGATAGAAATTTGTATTGTAAAATTTTAAGATCAGGTTGTAAAAGAAGTTTGAGTTTCCCTGTGTAATTGCATGGTATGAAAAAGCTTGTAGAGCTATAAGAAAAAGTGCATCAATATATGTATCTTGGTATGGTTCCTAGTGAAACCATGGTTTGTAATCAACTCTTATCATGTAATAAAAGAAATTTCAATACTAGAAGACACAGAGCCATAAATTTCAGTAGTATTAATGGTTACCCAAATGTTATTCTGTCTGAAATCAGAGAGCATTTTCCAAAATTCAATGGTACAAAGATTGAATTAGCAAGAAAACATCTACAAGAATTCAATCATCTAACAAATGAATTTAAAATAGATCTTGAAGATGTGATTATGAGGTTGTTTGTCCAGTCCTTAAAGGGAGACTCAAGAGAGTGGTTCTCTGATTTACCAACATGCTCTATTTGTTCTTGGGATGAGTTAAAGGAAGTATTCATGCAGCAATTTGGTGAAAGAATCAGTGCTATTTCTCTACTCAATAAATTTATGAACATTGAGAAAGAAGAGGATGAGCTAGCTCCAACATTTAACCGAAGGTTTGCTAAAACATTAAGGGATGTTCTTGAGTTCTTGAGATTAAGTGATGTAGTATGTTTGGTTGATTATTTGGGAGCTTTTGATAATGAGATGAGCTATCTAATGAGAGATAAGGACCCTAAAACCTTGCATTAGGCATATGGGATAGCTATGAACATTGAAAACAACTTGAAATATGGAATGCAAAGGAGTTATTTGTCTACAAGTGTTTGCTTCCATGAGACACAAAATATTGATGAAAGATGTAAGTCAAAAATTGAAAATGAAGGTCAAAACACTTACTCCCCTATTGTTTTATCTTACGCAACATTCTATAATGTTGATCACATAGAGCCCCAAACACATCATCAAGAAACTATCATGTCTTCAAATTGCAATGATAATAATTTTCCTGCTCTAAATGACTCAAGTGGTAAGATATCACATGAGGAAGAGAGCAGAGAAAAGGTTGAAAATGTATACCTCAATGAAGCAAATGAAAGGTATGGTTTCAGTTCTATTGAAGATTCCACTACCTATGCTCCTATGGATGATATAAGACTATGAATTCAGTCTAATATTTCTAAACATAGTGAAATATTTACGAGTCCTCTTGTTGTACTAATGATGATGGCATTGAGTATGGAATTTTTTTTGTTGATTGTGATTATCCTCATGGAGTAGAAATGGAATCATTTGTTGCAGATGAGAAATGTGTTGATAATCATGGGAATGCATGTTTGCTTGAGAAGGAACAATTTTCTTACTATGAAGAAATGTTAGATGTGTGTACTGAACAATCTAAGGATGGGAATGAAGTTGAAAATATGTCTATTTTCTCTTCTAGTGATTGCATTGAATGTGAGCGCAATGATGACTTGAAGGATTTGGACCTTCATGCTAAAAAGGATCGTATGTCAAAAATGAATATAATGGAAAACCCTTTATTTGATGAGCCTCCATCTTCATCAATTGATAGAAATAGTGGTCCTTATTGGTGTAGAGATAATCAACTCTTTGTTGAAGATCCTGATTATACATCTAATATAGGGTTAGAATGTGGCTTTAAGGAAATAAAGCAACACATTGATGAGCTCCCTAAGGGTAGTACATTTGAATGTTTTACATTTGATGCAAATGTTGCAGAAAAAGTAGAGTATCATGATGCCAACTACTTACAGGAGTATGAGTGGGAAAGTGCACCAAGATGGTTCCCAAAAAGGGGGCTTAATTGGCCACTTTTTTTTTCTGAAATCAGGAAATGCTGACCTTGGACATGAAATTGAGGATAGTTACACTCAAAATTTTGAGATGGAACAAAAACAAGGATCGAAGTTCTCTGAGTCTACTTTCTAAACTACTAATTTATTTTGAAAATGGTTGAGATTAAGGGGTTCAACAAAGGGATGTACACAAATTGGTGTTGTTTTTGTC
>VDFB02193867.1:282598171-282618107 GCA_007258455.2 Sequoia sempervirens | reverse complement strand
AATCCACTAGAGGCTTTCCACTATTTTCCTGAAGATCATCCTGTAGCACAACTCATTGTTGAGGAAATTATTCTTGAGGATCACATTCCTCTAAACATCATGGGAGATCGAAGGGCTAAAGCTAACCGTAATGATGCCAACCATAATAACAATGATCCTCCACTTCCTCGAATGTTCACTTATCCTATTGCTCTGGATGTAGATGATGATACTATGATGAAAAACATTTCTCCAGCTTTCCTTCCAACCTTTCGTGGGTTATCCTCAGAAGACCCAGACCAATTTCTTTTTGAATTTAAGGTCCTTTGTCAAACCTACGACTACAAAAATGATAATAAAAAATTGAAGTTGTTTCCTTCTACTTTGAAGGATTCGGCCATGCATTGGTTTATGGGACTACCAGCTGGAAGTATAACATCTTGGGAGGAAATGGAGACTGTGTTCTTGAAAAAATATCAGAGTTATTATAGGGTGAGTGATCGTAAGGAAGAGCTATTTAAACTTAGGAAAAATGAGGATGAGAGTCTAGAGGACTATTTGGATAGGTTTCTATTCTTATCTAAACAATGTGGAGAAACGACTATTAGTGTTGAGATTCTCAAGACTATATTTCTTAAAGGACTCGATGACGATGAAAGAAGAAGTCTTGATTTGATGGGAAAAGGTGATGTGTCTCAATTAGCCCTTGAAGACATATGTGATTTGTGTCATAATTTCTCACATACTTTAGGAGGAATCTGAAAAACAAATATTTTTAGAGGGAATAACGAGATAGGTAAGCTCCGAGAAGAAATAGCAAATCTTAAGACGGACATACTTGTTCAATTGAACACTACATTGGATGGTATACAAGCAAAGAAACGTAATCTTGAGACTTTTTCAATCTATTGTCCTAGGTTTCGAAATAAACATATTTTATGTGAGTTTCCTTTAGACAAGGTTAATGTTTGCCAACTTTATGAGAAAAACCACCCTACAAATCAATGTGAGCTTCTTACTGATCTTAAGAAAACTAAGAAAAAACTGCTCAAGTTGAAGAAGAAATAAATGTGCTAAACCAACACTAAGGAGGTAATTTTTCTTATGGGAAGAATTCCAATCCTACATGGAGACCACAAAAAAATTGGGTTGGTAATCAATGGACTCCATCTTGGAATCAGCCCTATCCTCCACAACCTAATTGGGGAACTCCTTATTGGGGACCTCCTGAATGGACAAGTCAATCATGAGGAACTCAGAATTGGCCCAACCAATCACAACCACAATGGTACCCACAACATAATGCTCCCCAATGGAATCAAGGACATAATCAATTTTATACTAGTCATAGGAGGAATCAACAATAGAATCTGTTACCGCCACCTCAGAATCCTCCTCAGAATGAGCAGATAAATCAACCTCAATTCTTGGCACAACTACTTCCCAATCCTAAGAACAATTGAAAAAATACTTTGGTATATACTACTAAACAAGATAATGTCACAGGACTTAATGCAATTCATTATCGAAATGTTCAGTTACGTTTTGGTAGGACACTTCAATCACCCACCATTGAGGAAGTAGTGTATGAACCTATTCCTTAAAATTTTGAGAAGGATACTCCATCCAAGTTTGTTGTACTCGTAAATAATACTAAGCCTCCTTTAGCAGCAGGAGCTACTGATTTACCTTGAGAGGAGGAAGGTCAACCTTTGACTAAACTTAGTAAGGATACCCCTCCAAAGGAGAAAACTCAAGCACCATTTCTGGAGCATCTAAAATTGATAATTCTGAAAGATACTCAAGAAATATCATTGGCCTTCAAAACTGCATTAATTAAGGAAATCAAACAATTACAAATAAAGGTTCCTTTGCTACAAGCAATAAAGGAAATTCCTGAGTTGAATCAGTTGATCAAACAACTGTGTATTAAAACTCTGGGAAGGAAAGAAAAGAAAATAAACACTGTGCACATTGATGGCTATTTAGTTAACTTTTTATCTGGAAGGACTGTTGCTCCAAAATATGATGATCCTAGGAGTCCACTGATAACTGTTACAATTAATGAGGTAGCAATACCTAATGCATTGGTGGATTTGGGAACAACTATTAATGTAATGACTGTGTATGTGATGGAAAAATTAAGTCTTACTGATTTATGTCCCACAGTTATACAATTCTACAGATGGAAAATCAGTCTATAGCCATTCCAAAAGGTGTTATTAAAAATGTTCTTGTCAAAGTTGATGGATGGGAATATCTAGTTGAATTTCAAATAATTCAATCGCTTACACCCAAAGATAGTTATCCAATAATTCTTGGAAGACCATGGTTGGCTACTGTCGTGACTAAAATTGATTGTCGAGAGGGAGGAATGACCATTTCACATGGTCCAGATAGTAAATGTTTATTCTTATATCCTCTTGCTAAACCCACCGAATATAATAAAGTTTGGGTTGATGAACTAGAAGAATCTAGTGGTCAAGACAGTTTGGCCTCGTTGGCCATGGTAGTGATTAAACAACATGGAGAGGAATTAGAGGATGAGTTAGTAAATGAATTAGCACACCTTGCTATAGGCTTGTGTGAAGAGGTAATGGTGGATGTACCAAAATTTTTGGGACAACCGATTGATATAGGTAGGATGGAATAGAATTATGCTACCATGGGAATGCCTTGTCCTTTGGCCAATATGATTCCAAGAATGAGCTATTTTTTTAATTCTATTACAAGATTTCACCGACTTATACCTCATAGTTGTCCTCTCAACACCTTGTTATGATCGATACATACTGTCACTTCGGCCTATCCTGGAACAAAAATAATTATGCTGCTGCTAGGAAAACTTTGAACATTAATAGTTGGTTGATAGAAATACAAGAGGATAAATTATTTAATGTGTTGGTAAAAAAATCTAAATCTTTTGCTTGGGACTATACAGACAAGAGTGGAATTCACCCGAGTGTTTGTATACATCACATTTATATTGATCCTAATATGAGACTTGTATGTCAACCAAAGAGGAGACTCAATCCTCAAAATTGAGATTGAGAAAATCCTCTGTGTAGGATTTATTTATCCTATCTTCGATAGTAAGTGGGTGTCACCTATGGTAGTTTTACCAAAGAAAAATGAGAAGTGGAGAATTTGTGTAGATTATAGAGAACTCAATTAAGCCACTTTTTGAGATTATTTTCCCTTAACATTTGTTGACCAGGTTTTGGACAACTTGGCTGGGAGGAAATATTTCTCCTTTTTAGATGGATTTAGTTGTTACAACCAAATTCAGGTAGCACTAGAAGACCAAGATAAGACAACATTTACTTGTCCATGGGGCACATTTGCGTACTGAGTTCTTCCTTTTGGACTTTGTAACACGCCAACAACTTTTCAGAGGGCCATTTTGGCTATATTTGCAGCACTTGTCAATGATTGTGTAGAGGTCTCTATGGATGATTTCATATTCTATGGGTCAACCTATGATGAATCTCTTCAAAACCTGGATAGGGTTTTAGAGGTTTGTGAGGATAATCGACTGTCCCTTAGCCACAAAAAGTGTTTAATAATGGTGGAACAAGGAATAGTCTTATGTCATCATATTTCCTTGGAAGGAATAAAGGTTGATCCCAAAAAAATTGAAGTCATTCAACAATTGACTGTTCCTCAAATGTAAACAAATGTTCAAAGTTTTCTTGGACATGTTGGATACTATAAAAGGTTCATAGAAAGTTTCAATAAGATAGTTGTCCCCATGTTTTCTCTTCTCCAAAAAGATGTGGAGTTTAATTGGATGTCTAAGTGTCAACAATCATTTGAAATGATAAAGGAGAAGCTTGTCTCTACTCCCATATTGCATGGGCCAAATTGGAGTCTTCCCTTTCATATTTATGCCAATGCTTTGGATGATGCAATTGGTGTAGTATTAGGGCAAGAAGATGATGATGGAGGTAAATATGCCATATATTTCATTAGCAAAAACTTGACATCTACTGAGAGAAACTACAAGACAACATAAAAAGAATTCTTGGTTGTGGTTCATGCCATTAAAAAGTTTCGCCATTATATTACAGGATATAAATTTATAGTCTATACAGATCACTCAGCTATAAAATATTTAATGAATAAACCTATAGTTAATGGTCGAATAATGAGATGGTTACTATTCCTTCAGGAGTTCAATGTAACAATACTTGACAAGCCAGGGAGATTTAATGAGGTGGCAGACTTTTTGTCTCGAATCAAACAAGAAGAGGGTGATCGAGCACCTGTACAAGATGAGTTTTCAAATGATTTTTTTTTCCATCTCTACAAAGACTCCTTGGTTTGCTGATATTGCCAACTATTTAGCTACCTCTGAAGTATCCCCTGGGTTTACATCAAAACAAAGGAAGTTACTTATTCGAGAGAGTGCACCATTTAAATGGATTAATGGGATATTATTCCCTTGTGGATGATGAAACTTATAGCATTCTGAGGGCCTGTCATGATGATCCTTCTGGGGGTCATTACTCTGCAAAAAGAACTCATAAAATTTTAGGCGCTGGATATTATTGGCCTTCAATGCATAAAGACATTAAAAACTATGTTCATCGTTGTGATGAATGTCAAAGAGTGGGAAGACCAATTACTTTTACAGAAATTCCTTTGTAGCCTCAGGTAACCTTGGAACCATTCGAAAAATGGGGGTTAGATTTTATCAGCCCCATAGATCCTTCCTCTCAAGGGAAAGAATATATATTAGTTTGTACCGATTATCTGACGAAATGGGCAGTGGTTCAAGCTTTACATGTTGCTAGAGAAGAGCAAGTCACTAATTTTATTTATAATAATTTTTTTCTTAGATTTAGAGCCCCCCGAACTATTGTTAGAGATCAGGGACCCAAATTTATGTCCAAACTTCTAGAATCTACAGACCATTTTTAGGTGAGTCATAAGAAGTCATCCCCTTATCACCCTCAAGCAAATGGTCAAGTAGAGGTGACTAATAGGGAGTTAGAAAATATATTGACAAAAATGGTCTCTTCGGGAAGAAGAGATTGGGCCAGGAAATTGCCTGAAGCCATTTGGGTGTACAATACATGGAAATCCACAACTAGATTCAACCCCTATGAGCTTGTTTTTGGGAAGAAACCTCTTCTCCCCATTGATTTTGAACTCCAAACCCTACATACAGCTATGGAGTTGGGTCTAGATCTGAAACGAGCTCAAATAGAATGAGTTCTATAGTTAAGTGAGTTAGATGAGCTTTGTTTAGATGTTGTCCATCAAATCGAACTAGTTCAACATCAACAAAAATTTTGGCATGAAAAATACATTAAAGAGAGAGAGTTCCATAATGGTGACTGGGCCTTGCTATTCGATTCAAGATATAAAGACCATAAAGGAAAACACAGGACTCATTGGTTGGGGCCATATGAAATTTCTTAAGTTTTCTTGAATGGCATGGTTCAAATAAAACCTATTGATGGTGATTGATGAACCCTTTTAGTTAACAGTCATCACCTACGTATCTACCATAAACCTGTTAATAGAGAAGAATTTACAAAATTGGTAGAAATGTAGGGAGAGATCCAATGCATTGACCCTGCCAAGGCAGAGTCTACCTGATACAATACCTAAAAAATAATTTATTTATTTTTTAAAATGATGATGAAAAGTTATAATAAAAAGACATGTGTACCAATTTGTTTTCAAAGCATTTTTCATTAATTTTTATTTTGGGCTTAACATGTGTTTTCATTTTGCAAGACTTCTCATGAAGGAATAACAACTTTCGAAGCACCTTTTCAAGATGCTCCAGAACTTGATGGCCCAACTTTCCAAAGTGCTCTGGAACCTAACGGATTGAATGCCCAATGCTTCAAAACTTTCATTTGGTTGCTGCTCTAACTGCATCTTTTGACGATGCTCCAGAACTTTCATTCGGTTGCTGCTCTGACTGCCTCTTTCGACGATGCTCCAAAACTTTCATTCGGTTGTTGCTCCAGCTGCATCTTTCAACGATGCTCCAGAACTTTCATTCGGTTGTTGCTCTGGTTACATCTTTCAATGATGCTCCAGAACTTTCATTCGGTTGCTACTCCGGCTACATCTTTCGACAATGCTCCAGAACTTTCATTCGGTTGTTGCTCTAGTTGCATCTTTCGATGATGCTCTAAAACTTTCATTTGGTTGTTGCTCCGGCTACATCTTTCGATGATGCTCCAAAACTTTCCCTTGGTTACCATTTTGGTTGTATCTTTCGGTGATGCTCCAAAAATTATCCACTTTCTTTGTTTCATATGCATTCCTTCTGTGTGCTTCAGAACTTACTAGCAAGTTTCAAGCAAGTACTTTATTATGTGCTTCAGAACTTATTCATTTTTCATTCCGCCACCTCCTTTCTAAAAATTTCAAATCTTCCCCGATGCTTTGATTATCATACATTGGTACACATGCCTTCTTTTCCTTTAAATTTTCTCTTTTTCCATTATAAATAAAAGCCTCCATAATAGCTTGTCTTCATTAATGAGTTCATCATCCATAAGCTTCCTCATTCATGTCATAATAACTAAACCATCACCTTAGCCAATAACATTGCATCATCCTGTCAAATCGGTAAAGGTATGAGATCTTCAAGCGATCATAGAATGTAAGTAAGTACAATTTTTTGCTTTAAATAAGTAGTTATTTTTGAATAAAATTTAATTGATTGGCATGAGTTTCCTTTCCCAATTGAGTAAATTGAGCCACTTGGTGATTGATTGCTAAGTACACTACTCTTTTTGCAGCCCTTCATTCAAATTGAAATTATTACACAGCAAGCTCCGAGCAAAAGTAGAGTAAATAATTACAGTTTGATCATATTTTCAAAAATATCAATGCACAAGTTTCAGACATTATTGAAATTTTCAGTAGGGTGGTAGAGACAAGACAAAAATGGGCGGTACAAAGAAGAAATCCCAGTCAACTTCTGCAAAAAAATTGTTGGGGTTAAGTAACATTTCTAGGCTATTTGAGGAAGTCGGTTGGTTGGATTTTATCAAAAAGTTTAAAGGGTATAATGAAAAGCTAGTGAACACATTTGCGGAAAATTACTCTAATGGTCAAGTGACACTGAATGGGAAGCATTTTAAGGTGAGTTCAAAAAATATCTCTTCTCTTTCAGGGTTAGAAAATTTTGGCATTAGAATATCAGAAACAACACAAATAACATATCAAAAATTATCATAATTGTTTCTTAGACAAGGGGACCCTCAACCCATGATAGTTATTAGTACTAGGGGACAAAATAAGAGGTTTCAATGAGCTTCTATATTAGAACCTTGGGTCACTGCATCTGCATGGATTATTAAGTATTTTACTTGTGAAGGTCAACTTACTATTGTTGTAGGACTTGCATTCCACATGTTAGTACATTTGCGGCATGGGAAGGAAAACCTTGTTCTTAGGGTTAATTTTCCTCACTTCTTGAATAATTTTGTTAATTCTTCAATAGAAAGATATAAAATTGGTTCAGGGCCATTAAAGCATCATGGGTTAATTCAATTAATTTGCAAATATCATTTCCATAATAAACCTAGAAGCAAATGGGAAATTTTTTTTGGGGAAGTTTGACAAGTCTATAGCAGGAAGGAAATTAGAACTAGGAGAATTTTCAAAACAAGTTGCTTCACCTTCCAGAGCAACTTCCTCTGAAGACCCTAAGGCTCCTGAAACCAAAATTCCCACCATTCTTGGTGAGGAAGTGCTAGAATTTAAAAATGAGGAGTTTGAAACTCCAGGCCAGTCAGAAGATGTGGAGATAATAAATCCAAATGTAGATACTAATCCTGTTAAGAAGAGGAAACGAAGGACCGTTCTTCCTTATCAAAATGCTTCAATGATTTTAACTTATCAGGAGACTCCTCCTTTAAGTCGAAGCAAAAGATTATCCTCTGAATCTACAGGAACCCCAGTACAGAGTAGAGGGAATAGATCAAAATCCAAGAAGCAAAAGAAACCCTTAGAAACTGAGGAGAAAATTCACCAATCCTCAGAGAAAGAAATTTATGTTGAAGAAGTACATTCTCATTTAGTGTCTGAAGAAGAAGTCCTAGACCAAGAAAAACAAGAAACAAGAAGGGGACAATCTCCACTTCCTATGGAGGTTGATGATAGTGTGTTAGGAAATTTGTCTTCGATTATCAATAAAGTTGTTGAAATAGTTGAAACTAAAAATATTAATGCAGAATTGGAAAAGTTGAAACTAGAAATTAAAGAGCTAAGAAGTCAGTTTCATAAAAATAAGGAAGATATAGAATCGTAACAAGAAGAAATAATGGTATATAACACTGTAATAAGCAAAAGGGATCAAGAAATTCAAGATTTAAAATTAGAAATACAGGGAAAAGATACATTTATTAGTGAGTTGCAAATACAAATTCAGAGGAGTAGTCAGGAAAACAAGGTACACAAAGATGGTTTAAATAAAGAAATTCAAGATTTAAAAGAAAATTTTATGCTTATTTTTTCAGCCTTCAAGGAAGAAAAGAAAAGATAGAAAGAAGAATTAAATGCTTCTCTTAGTAGAATTATGGAATTAGAGCAAGACTTGTAGGAAAGCACAAGTAAACCAATGATGGAATCCAAAGAAGTTCAAACCGAACCAACGGTAACTGAATGGTTCCAAATTCAAATTCCTCCATTATTAATGAAATGGATGGAATGGTGCTATTTCCTAAGGAATACACATATTGAAAATAATAGACTAAAAATGGAAATGGTGTTATTAAGAGAAGCCTTTCATAAATCCTATAGGGGGAAACAAGATGCATGTCAGATAGCAAAATTTCTTTTATCTTGTAGAAGACCATCAAGATTGTATTCAATGTTTTTAAATGAACAATGTCTTAGATGGAAATTGCTCAGAATTTACAATGACTAGCCTCATGAACCTAATGACAAAGAATTTGTAAAGATATTTGCAGACTCAAAACGTGAAGAGTGAGACATGCTCTGTGAATTATTTACTCATGATCTTCTATTAGAAAATCATACTGATTTCTTTATTAATCTTTTTGCGGGAGAAGTGCAATTTAAGATCTTTGTTGTCTACTATGCAAAATCAAATCTATTGGCAAGAACGTAACAAGGAATATGCCCAAGCAGAGAAAAGTGTGGGAATTCAAATGAGATATCCAAATAGTAGACCTGTAGCTTTCAAGAAGACATTTATAGCTCTTCTATTGGATGAGAAAATGAAGGGAAGATATGATGACAACCTTCAAGTCTGTTATAATCATTTCATGGATTAGGGGTAGAAATTGGTCGGTAGGACCTGGCACTCATGTGAAGAGAGATACACTCCATTACTTGTATATCTAAAGAAAAGAGAGGTGATCTCTCCTCTTAGCATTAGATGGTCCTTCAGAAGAGTAGATTCCTTGGCCAAAATTTTGGAAGATCTTATAACAAAGTGGATAGGAATGAGGTACAGACCTCCCTTATTGCTCTATCCATCCCCTACTTTCCATGTTAATACAGATCAAGATGATAGAATCTTCAATGAATGGAAAGGGGGAGTTTCTTTTCATATGTAACAACAAGAGATCTGTATGATATTAGTGCAAACTATAATGAATGGAACATAGGACAAAGTTATAATCAAGGGATAGGAGGACCTGCCAAGAATTAGGAAGGGGAGGAAATGATGAGGTAAAAATAACCTCATCATAATAATACCATAAAGACCTATTTCACATATACAAATCCCTGTCCTCTACCAATTAATTAAATTTTAGGAGAAATAATAGCTTAACTTTTAGTTAGAAATTGTATAAACTTTATTTCTTTTGATTTCTTGAAGTATTTTGTAAATACAAATTTAATGGGTTATTTTAAGTGTTTTGTAGATAATAATCGGTCATCAAGTTGCAGATTGAAGCATTTACCCAACACATGCTCCAGAATAGGTTGAAAGTGTACACTGGAAATATGCTCTAGAACTTTAGGGTGATGGACCAAAGATATAGTTACTCTTTAAAGTTTTTATTTTTGTTATGCTTTGAGTCAAAAAATTTATGGCTCAAATTGAGCCTCTTTAATACTATTGTAATGGGTTTTAAAAAACATACGTGTTATTCGTAGATCTATTTTAGATATTTTCAATGGTTATCCATACCATATGAAATATAGGATTTAGTTAGAGTTTTTCCATAAAAGATGTAATCTCTAGAAGAAAAATATCTAGTGACAAAAGTAATGTTATACTGTCAAAACATTTTCTGAAGTTTATGAATAAAGAGATTGTTATCTAAAATTTCTGAGTTATGAGTTATGGATGATAATTATGGTTGATAGAAGCATTTCCTAATTAACTGTGGATGTGAGCTTAGAATGGACGTGATAACCCACGAGCTAGCCACTCGAAGGGAGATAACTTAAGTAGAGAAGTGTTTTATTTTATTATATTGTTGTTCTGTAGAGAATGATCGAATTTACTACTATGAAATCTAAGCTCTGAAGTATTTGTTGTCTTTTACTTCCATTGTTTCATGTTGTTAACTGTTAAAATCTTTAATATTAAAGAAGATGTTTTATGGATTGTTATAAGTTTTTATGTTTTATAGTTTATCAGCTTCTTAGTTTAATCGTTTCTATACTTTTTAATTTAGTTATCATGCTTTTTAAATTAGTTTTCTTATGTTTTTTAGTTTAAATATTTCCTACTTTCTTAGGATAAATTGCTTTACAATTTTATAGTTAGATGGCTTGAAGTTAGAATTAATATTAAGTTGTTCTCAAAAGTCAAAAAATTTAAGGGAGATACTCCAAACTTCTTCTATTGCAAATTTCCTTGAACACTACTCGGTCGACATATTGAGTTTTATCTTATAAAGTAATGGGACTGAATGATAGCTTATCACTCCTACATTTGAGTTCATAAAGTTAGATCAATGGTGGCATCAATCTTCCATATGACACTTAAAATACAGCTTATCATTCCAAGAATGTACCAACAGAATAAACATAGGGATTGAACTATGTGTGAATGTTGTTTGCATCTACTATGACATACTTAAATATCTGTACATAGGGAAAATATATTATGCATCACTGCAATCAATGGTGGCATCAAACAAAAAACCACAGTAACAAACCTATGTAAAAATATACTTTTCTCAACAATACCTTGTCAAAAATGAAACAATATTTCCTTCTTAACACTCTCTTATTGAAAATGAAATAGTATACCCTAAGCTAGAGAACAACAATCAACAATGCACAAAACCCACGCAAAACCATAGCCATAAAACACATACAGAACGATAGCCACAAAATGCTAACCATAAATGAAACAATATTGCTTTTAACAAATAATATAGGCTTTTCTCAACAACACCTTATCGAGAATTGAAACAATATAGCCTTTTCAACAACACTTTATCTAAAATGAGACAATATACCCCAAGCTAGACAACAACAATCGACAAAAATTGCATAACGTTGACAATTTTATTCTGTTGCAAACACAGCCACAAAACGGAAGCCATTAAGAGAAACCCACAAAAAATTGCAGTAACAAAGCCATGCAGAAATATACTCTTTTCTCAATAGAACCTTATCAAAAATTCAAGCAATATAGCATTTTCAACAACACCTTTTTAAAAATGAAACAATATATCCTTTAAGCTAGAGAACAATAATCAACAATGCCTAATAGAATCAAACATAAAATGTATAACATTAACTATTTTACTCTATTACAACCATAACCACAAAACAAAATCCATAAATCAAACAATATTGGTTTCAATAGCCACTCAGATGGAGAAACCCACAAAACACAAAGATTCACAGTAACATACCCATGCAAAACCATGACCACAAAACACAAACCATAAATGAAACAATTTTTTTTTTTACAAACAATATAGTCTTTTCTCGACAAAACCTTATCAAAATTTAAAAAAATCAAGAGTTCCTTATTAGAGATCAAACAATGTAGCCTGCCACAAACCGTGAACCACAAAGGAAACAATATCGCAATGGGTTTTCCCGATATGCACCTCTTCCTAGTTCCTTCAAACCCACCTCTTCCCACTATCTTTCTCCACACTGCCTTGTTTCTCAAGCTTGGAAAAGACTACATAACGTTAACAATTTTATTTTGTTGCAAACATAGCCACAAAATGGAAGTCATATAAAGAAACCCACAAAAATTCACAGTAACAAACCCATGCAGAAATATACTCTTTTCTCAATAGAACCTTCTCAAAAATTGAAACAATATAGCCTTGTTTTCATCTGCTATGAAATACATAGATTTATGTACATATGGCACATACATTGTCCATCACTCTAATTAATAGTGCCATTACAAAGACTTTTGTATTGCTTTTGCAGTCATTTCCCCATGCAAAAAATATAAAATATCCTCCAACCACCTTCACAGGAACTCCACAACAGACAGTTGGACTAGCACCTTCACAGGAACTCCTCAACGGATAGTTGGACTAGCACCTTCATAGAAGCTCACCATATTGGCATCAACATTAATTGTTGTATGGTATCCATGTAGTGGAGATGGTTGTGCCAACAACTACCATTTAAAATGTGAGAAGAGGTGGCAAAAGTCTTTGTAATTTTCAATAAGGCATTGTTGGGTGTTCTTATTTGGCTTTACCTGCTATCAAAGCTGTGAGCTAGGATTGCGAGCTTCTTTGAAGGTTGAAGTTCGATTGCCTTTTCCAACATATGTATTAGTACATATCTATATCTATAAGTTTCCATTCATCAATATATGTATATTGTCTACATCTAATGCCATGCACATACATTTCTACATGTACTTTTTTAGTCTGTATATTTCCAAACAGAAAACTCTTACATATGCATCCAATGCATGATGCTAGATTGTATTTGTTGGCATATTTGTTAAGTGTACCTTTTTAGTTATTATTTATTTCATCCTAAAAAAGGAGTTGTTTGAATGATAGGTTTTATATTAAGTGTGATAAGAAATATTAGTTTCACCATTGATCAAAGTGGTGGACAATGTATGTTCTTGCCCAAGGGTTTGGTGAGAACCCATAGGGATCCATGACCCAATATGGTATGGTGGAGAGAAGACCTTGTTTTGTTGTGTTTCATTTCATATTTTATATTTGTTGTTTACCTAAACTATGGGTCTTTACATTGGTGTTTGAAAGCACCTTATTGTCTTCATCGTAATATATGCATATGTATATGTATTTGTATATATGTATGTGCAATCAAAAAAGTGTATAACCAGTTAAATGACTAAAAAAACAATAGCAACAGAAAGGAAAGGTCTTTTGATGTGACAAGAACTCCAAAGAAAGAAAAGGAAACAAATGCCCAATCAACAAAAATTATGGGTATGTGTAGGATCTTCATGGAAAAAATAGGCCCTTAAGTGGCAAAAAATTCAAAAAAATCAGTGTTAGGCAACTTGACGTAAAAATTTGAATAAGTTATCTATATTATTTCAAAAATATGTAAGAATAGAATCTGTATAAAATTGAATGTAGTTTCTAAACTACTAGGTTTATTAAAAAATTTCTACTCGTATGTCTAACCACCTTAACTTGGTCAAAACTTCATGAAATTTAATTTTTCTTTTTTTAATCCTATAGTATGTGAAACATAGAATGTGATGCATGTTTTGGATTCAAAAAATGTGATACCATTTGAAATTTATAGATGTTTTTCAATCAGCCCATCGATCAGGACTTTAGTTGTAATTCTAATAGAAAATAAATAATAATTATTGATTAAATTCAAATTAAAGCATAATTTATATTGGTGGAAAGCTAAGAATCTCCTCTAAAAACCCTTTTTGTTTCATCAATTCTGGATAAAAATAAAGTCATCAGCCACATACCCTACAAATACCCATAATATTGCCACTTTTTGGCCCCTCATGATCTTGCATATACCCTTATAACTATCCAAAGTCACAATTAGGTATGGTTGTTTGGAATTCAAGGCAGTATGGAAAATTATCTCTAGAGAGTCTTGCATGACAAGGGAAATTGCAGACAGATTTGACAGCAACAACTTGCAGTTAGCTTCAAAGTTAATTCTTGCAACTTTGACTATTGTTGGTTTAAGCCTTGTTTCTAAATTATAGGTCTAAGTTTTAATAAGAATAGTGAAAACGATTATATGAATATTGTCTACATCTAATGCCATGTACATACATTTCTACATGTACTTTTTTAGTGTGTATATTTCCAAACAACAAATTCCTACATATGCATCTAATGCATGATGTTGGATTTTATTTATTGGCATATTTGTTAAGTCTACCTTTTTAGTTATTATTTCTTTCAACCTCAAAAAAGGAGTTGTTGGAATGATAGGTTGTATATTAAGTGTGATAATAAATATTTCTTTCACCATTGATCAAAGTGGTGGACAATGTATGTTCTTGCTCGGGGATTTGGTGAGAGCCCATGGGGCTCCATGACCAAATATGGTACAGTGGAGAGTAGGCCTTGTTTTTTTGTGTTTTATTTCATATTTGATATTTGTTGTTTAGCTACACTATGGTTCTTTACGTTGGTGTTTGCAAGCACTTTATTGTCTTCATCGCAATATATGCATATGTATATGTATATGTATATATGCATGTGCAATCAAAAAAGTGTAGTTTTGTTAGATGGACATTGCAATGAAGGAAAGCACAGTGCATAACCATAAGCAGTAGCAATGTTACACTCTCCTTTAAAGAGTGCATCATACCTTCCATTCCTTGTAGTCTCCATCGAAAATGCATTGCATATGCATAGATACATTTACATATACATATGCATATATGTATGCTTTGGTTATTCTCCATAATAAATTGTTGAAAAATGAATTGGTACGTGTGTGGGTTTTTTATTTTATTTTTTTTGCACATGGTTTTATATTTCCAAGTAGCAAATCCCTACATATGCATTCAATGCATGATGTCGGTTGCGACATTTTGGCTATTATTCCTTTCAGCCTCAAAAAAGGATCTATTAGAATGGTAGGTTCTATATTGACTGTGATAAGCAACATTGGTTTTGCCATTGATCATTGTGGTGGAAAATTTGTGTTTGTGTTCAAGGGTTTGGTGAGATCCCGTGGGGCTCCATGACCCAATATGGTAGGGTGGAGAGTGTTGGTGATTTTTCCAATAGAATCAAGCAATTCTCTAAAAAGTAGCCAACTCCTATGATGAAGAAATGCTAGGTTAGTGGCCAACACAATGAGCATAGGATTTTGTGGTCCTTACTCCTTCACTTTAGGCTCTGTAAAACCTAGGAGGGTGATCACAATTGTGTTTTTTGTGAAGTATATTTAATTAGTAACACATTTATACATAGATTGGTTCCTATTTATTGCAAATAAAATCCTTCTCACTGAAGATTTGGTGGATTTTCAAGTGAGTGACTAGATATTTGCTAGGACTTGGGGATGATCCCCCACCTACACTATCCTTGAAAATATTTATAATTGAATGTTGTCTTATCTTAAGTCCAGAGCCCAGAACACTATTTGTTCATTTTATGCAAGATTTTCCAATAAAATGGCCAGTGTCTCATCAATTGGAGCAATGGAGTCAAATATGTAAGGATCAGTAATCTACAAATTACTCAATTTAGAGATAGGAAGACTATCTTCATACTACTTTTCATTTATGAAATCACACTAAGCATGAAACATTTACTTCTTATAAATCCTAAGAAATTCCTCACAAAGTTTATAACCCTATTCAAGCATTTTAATTAACTCCTTGAATTAAAGTTGAAAATAAAGTAATACATTCAAATGGAATATATTAAGTTAAATGATAACACCTTTAGTATTTCTCATTTATAACTCATAAGGAACATACATCAGAGAGTATTTTCTTCTAGACTAATATTTGTTTCGATATCAATAATTTCTATAAAACTTATTTAAGATCAATGCATATAGGATCTCCTATCCAAGATAGACTACTGGTTTATTACTAGTATTCTATTCAAAGTGCCTTTCCTAAACTTAGCTTTCACTGAAAACCCTATTGAGACTTCAAAATTCAACCTACGCAATAAGCCCTGATATCCCTTTTATAGAACAAGGGAGTAACAAGTGTTAGGCTTAATTACATTTACATTTTGTTTCATTTATACCACAATTTGAGACATTCCTAGTTAGTTACATGCAATCATTTGAGGAAAATGGAAGAGTAAAAGACCACATTCCATATTCCCTAAATGAAGACATGCCAGCTCCTCAAAAGGCATAGTTTGTTGCAACCGTGTTGAATCCTCATCCTTGTTGACCAAAGAAGATTCTCCAATAGCAGCTCCAACACAAACTTGTATACCATCAAGAAATAACATACATGCCACCAAGGTCAATTAGACTGGCACTTCTCCTACACACCAGTCCAATAATATTCCACCTCAACACTATAAACAAGAAATCACATCAGTACTGAATGGGAAAATCCTAACAAAAGGGGCATGGTTTCATCAAAAACAAAAATAGGGCACATTCATCAATCTGAGTCATCAACCGTAGAAGATACTCAGCCACTTTTTGCTCGTGGTGGGACTGGAGAAACTGTCACCACCTCTTTTTCAGAATCCTCAAATTGTACCAGGGAGAGGGGATAATAATCACCCTTTGGATTAGTGTCACCCTCAGTGTCTAAAGGGTTATTAGAAACCTCACATGGAAAATTACATCCTTTTGGATAAGGCTTACAATGCTCACTCTCTCTCTCCTTGCCTTCTTTTCATATTCCACCATCCTCTTCTCTTTGTATTTGACTAATTCTTTTGAAACTATCTGGCTCCATGGACAATAATTCTCCTTGTTACTATACTCCTTGAATTTCCTGAGTCCTATTTTATTTTTTGGCATATCACGAGCTACTTGTGTTTCAATTTCATCCTCAAGAGCATCTTCCTTAGACTCAAGAAAACTCAGCTTCTCAGACTCTTGAACCACCATGGCAGACCTACTTACCTAGGACAAGAATGTCTACTTCCTGACTTAGGAATAATTAATACTAGCACACTTCTTCACTAACCCATGCCTCTCATTCATTGTATACTAAATTATGAGAAAGGTGATCAACAAGCAATTTGTATTAAAGAGGTAGTTTGAAGCA
Organism: Sequoia sempervirens; assembly: GCA_007258455.2. NCBI lineage: Eukaryota > Viridiplantae > Streptophyta > Pinopsida > Cupressales > Cupressaceae > Sequoia > Sequoia sempervirens. Next base: position 282,601,006 of record VDFB02193867.1, on the reverse strand, counting down.
TGCAGAATTAATGATTCGAGAACTCCCTCATGCAAGTGAGTTGATAACTTAACAGCTCAGCTTTGAATCTAGGCCATTGATTTTAAAACAATTAAAGCTTCATCCATGGTTATTTGAGCCTTTTTTTTTATGCCTTTAGGAACTTGTTCATAGAAAACAATGATTCCAACTCAAGTGTTGTGATAAGTCAATCAACATGTATCACCAACCTAATCCGTGCTTTTCATTAATATTGGTGAAGTACACAAGACCAGTTCTTCTTAGAGAGAAAATTTCCTTATACGATTCATCGCTCATTGTTGACCCTCCCCAAATTTTTAGGTTACAATTAGTGATGAAAGTATTCATGCTATGATGTTGAGTCCATTGGATCATCCTATTTTAAAACCTCATCAATGGTTCTTGAGTCCTCTCACCTCTTTACTCTTTTGCTTTACGTTAAATCCTCAGGATCTTGCCATGTTGTCTCTTCATGTAGTAGTTGTCGCTTGTCGCTGATTTAGTTTATCTTCTCCCAGCTTCATTAGTGATGCAATTGTTTTATGCAATGAAATCTCAGCCCTTGGATCTGCAGTCCTTTCTCTGATCACGTTCATTTTCATCACTTCTCACTGATCTAGCTTTGCACCTTGGCTCCTATTAGCGATAGGAGATATAGTGAAAGCATCATATTTGAACACATATACCTACATGAAAAATTAATGGCACAAAAGGGATCACTCATAGGATCTCATCATATTAGGGAAATAAATCTTTTTAGAGAACAACATCGCTTTGTCACTAATTTGGAACTCAAGTTTAGAAATGAATTCACGATGAGTGATAAAATATAAGGTCATTGCTCATCGCTATTTCTCCTCATACATTTTTCAAGCAATTAGCGATGAGCAGGTTTACAAACTTTACAATGTACATCGCGTATCACTAATCTAGAACTTATCAATTAGAACATATCCTTGATCATGTGATGTAAAGGAAATCATATCATATCACTCATCGTTGATTCAAATTTACCATTTTATGACCATCTACGATGAGCGATGACACAAGAACATAAGATTGGGCCATTGCTCATCGCTATTACAAATTTTAAAACTTGAAAACCATTAGCAATGAGCGATCCTTCAACAATCCAAAGGACATCGTTTATCATTGATTAAAAATATGCACTCTTGAAGTAATCAGCGACGAGTGATAAGAACACAATGGCCATCAGGATTTAAGTGAAAACCTTCAAACACGTGCACTTAAGTTGTTCTTAATGAAGGGGACCCCTCGGATGACATGAGAATAATAGACTCAAAAACTTCTACGTCAAGAATTGCAAAGGATGTAAAGGCCAAAATATTCTTTACTTAAGCTTATAATACGATAAATTTAGACCTAGGAGAGAGGGACCGGTCACTAGATGACAATGAATGACATAAGATGTTTTAAAGTGACTGGCAATAGGTAATAAGAAGTCAATGACTGAATAGAACCCTGTAAGCATTTATAATGAATAAAATCCTAAACCCTCATATAACAATGCTACATCCAAATGTAATAAGGGTTTAAGATGGAACAAAAAAAATTTGAGGGTTCTATCAGTGGCTCCGACTAGGGACACATGCCTCTTGTAGGTATGGTGAGATCTCATAATTTCAGGTGAAGTAGACTAGGCACAAAAACCAAAAAAAAAGAAACAACATATGTACAAGATTTACACAAGCCAAAAAGACCTGGAGATGGAGATCTAATATCCACCCAACCAACTTCTCCAGAGGTGCAAGTTATAGTATGTACCTTACAATCCAACCAGGTGTATTTCATGTTTGGTAGCACTAGGCCACCGAAACTTCAGGTAAAGTCCTACCTCTATCGAAAACCAACCTTTTAAAAGAACTAGGGACACATGCATCTTGTAGGAATGGTGAGATCTCAGAATTTTAGGTGAAGCAGACTAGGCACAAAAACCAAAACAAAAGAAAAAACATATGTACAAGATTTACACAGGGAAAAAAGACCTAGAGATGGAGATCCAATCTCCACCCAACCAACTTCTCTAAAGGTGCAAGTTATAGTATGCACCTTACAATCCAACCAGGTGTATTTCTTGTTTGGTTGCACTAGGCTACCAAAACTTCGGGTAAAGTCTTGCCTTTGTCGAAAACTAGCCTTTTAAAAGAACTGATATCCTTCCATCCCCATTTGTCCCTATTATACCACTACAATAAGAGCGATTTCATTCTTGTCAAAACAAATGTTAGACTTCTAAACAAGTGATATTTTTCCTGATTACAATCATTGTCATTAATATCTCTCACCACTTTTCTATGTATAATATTTCCAGTGTAATCTCGGTCATTATGTATTGTGTAATCAGGCATCAACTGAAGAATTTCATGTTTACATGGCACATATGTGTTATTTATATTATATGAAGCATATGTGTACTAAAAATAACATTCCTTGTTATTCATCTCATTGTCATGCTTCATAAAAATACCTTCTAGCTGAACTAAAAATTGAAAGTACTCGGGCGAGTGCATGGAGATGGGTAACAAATTTGTGGCCACTTTCAAAAAAAAGTTTTGAAAAGTCATAACGCAAGCATGTTATAACGCGCTCATGTTATAGATTTGTGTGCCGAGCCTGAGGCTCGGCCACAATGAGCCCATAACACACTCGCATTATTACATGTTAAAAGAAAAAAAATGAAACTCATTCATTTTTGCTAAAACAGTCATGTCTATACTTCTTCAAAACGCATTCATGTTATGAGAAAGTTGGTTTTTTTATAGATTTATTTGCTCTCTTTGTCTATACTCACTCCCACTCTCTCCCACTCTTTCT